>BLKR01001241.1:0-318778 GCA_011170035.1 Teleogryllus occipitalis
GTAACAGACTTGCAAAACGCTGACTAACAATTTATTATAAAGATGTTTTTATTCAATAAAAAGTATGAATGCATTTATGTACAAATATCAAAATATAATAAATTAGATAAGTGCTTGTGAATGTCAGAGAATTTTAAATGAACATGTGATGCAACCGAAATTTCTTGGTTTTTTTACAATAATTCTTCTCGACTTGCCAAATCTCATAGAATTAGTGAAGAAGAGTAGTTTTAAGTGTGCTAGTGAAAGTGGACGCATTTTCCAAATATTTATGAGGAATAACTTAATACAGAACTTGCTCCTGAAAAACCTTATTTTCATTTGTGTCAGTAGTTTTTTTTTATAAAGGATAATTGTCTTTGAAAAGTTAATAATTGTCTTTGATAATTGTCTTCTTTTTTTTCATAACTCAAGTACAGAAAACATACTATTGCACTCACTACCATGTAAGTTTAAGCAAGACGACGAACAGTACCTGGAATATGGTATTTATCACACACATCATAAAACAAATAGGAAGATCACCCATATGTATAATTCCAGATATTTTAAAAACAGCAAAATTTAAGCCACTTTTTAAAAAAGGGAACAAAAATGATATTCAAAATTATCAACCAATTTCTCTTTTGTCAGTTTTCTCAAAAATCGTAGAGAGGCTTTTCTACACTCAAATGGAAACTATTCTCAGGAAAAAACGAAGCGTTTTCAGATTCACAACATGGTTTTAGAAAATCAAAATCTACGGAAAGTACCATCTTCTCTTTTCTTTAAGATGTTGCTTTATCAATAGACTAAAATGAGGCTCCCATTGGAATATTTTTAGATCTTTCTAAAGCTTTTGACGTTATTGACCATGACATCTTGCTCCCAAAATTACTTTCATATGGAATTCGTGGTATTGCCCTGGATAACCTCGTACCTTAAACATCGAACTGAAAGAGTAGAAATACCGTACTGTCACGAAAGGACATTATTTACTTATCTTTCCTATTCTTTTCCAATTGAGCATGGGGTCCCGCAAGGTTCTATCCTTGGGTTCTTTCTGTTATATGTAAACGATATGCCCTCGTTTACTAAAAATGGAAGAACAGTTCTGTTTGCGGATGACACGAATGTTCTTTGCAAAAAAGAAGCAATAAGAAGTACAATTTCCGAAGTTTCAAATTGATTTCGTAATAATAAATTAATAGTTAACGAACTAAAAAAATGTTTCAATGCATTTTTGCATTTCAAATAGGCAATCGCATACTCCATTGAAAATAAAGAATATGCAATTAGCTAATGTTAAAGTAACAAAATTTTTAGGTCTCTCAATTCAATCAAACCTCAAATGGAATGTACAGGTATCAGAATTAATCACTAAATTAAATTCATTATGTTACGCATTCCGAATTCTTTCAATTTCTGTCATCCATCATGCAGCTCGTTGTGTGTATTTTCCAAATGTACATTCCCGCCTGAGATATGGCACAATATTCTGGGGAAGCTCATCCTGAAGTAGGGAAGAGTTAGGTTAAATGGACCGGTTAGGTTAAGTGGTCCATGCTTTTAAATGTTGGTAGGAAGTGATTCCTGCTTTTTCCACCGGATGGTTTTCGTAGAATTACAGGGCTGATAATCTAAGCCACTTTCATAAGTTGCAGGCCTTCATTGTTGAGTACAATAAGGCTTTTTTTTTTCTGAAAATTCAGAAGTATTTTCTACCACTCATCTGCTGTGCAATTTTATTGCGATTGAAGAACTACAAGAAAAATATTCACACTATATTAATTGTTAGTATTTATGCTTTATAATAGTGTTTTGTTTTTAATAATACATCGCGGCTTATATGTTTTTGGGCATATAAATAAAATACTTGCTGTGGGGTTAACTGGACCGCAGGGACGTTAGGTTAAGTGGACCTGACGTTTCTGCAAACGGCATTGGTCCCGTAAGTTTAGAATAAGTATTTTGATCCGGATGATGCGGAATCTTCTCCCCTGGATGACTAAATCCGGTGCCGTCATACCGTAGGCTAGCCGGGTTTTTACTAACCAGGTACCTACCTTCTACCAAAGGGGCATCGCCCAACCTGGGACAAGTTCTGAGCTCCCCACCCTTCTCACAGCATGTGCGGTCGTGAGGTGCATGTAAGAGTAAGTGTGTGTATGTAAGCGGTAGGATAGGACAAGGAATAGAAAAAAATAGTGCACGGTCCATGGCCAGTTTGGTAGGGTACTGCTCGGGCATTCACCGGTGTTGATCAGAGAAACCACTTCCTAATTAGGAAGCCGAGAAATTTAGAAAATATGAAAAAAGTTCTTTGGGCGACCAAAGAAGGTATCTGAGAAGAGAATCAGGCATAACCGAAAAACTAATTCAGAATAAAGAGATTAGAAAACTAGCTAGTGCGAGAAAGTTTATGCCATTTTATAGCATCACTAGTTTATTTATTTACCATACGTTGCTACACACGAGGAGAAAATTTAAAGACAAAATTAAGCGTTTTTTTAGAAAAATAGTTTCATAAATTGACTAAAATTCTGGCAAGAATTAGGGGAAATCTAGTCGTTTTTTTACAGTTGTATATGACTATTTTTAAAGAGCAGATTTTTTAGAACAGACTTTGCTTGAAGCAAAAATCGCCATCTCCAATTTTGTAGTTTTCAAATATTAATATTTTGGTAATTTCCAAAGCAGGGAGCAATACCTGAAAATGGGACCAGGACCATATTTTTACCATCGCTTATTACATATCAGGAGAAAATTTAAAGAAAAAAATTGGAGCGGTTTTTGAGAAAAAATGCCGATATTTCGCCCGAAATTACACGGAAACTACAAATATTTTTAAAAAAAATTGCACAGGAACTTTTCTAAAGATCCGTCTTTAAGGAAGAGATATTCTTAAGGGAAAATTCTATCTTCTGTATTCAAGGAAGACGTCCAAAAATTTGCGCTTTTCCATTGTCAAACATCACCATTATCTTAAGCGTCCTTTACGCTATCCGAATAGAAAGTTTGATCAAAAAATTTAGTGCCGTTTTGAGAAAAGTTTGAAAATATTTTTGAGGTTTCATGTGAAGTGCCCTCAAAAATCATAATATCGGTTTCAAAGTCCGAAAGTCACCTACGAGATCATTCAGATCGATTGGGGAATATCAAATTTGAAAAAAGTCGGCTGAACGGTTTAGGCGCTAGGGTTGACCACAGTCGGCCGGACGGACGGACAGGCAGACAGACGTTTTGCCATCAATCGATTTTTCAGTATCAAGGACCCACAAAACATGGATTCTCGCTACACCAATAATTAGAAGATTTTTTTAAACGATAAATTTAGCAAGCAGGAGATATCCACTTTGACTACCATCTTTGATATCCACTTGTGACGAGGCCACGGCAATAAGTTTTTCAATATTTTAGTTGTAGGAAGACGCCCAAAAAATTGCGCTTTCAATTTTCAAAAAAAATCTGCGATTGTAACGAATGTGTGTCTACCACCATTCTCTCAAGTGTTCTTTACGCTATCCAAAGGCTAAGTTTCATCAAAAATTGTAGTGCCATTTCTGAGAAAATTTTGAAAATGTGTTTCAAGCGTCGTGTGAAGTACCCTCAAAAATCAAAATATCCGTTTGAAACTCCCAAAGCCATGAACTCATTCAGATCGATTGGGGAATACCATTTTGAAGAAAATCGGTTGAATGGTTTAGGCGCTAGCTTTGACCACGGACGGACAGACAGATGGTTTGCCATCAATCAATTTTTCGGTATCAAGAACCAACAAAACATGAATTCTGGATACACGACGTGTTAGAATACTTTTTCCTAGATTTGGCAACAGAATTTATCCACTCTTTTGTTACCAGAGTGGGACAATTCGAGTTTTTCCTTGGCGGCAATTCGAATCTGAAAAAAAAACATTTTTTGTAAATTTCATTCTCTTCAAGCAAAAGTTATGCCAACACTATATATAATTACAAAAAATTGTGCAATATCTAATTAAAGATTACGTTTTTTAGAACACATTTCATAAAGAAAAATTCTCCATCATTAATATGGTACTTTTACAATTTTTTTTCGAATCTTCAAAAATAGAATTCACAGAAAGTGAGAACTGTGCTATTATTAAACCAACTTTGCTCTTTTCAAGAAAAAAATTGAAGAAAACATTTGGTGCCGTTTTCGAGAAAATAAGTTTTTTTTTAATTTACCTATATTTCACGCAAAATTAGGCAAAAATAATTCATTTTGTCGAAAAATGTACGTCCCTTCTTTAAGTCGTGTTCTTGCAAAAGCCATTTTATTAAAAAATAATTATCTATCTTCAATATTAAAATTGTGCAGAAGCTGCAAAATGTTGAGATATTACAATTTTCGAAAATTCAATGCGTTCAATGAAAATCAGACCGGTTTTTAAGCATTATTTGCTCCGAGAAAAGATTAAATTCAGAAAGTTGGAGATTTTTTCAGAAAATTTAAAAGATGTTAAGGCTTGATGTAATGATCTCCACAACTTCAAAATTATTCTCTTCATTCACAAGACCTCGCATTCGGCCACATCGATTAGCAAATATCAATTTTGGAGAAAATCGTGTGAACGGTTTAGAAGCTAGCGTTGACCACAGAAGGACAGACAGACGATTTGGCGCAAAAAACAATTTTCGGTATCAAGGATCAAAAACACTTTGATTCTGACTACACAACGTTTCAGAGGATGTAAGGTACTTCTCAAATAATAAGATTTATCCACTTTCACGATATCAAAGCCACGCAATTTTAGTTTTTCCGATGCAAAATCGTCACTTTTCAGTGCAGCATTACGATACGTTCTCTTTACTTCGTAATTACGTAGTAAGCGAGAAAATATAAACAGTCCAAGTGGACCTAGCATTGAACTATGTTGCAAAGTTCTGTAATGTTGCTTTGGTTCCTCAAAAGTGAAATTTCTTAAAGAATTCGTCGGCGAACTGAAGATTCCGAAAGGCCGCATTCATAGTCAATAGCATTTCCTTGCCTCTGGTACGTGTCTGCTGAGCCAAGGGAGTGGCGAGCGGGTGGGGCGAGAGGTGGCCTTCTCGACATCGCGCAGTCCGGAGCTCGCGGCCCGGAGCCCGCGGGGAAAAAGCCGCCGAAGCGCGGTATTTGCAGCGGTATAATTCCCTGCGAAATGAGACAATTAGCATTTGTTGCGGCCGTCCGGCGCTAACGAGCATCCGCGTAACACGGTTAGGCGCGGCGGGCTGGTGGGCCGGCGAGCGCGGGCGGGGCGGGGGCGGAGCGCGGGCGGGATGCGGGGTGGGGCGGGGCGGCGGGGGCGGGGATGAGCCGCGGATCGGACGCGGTCTCTCACCACCTCCCCCAGCCACCGTCCCGCCCCACCCGCCTCCGTGGGCTTAGGCGCGGCGGGGCGGCGTGCGCGGTGTGGTCGCAGCGGGGGAGGGGGGAGGGCAGTGTAGTCGGGAATGAGCTGGGGGATCGGACGCGAACGCTCGCCACGTACCCTTCTCCCATCCCCTCCTCGTCCGTCCCCGCCCTCGACCTCGACGCCGCCGCCGCCGCCGATCGCCGGCCAGTGCGGACCGCTCTGGAAGCCTGTTCCCCCTCCCCCTATCGGACGATTGAGGGCCGGTCCTGGAGGAAAATTGGGTTACGTACGAGTAAGTTTCCCCTAACGCTGTGCTCTAGCCGATGTGTCAGTTTCCCAATGAATTTTGTTGCGTAATAGATGTCAGATTCTGTAATTTCATTTAATTCAAGTGGTGAACGACTCGATTGATATGTGGCTGGGAACTCCAAGCCTCTTGAATCCGGCTTACATATTAATAAAGCGAATAACTGTAGTCGACACGGGTTTCTTCAACTGAATTATATATTCATCACACATTCCTTTACAACACTTTAGATAAAAATCGGTACCATTATTAATTGCTAGAGCGGATAAAGATAATTTTAATGAAGTCGTCCTTTTTTTTGTTTTAGTTATCGCTATTCTGTTTATGATTAGATCAGGGGTGCTCGACAAATGGCTCGCAGAACACTTGATGTGCTGCAAGACGCGAACTGGCGTGCAGATTAGCTTGCTTCCGTTCCGCGCATTCTCCGTGAAGTGGAATGAGAGGATGGGCGCAGAAGTAATTTGGTGTGTCGCGCCGAGAAAGAAAAATTGATATATACATCTTCTGGAAAATGTGATAATGAAACCAGAATTAGAAGCATTTATTAACTGCCTATTGTGTTAATTTTTGCAAAACATTACTTTCAAATCTCAATTATTTATTACGAACATCGTATTTACAATTATAACCTTTAAGACAGTAGGGACCGGCTTAGATGGCTCACGGTATCAATGCCAATGAAAATCCTCTGACCGGGAGATCCTAGGATTGGACTCCCGACTGTGGCAAGATTTTCGACACTAGCTACATATCGAAGTCTGATTCAGCCGCCATCTGGAGAAGAATTCTAGCGGTTCGTTATTCTTATCGGTAGTTTTCCGTGGATTCTCCGATCAATATCAGACGAATGCCGGAGTAATACCCTAACAAAAGAGCCACGGACCGCGCGCTATTTCCTGCCTCTTCCTTGTCTTATCCCTTACTTACTCTTACATGCACTTCACTAACACAATGTCAGAAGACTAGTCGGAAGCTTTGAACTTGTCCCGGAGGTGGAAAATATCTGGATGGGGAAAACCGCGCAAGCCAAAGTGTAGGTCGTGGCCGGATATCGCCATCCAACGGGGGAAATTCACCGCCACCACTCGCGATAAAAAATATGCACTACACATACGGGACTAATTACTTTAGCAGCTGACGTGTCCGGAAACATTCATTCATAAATGAATCAATTCAAGATATTAGGACCGGGAGGGAGCTCAGTGCACCAACTGATGTCACTGCAGCGCCTCTGACCGGGAGGTCCTAGGTTCGAGTCCTGACGGTGCAGGATTTTCGACACTAGCTTTGCAGCTAGGTCGAATTCAGTCGCTATCTGGAGGAGAATTCTAACGACTGGCTACTCTGATTGGTAGTTTTCCATGGTTTCTCCGACCAACATCAGGCGAATGCGAGAGCAGTTCCCTCACAAACGGGTCACGGACCGTGTGCGATCTTTCCTTCCTCTCCCTTGTCCTATCCTCTCCCCTTGCACACATACACACACTTATACCAACATGCACTACACTACCACATATTCCGGGAGACTGGTCGGGAGCTTAGAGCTCGTCCCGGCTGGGGCGGTGCCCCGCTGGTGGGAGAGTCCTGGTTAGGGAGAAACCCCGCTAGCCAACGGTAGGTTGGCGCCGGATCTCGCCATCCAGTGGGGGAAGATCACCGACATCTCCCGAGAAAAAACATGCACTACACTTACGGGACTAATGACCTAAGCCGTTGACACGAATTTGTGAAGTGTGGCGGGTTGCATTTGACATGAATATTTATATGCCTTTTTAAAACCTATCCTTCTTAGTTTTAAAGTCAAAGTGCAATTCGTCACGTCTCCGTGATACCAGAATTGTGCTATTCTCAAATTCAAACATGGTAATATACTACAGACTCTTATGAGATGAAACAAAATATTTAAACTTTAAAACCAAAGAAGCGAGCGAACGAATACATGGCATGCGAAAGATTGCGCTTCAACAGAATAGATCATGTTAGACCCGTCCTGAATACAAATGTTGTTCAACTATTTCCCAATTCCCTTGCAGACGAAGAGACGGACTGCCCTTGTATTTACGATAATACTGCATCGCAAGCGAACAAAACAAGTGATTTCCCAACTCGTTGCTTCTCGAGGGACAAGCGGACTGCCACTCCGCGCGCGTGGAGTCGTGTCAAAATTGATGGCACGTATACTGGAGAATTAAAATAGTTGCAATTATCGTCGTTATTGGTCTGGTTATTTTCGTTATTGGTTCATCTAATTTCAAAGCACAAAATTCATTCAAAAAATATTTATCTTCAAGAATTTAAATATAAGAGGGTGCAAAATATTTTAAACTTAATTTTTTTGCAATTTTTTAGGTTTTACCGTTTTTTAGGTAAAATCTGATGTGCGCAATTGTTATGTGCCTATCCTCCTCTATCCGAAAGAAAAAATAAATAATTTGTAGCTGTTTTTGAGCAAATTGTGGAAGTGTCCTAGCCCGAGCCCTCTCCCCTAAAAATTGCGAACTAAATAAATTTGCGACTAGTTGAAATACACTATGTTGCTTGGATATTTTTTAAATACATTCATCTATTAGGGAGGAAAATGAATAAATTTTACGTGTGGTGTATCCTTTTACGAGGCACGTCAAACTGTGCCTGCATGAGCCAGTTGCCCACCTGGGGAGCCCCACCCTCCAACGGGCATGGGCAACTTCCCCCTCACACTCCGCACTCACTTCCCCTTAAAATCCAGAAGGGATGTACATGCGCAAGCTGAAGGGGTGCGAGGCGATGAATAGTGGCTTCAAACGAAAATATGTTTGCCCGATTTTTTTATCAAATAATCAAACTTGTATTATGTTTATATTCTTCACTACTTATCACTATTTGATGTTTATCTTCTTGCTAAATTTTCCGTTATATTAACGTCTTTGTTAAGTGAATGGAATTTGTTTGAATGGCGAATTTTTCCGTGTTTCAGTTTTGTGTTGTGTTATTAAAAAATTCAATTATTGATTTATTTAGCAATAATGTGAAATAAATGAACAAGTCTCTATAAGTTAATAATTCTCGCTTACGGACGGACAGTGCTTTTAACAGACAAGACCAAGTCTGTTAAACCTTTTACTCTGAACATAAAAAGTTTATGATTTTATATCACTTTAACACTCGATTGAGAATTTGAAATCGGACTCATGTATTATTTAATTTTAATGGATCATTTATTTGCCTAACAGAGAAAATGAGAATTAATATAGCTAAAGGGTATAGCCGAATAAGACGCTGAAAAGTGACCCCAAACCAAATCGACAATCGCGATGCCCATATGAAAGAGAATACAAAATTACGTAGATTCACAAAAACTCAGCCTCCTAGGGAAATCTGTGGCAGAGATACAACGAGAAACGTGTTTTGCAAGTTTTATTTTTTCTTTATATTACGTGTATCAGGCTGAAAAAATTACAGAGACGGGGAAACATAGTTTAATTTAAAGGTTTTTTGTCAACGAATTTTTAAATTCATTTGAAAAAAATTGCGAAATTCATATGGAAAAAAATTAATAAATTTTCGGTATTCATTTTCGACGTGATAACGTTGGTGTACTGTCTCAATTTTTTCTTCTAAAATTGGTCTTATGACAGTCTATAACATATATTTTTCAGATATTTAAACAATGTGGACGATAGTAAAAAAACTAAAACCATTTTTTTAGTTTAAAAATTTGAAATTCGCGCCTAAATGTGATAGGAAAAAACGGTTTAGCCGATATTTAAACACAGATTTTTAACACGACTTATGAACTTAAAATCTTAAAGATGTTACATCGATTATGTATCAAACTCAATAGGAATAATCGGAGGAAAGCGTAGTGAAAATACATGGTGAAAAGATATGGCGATCATTGTTGCAACTACCATTGCTGCTAAGCGCAGCTGTTATAATGTGCATTTTGCGTACTCCCGGCAAACTTGTAGAAACAATTTTGACCTTCAATTACTCAAAGTCAAATTCCACTATTGGAATGCATGAAATTGCAGTCTGATGCGGACTAACTGCAGTCTGCTGTAGAAACGAGTGACCACGTGCAATCTACCATCTTTGCAGTTAGACCATTCTTGCTCTCATGGATGATTGCAGTCTACTATTGTTCTCGCAGATTCCTTTAATATTTTATTATTTTTTCTGCATGTTAGTTCTAATAAACAATAATTTAGAGTTCATTTATGTATTTATTTATTTAAAGTCAACATTCAGTTAATAACTGTGTGTGACGAACTATGGAGAGAAGTGAATTTCGTCAAATTTGTCACATCAAATTTGAAAGATGAAAGCAATACAAGGCGCTGACTTAAAATAATGGAATGGGATTGGACATGTACTTAAAGCAAAGTGAAAAGCATTTCTGCCATTCTTAGGATAGTAAAATTGGATGATGACTGACGAGACCAACAGGACTGGAATGACCTAGATCCACAATATGTTAACTAACTCTCTGAAATAAAACATTGATGATTTATTTTTTCTTACTCCCGTATACTTTATGAAATGAGACATTGTACCTAGTATGCTATTACATAAAATTGTTAGTTTCAGGTTTCACTCATACTCTAGTAATCTAAGAAAACACGGTTCATATTGCAATATCCTAAATATTTTTTACGGAGATGGTCACAATCATTGCATAAATAAATCCATGAAGAATGATTGCCAAGAAAGAATAGTTTGACAACAGGGAACAAAACGCGAGGTCATAAACTAGAAGAGTCTGCATGACCAAGTCCGGAGACATCTCCCAAGCAGCCAGCCCATAAACCCAATATGTAGACGTGGTGTCGCCGTTGCAGGACACGATTTTATACTGCGCTGAATGTAAGGGAACGTTTCACTTCCGCAGTAATGTGATCCTATTTTTCCAGCATAACAAAATACCCTGTTTATAGCCTGTATCTACATCTGTATCTATATCTACATCTACATCTACGTCTGCACATCTGGTTCTGTCGTCTTCCTCCGAGAAACTAGTTATATTCCAGACTGCAATAAAGTGTGATAAAAGTACGTAGATCCCGGTCAGACAATAGTGCAAATCAAGTTGTACACCAAAATGGTAAATTTAACCTACGTGCGATGACATATCATGCATCTAGAAAGGATGGAAGAAAGTCAAGTATAGGTTGAATTGGTGACATTTCAATTCCCAATATAACAATAGATGTGAATAGAGAAGAGTGTGTTGGTGAAGTTTTTACATTAATTGCAGATTTTTTTTCAAAATTATTGTAAATATAACTCTGAATGACAATTTACTCTTGTTTTATCGTTGGAACCATTTTCTCTCTTCTAACACTCTGGTTTACACAAATATTCTAAAGTAATTTATACGCTAGAAATCGAATTACCCTTTATTTAAAAAATACATACTTGAGGATTAGCGATAATACATTAAAACGCAACACTTAACAGCTGACTTTTGCGAACTTATTCTTTGATGTTTTGAAAGTTCGCTATGCATTTATTCAAAATTAACTGTAGAGCTAATAATACATTGACAACAGGTAACACATTTTTGACTGTTTTTGTAAATAAATAAATAAATATGTATTTGGTGTTATTGGGTCGGCAGTCCGACTTCGCCGGCCAGCTACCGGTGTCCCCCATGCCTGAGCCTAGTTAAATTGCCTGAGCCTAGTTAAATTGCCTGAGCCTAGTTAAATTAAATTAGAGTTTCTATATCTCTTACAACACTACACGTGACTTATCATTTAATAAAACACTAGTGGGAACCCCTCAAAATTTGACGGTGAAATCTGAGATAAATACAGTGCCCTAATGTTCACAAAGCAAATTATTAAATAAGTAGAACGAAGAGCAAACTTCTCTTATATAATACTTATTTTTGCATCTCTGTATTCATTTACTTTTATGGGGAGGATGATTAGATATTATGCAGAACAAAAATGTTTGACAAATTAATACTTAAACAATTGAACCCGTGTATCCCATGACCAGGTGGCAATGCAATATCAGCAGCGAATGACACAGGAGGCAGAGTATAATTATATTAACGGATATTATTTCCGAAGTTTTTTGATGTGTCATCATCTCTTTCAAACAACTCTTTCATTTCTTCTGACATATTGCTAGAAGACAAACTTATTTTTCCTTTTAAGCAAAACAGAGTAAACTGAATTGCAGAATATCACATGGGAAGTAGAATCCAGAACAAAATGGACATTTCATAAATTAAGACCCAATAGTAAATAAAATTACTTCACTGTCACGACAACTTCGGTTCGCTCGTGCCACATAGCGAAGTCGCTAGCCTTTCACCACAGGTCCGGGTTCGATTCTCGTCGAATCTCATGTGAAATTTGTTCCAACAAAACGAGTTTGGCTACTTTGGCTGCTAGTAATTACTTCCCATTATTAAAGGGCTAGTCCAACTCCTGTGAAGTGTCCTAAACCCTAGCCCCTTCCTAATTCCTTCCCATTTCTGGCCGCTGCGTAGTGACGCAGGAGCGCGTAGTAGGAGGCGTGTACGCGGAGATTCTACGTGGCGGTCCTCTTGACAACCGACAGACGAGACGAGACTTACATACATATATACTCTCTGCTTACATACGAGAGATATTAATGGAGGATTACTCCGCGCTCAACGCTCGACACGGGGCGAAGAGATGCGTTGCGTCGATTAAGGTCGCAACAATTTTTTTTTAAAAAAATCTGCGTGGCCACTTCGGGAAGCAACATAAACTCTGCACAACTTCTCTACTTCAGTAAAACCGAACAAAACCCATTGTTCGAATGTTCTCTACAAAATACACCATGAAAACAAATACATGCAAACACAGTTATTACCAAAATGCAATTATTACTCCTGAAACACAACATTGACGATTTGTAAACAATATACGAAGCATCCAAATTCGAGGATTACATCGGCATCGAGCCTTTGAGCGAAGGAATAAAAGTCACTGACTGACTGCGACGTGACGAGACTTGACTAATATATAGTAATTACTTCCCATTATTAAAGGATTACTCCAAGGAAAGCGCTCAACGTCCAACAAGGGTTAAAAAGACGCAATAAATACGAAGTACTGATATATATATATATATATATATATATATATATATATATATATATATATATATATATATAATTAAAACAGCTATGGAAGAAAACAAACCATTAAAGAATTATTTATTGCTAGTTAATAAATTTTTAATTACAAATTAATTAATTATTTATGCTAGTGAATCAACACCAACATCTGAAACACATCAAGGGATCACATGCTTTCATTCAAAGGAAAAATAAATACAATCGGTTCAGCAGAAGCTCCAAACGAAGCCACGGCATAATACCTCATTTTTGTAAATATATAGATTATTGTAACTAAAGTTATTAAACTAAATAAATGAAAGTTTCAAGAAATTTAATTGGTTAACTGCAATATACAACTGTCTGGGCGTTAATTTACATCACTATCGTCTCATCGTGTATAATAAAATTTCCCCTTTCAGACAATATCCATGAATAACCAGATTTATGATAGCAACACTGTACATATCGATTGCATAGCCCATCCCTAGAGAGCTTTAGCCTGGAAGTCATCACCAAATCTCAACAGCGAAGGGGGGTATTCTATTACTCTTCCTAGTGACCCCAGCGAGGGAATTAACGCCGAGCGGAGTGCTGGGGGTGACTGTGAGGGGAGGTCGACGAGAAGGAAGGAAGGAGAAGGAAGGGAACAAAGACGTGTTAACGCACCCTCGTCTCTGCAATCAATGTGAAGAGTTCAGTTGTGGGATTGAAAGGAGAGGAATGTCCTTGTTAAATTCGGAAAGAAAAGTGTCCTATTTATTTTTAAAATATCTCTCACATCTCCTTTGTGTAATTTCCCAGTTGTGGACTCTTCATTTTATTTTATAAGTTTCCTCTCCTTCACAAATGAAACTCACAAATATAACACCACTATTTTTTTATAAAATGTTAATTTAAATGTCCTTTTCAGATTGTAACAATTTAGCTATATATTAGTATATTATAGTGTATTATATTTAATAGAATTTGTAATTGATGGAAAAAAGAGGAAAATAATATCAGATGATTTGGATAATAGGAACATTTCTCAAAAAAGAAAGTTTGTCGTTTCTTAGCCTTCGAGCCTGTCATAGCTTCTGAACTGCAAGGATGCACTTCCTTTGCGCTTCAAGGATCACCACACTTAGTCAAAGTGATCGGCGAAGCAGGTAGAATTATAGCCGTAGGACGACCGGTTGTGAAGATGCGGTATCTGCTAGATACTGCTACACCCAACGGCAGTATCTGTTAGAATAAGTTAAATATAACTTCTATATTCTTAATCTTTAGTTAGTTCTTATAAGTTAATTCTGATAGTACTGACTTCTAATGTGAAAAAATTGAAGAAACAGATATTCTCTCCACCACCACACACTACTACAAGAGATTCAAAATGGAAGCCATCGAGATTTACAAACACAAACACAATTTCAACAGAAAAGAAGAAGGTGACAAATTAAACAGTACATGGTACCCAGCACTCCGGAACACCAAAACTCGGCAGCCAAGCAGTACCGCTGACGTGGCCCAATCATGTGCGAGCGCCGCTGACGCGACCCAATCAGGCGAGAGCGCCCGAACCTCGCCCACTATAAATACGGGCTCCAGAGCCGCAGGAGCGTATATTAACTCTATTTTTAAAACTCATTGCCCAAAGTGGCCATGTCATTAGTTTTAAGTTAGTTTTTAGTTAGTCTATTTAAGTATCAGCCCTCATCTCTGCTCCATAAGCACAACTACTGGAGTAAATGTTACCCAGAACATTTGAATAAATTACTGCCTCGCCAGGGTTACTGGCGAGGGGATAATTAAAGAAAAAAGCGGGAGCGTCAGTCAACGCGGTGCTGCCAGGCAGAACACTTCGCCCCCGCCAGCAACGACACTGAGGATGCCTGCCACAGTTGCAGGCGAAACGTATGGACAAGTCTCCGTTAGACCACGGCCTACAAACCCGGAAATGTCAAATAATGTATAAACCGGCCGTGAAAGCCAACATTGTATACTAAAAATCAACTGTTAGGCTGAATAATTAAAGAGTCCATTAAATATCACTCAATATCAGGATTGTTGCATTTCAAGGTTGTTAAATGAGAATCCTCTTCTATTGTCGCTGAGTATCATATGGTAACGAGAAAAACTCCTTTCGACATTACATATGTAAGATGGACGTTCTTGAATAAAGTTAAACCTCTTGAGAAAATTCCTGAAAATCTGCAGATGAAGTGTTTCGACAAAGAATGTTAGATATTTTACTCAGGTACACAAGTTCACAATTCCTTTCCAGTATATTTTTTTTTTTAAATTTTCTACACTCTCTAGATGCTAGTTCCTTTGGTATGTTTTAATTCCTGTTCAATGCACTTTACCACATCCAATGCACTGCTTAGTTGTATACCTGAAACTTCCAGTTGTGTAATTGCTCCAGATAAAGAATTAAAATTGGACATTATGTAAGTCAGATTCACTTTTAATGTAGGGCTTGAAAATAAATCTTGGGCAATTTTTATTTAGGACGATTCTTCAGGATCGAAAGACATTACTACCTTCTCTATGACATCTAAGTTGTTGCAATAGAACATCGCGTAATCAAGCAAAGCCCCCCAATGCGTTATAAATGGTTGGGGAGGAAAGGGTAATGAAGGTACTTCCTGTTGAAATTTATGGATGCAAATGGGAGCTTTGACAAATATTTTCTTACAGTTGGCTATTAATTTATCTACTTCAGGTCAACTACTTCTAAATTCTTTAGCTACGTGGCATGTGCAAGACATGTCACGTGTATCATTTTTGGATATAGCATTTGAAGTCCCTTGCCTGCCTTCACCACATTCGGAGCACATTCAGTTGCAAATAGAAAAAATATTTTCTCACTTTGCCCCATTTGTCCACAACAGATTCATTGAACTGTCGAAGAGAACTGCGATGATGGAATGATTTGTCTTCTCTAGTACTTCACATGTCAGCAGAAACTATTACCAGGCCGATCTTCTTTCAGCGTGCCAACTATCACATTTGCTACATATCTTCCATCCACATCTGTAGCCTCGTCTATTGAAACCCATATCTTACTGTCCTCCCCGCTACGCCTTATTTTATCCAACATTTCTTCATAACTAGGGGTAAGATATTCCTGCCTGAGAGTAGATTCGTTGGGAACAGAATGTGGTGTATATTTTTCAAGAAACTGTCTAAAACTTGGGTTGTTGAGTTCCTTGAAAGGAATTTTAGACGCAACCATCATCGTGCAGAGATCTTGCAAAAATTGTGTACATTGTGAACTTGTGTCGGGATTTCGAATAGCAGACGTTGCCTATTTTCGTGTCTAGTTACACAATTCTCATGTTTTGCAGATTGGCAGTGTTGAAGCCCAGAGAAGCGTTTTTTGGCAGTAACTTTCACTTCACACAATTTACAGAATAATATCACTTCATCGGTACCAAACTCGCGAACCATTTCACCAAACTCGCGAACAAAACTTTGTAACTTCTCACTAACTGAGACTTTCGTCTTAGGTATATTAAAAGCAACTGAAAGACTGAAGCAAAGGTGCGAGCTTTTGTAAACCGGATCTAGTTCCGTGCATGGTGTAAGAATACTTACGCCATGGTTCCGTGTAAGCAAGGATTGTCAGATTCTGACCTTGAGTGCGCATGCGGAAGCATGCCGTGTTCCACGATGTTCCCGCGGTCGGGAAGGAGTGAGCAAACTTAGAAAACGACGAATTACACAAAGAAAAAGCGTTAGGATTTTACAGGTATTTGTTAAATTATACAAAACTTTTAATGTAAATTTGCGATTAAACAAAAAGTCAAAATATGCATTTGCATATAAAAATATGACTTGTCATAGAAACCCGCTCCCTAGTCTCTATTTTAACGAAATATGCAAAATATGCGCCTATAATTATACGAATATGCACCATTAGAAAAACAGCCAAATATGCACAAATGTGCACTAACATCTAATTCTAGCCAAGTGTCAAGAAATTTCATTTAGCTGTGCCCTGAAGCAACTGATCAAAAAATATGACTTGTCAAAGAAATCCGCCCTCTATTTATAATTATTTCGTATCTAACGATAACGTTTTTGTATATATAATACGTTTTATGTAAATTCCGAAGACCTCACTTCCTCAGTTACTTTAAAAATGCGTTGGAAATGAGTGGTTGGATAGACTCAAGGATGTTTCATACTAATCGCCTAGGCTGTATGCTGGAGCAATGTTGTGAAATTGAACACGCGTAAGGAAGCACCACTGCACCTTACAAGTTTCAGGATCCAATACGTTTTCGCGCATATTCGTTCTCGCATATTCATTGTACGCAATTACAAAAATACACACTTCATTTGTAAAATCTATGTGGTAGGTAGAGGTGCAAAGGATAAGCAACAATGATGTCCATTCCCAGTAAGTAAACTATATGTCATTTATATATTTACTTATTTATTTTACGTCAAAAAAACAGTTAAAAACTGCGTATGACGTGCTATGGGGAAAAGTGAATTGTGTGCACATTTTCAAAATTCTGTGATCCCTACACTAAGTCATATACTACTTAAATTTTGAATTTTTGAAAGGGATGAAAAAAACTCCCATGTAATAAAATCTATTTTCAAGGATAAACAAGCAATAAATTTTGAATTTTGAAAAGGAGAAAAAAAGCAACAAAAAAACTCCCATGTAAAAATATCTATTTTCAAGGGTAAATAAGCAATAAATTTTGAATTTTGAAAGGGAGAAAAAAACAACAAAAAAAACTCCCATGTAATAAAATCTATTTTCAAAGATAAATAAGCAATAAATTTTGGCTCTTATTACTTCCTGCCGCGACAACATGGAAACGATAATTTGAATAATTGTATTTCCCACTGAATTCTAGAAGACGTGCACAGAAAATGAAGTTACATTTATGTTCAGAAGCAAAACAAGGGGCCATCTCAGCATTTGCTCAATGGATCAGGGAAACTGGACGAAAAACCTGATCGAGATGGGGGTCATTGACCCGGAAGCTGTAGTACAATAGTTGTTACAGGTTGTTTATACTCATTTATACAGTCCAAATGGTAAATAATGCATTATGTATCATTGTTAAAAATGTTACTTTTCTTGTGATGCTCAGTATAGTCTCTAATTGTATAGAAACAGTTATGCAGCAGAAACGATTTCACTTGTGATTTAAACTTTTCTATTGAATTTAATCGTTTAATGTCATCTGGCAAAGTGTTGTAAAATAATGTTCATGTATTGTATGTGAATTTTTTGTAATGAGCTGTTGATACTGTCATTTAACATCATATATTATTTGCAATAATGCAATTTTTTATTTTCACTAACTCTATTATCCCTCTAGAATATTAATAGTTATAGGACACTAGCATCAGATTAATTAGATTAATACAAAGTAGTGTTTCATTTGCGACCAACCACAACTTGTATCAGTACCGATGGTTTATGTTCATTGCCACTACACTTTTTCCACTTCCGATATTCCCTCAAATATGGCAACGAAGATTTTAACACCCGCTCTTCGCCAGTGTACGCGATCCAAAAATTCTATATCCGCCTCTACTGCTCCCCTCGGCCCCTTGCTATGCCCCTTGCTAAGCCCCTTGCTACCCGCTCGAAATAGCCCTGCAGCCCCCGAGATTTACATATCTCTTTGAGATTTCCCCTGGAGTATCTGTTTTCGACATAAATGTTCAATCACTTAAGCACATTACTAGGAAATTTTTGATATTAAAACTGAAACGACACCAGATCTTTTATTAATGAGCGAAATTGGCTAAAATCTGCCATTAAAATAGGACTCGCACCAGCATCTATTTATAAAGTCCTTAGGAATGATAGGTCGGTTATTAAAAGCAATTCAAAAGAAAAGTCGGATAGAGGGATCGCAATGTTTGCGCCTGTTGACTTTAATGTCAAAGTCGTTTCTAAATCCACATTCGCTTTCCCTGGCATTGAATATACTTTCGCGCGAAACCGAAACGTTTGTCGACACTACCAATTCGTACAATTTACAAATACAAGAATTTGACCCTATTCATTTATCATTAGAAACTGAACTGTAGATATACCATGCAATTGTTTCAGATAAGTCAAAAGTATTAAGATGCGGTCAAATACTATTTCTGAGGGCATCAAAGCATTATTTCCTATTTATGGTATACTCAATAAAATGAGCTAAATATCAATAAAAAATGATCCGCTACCTCATCTACAAACTATTCAAATACTACAAGCGAAGATAGTGCCAATGATCCCTAGTTTATGAAAAAAAGTCTCTTAACAGAGAAAAAATAATTTTTCAACAGAACTGTAAAAGTTATTTTCGATTAATATACACATAGGCGTGCGCAGCCTAAAACAAATAGGGGGGCACATTTCTGGGCCCCTCTGTCCCTCACGTATTAAACATGTTTTATTTACAAATTAATAATTTAATAGTAAATAAATAACATATAATACAAAGAGAATGAAATAATATTAATGATACAATTAATGCAGGTGGCTACCATCGTTTTGAACAAATTTCCTTGACTTTGCCAGATTTTTGCAGCTAATTTTATAAATTGTTCTCATATTTCCCAGAACTTCCTAGAAAACCACGCACCCCAGTTTGAGAACATATTACTTATAATGAAGGAAATTTTGAAATGAAAACATACTTCAATTTTCTATTAATAATAATATAATAAATTAATTAAATTATGTTATATTTATTTTAATTAATTATTAATATGGGAGTTTGATTTCGTCCCGTTATATTACCTCTAGTATTACAATATTATGTATCCGTTACCAATAATACGTGAAAGAATACGCATTTTCGAGACCGCTGGTTTAGTTAGGAGAGCAAAATAAGGATATACTCGAAGTGATCCTAACCTTCAAACTGCAATTTACTTAATTATTACCAGCACGAGTAATTGTATACCAAACTCTTTTTAAATCAGCTGATATTTTAATACTGATTTCGAGGTAAAGTAAAATAAACTATTTCGACACTATCATAATCTGCAGTAACGAATTAACCTCATTCAATTTTGTAGACATATTAGCATAAAATTGTATGTAAGATATAAAATAGATTTTTTTCAATTTTAATAGAAAATATGGTTTGTAACAAACAACTATATTCCACATTAACAAGCAGTTCAATAACGAACGGATAAACACACAAAACAGCTGATTTGCAAAAACACAGACATCAAAAACACTATCTCAAGCACACTGCCGCAGCTACTTTTCGTTCTCATTATTCCGCTATACCAGCTCCGGTCGGTTTTCAATTTGCACATCGCATCTCGCACCTCCCTTAAGCAAGACGCCCCCGCTGCCAGCGCCTCCTCCGCCGCCCCACGCCCCGCCGTCTCCCGCAAGCCGCGCAACAAAACCCGCATTTGCCGCCCCACCCCACCCCGCCCCGCCCCTTCTCGCCGCCCCCGCACGCATTCTCCCGCATGCCGGCGCGCGTAATGCAGGCGGGCCGCCACTGCCGCTGCCGCGGCGCGGGGCACGTCCTGTTTCTATGGCTACCTCCAGATGAGGAGGGCCGTGTGTCGGCCCATTCGGGGCCTTCTGTTGCCTTCGCGGCTCTGCTCCAGTCCCTCGCCCTGCTCGTCTCCCGCCCCGCCCCGCACCGCACCGCCCCGCCCCGCACCGCACCGCCCGCCCCGCCCCCTCCCCTCCCCGCCCCTCCGCCGCCCCGCCCCCTCCCCCCCCTCCCCACCCCTCCCCGCCCCCCGCCCCCTGCCCCGCCCCGCCCCTTCCGCCCCCTCGCGCCCCCGCCCCGCTCGGCCCCGCGCCGCGCCGCGCGCCGCCCCGCCGCCCCGTCCACCCTCCCCGCCCCGCACGCCCCGCCCTCCCGCCCCTCCCGCTCCCGCCCCGCCCCGCCCCTCCCCCTCCCCGCCCGCCCCGCTCGCCCCGCGCCGCTGCCCCGCCCGCCCCGCCGCCCCGCCCGCGCCCCGCCCAGCCTGGCCCAGCCTGGCCAAGCCTTGCGTCGCCGCCGCGCCCCGCTCGTTGCGGAGCCTCGCCGCCGTGGCGCCGCTGGCCCACCCTCGCCGTGTACTACTCCTGCGTTTCCTAGGTTCCCACAATTGCTGCCTTTCTTCACCACACACGCTCGCTTTCGTGCTTTGAAACTCCCTCTCGCTTTTTCTACGCGCCTTTGTTTACTTCTGTTTCTTCCCGTTTGGTGTCCGCGCGAACGTTTTTTGTTCTGTTCGCTTTCCTAGTCTTCCGATTCTCCGCGGTCTAGTTCGAACCTAATTACTAGCCTCCGTCGTACCCCGATCTCACGTATGGGAAAATAGAGTCACGTAGCTTCAATCCTTTCATCGTACATCCTCGAGCACATCTATGGTCGCCATTTGTCTGACCACTCTTCAACCGGTCGCTTACAACCTATTTCATCCAAATTGTTCAGTGATCCGTCATTGAACGATCTGATTTATATATTTCACCTTCCATGAGTTAATTCATGAAGCATGCTAGCATACTACCAAGAAAGCCTTTTGCGTTCAACTAGCCATATACTACACATAATATTTCTGCACATCTACGTTATAAAACAAAATGTTCTGATTTTTTGTATATATCCACGCCTAAAATTGTGGTTTCATTAAAGCTTTTCTTCCTTTAATTCATTTTGATTATCGTTTCCCTTTCTACGTAAAAGTACATAGCTTTCACATGAAGTCGATGTCATTATTTCCTTCGGTATTCATCGAGGACATTTCCCAAGCCGTATCATCTTCTCAGGAATTTTACTGGTCCCCGTTTCCGCATATATGTTATCCTCACACAGCTTACAATAACTATCTCTCCCCTTTTTATTTCATGGTATCTCCTCTCTCTCTCTCTTACTCTCTTACCCTCTCTCTTTATGTTTCTCTCGCAGACTCCCCCTGTAAATGTTTTACGACTCCACGTTTGCAGCCGCCATCAAGGGCTACTAATGCAAGTCTGTCCTAAACAAAACCTTTCGAAACTTCGAACAGCAGGTAACACTATCACTGCGTACTACGTCACTTCCAGAGACATCAACCTAAGACTATCAAACTCTCTGACTGAGGATTAAATATCTAATGAAAATTTCATTACCATTACAATGGTACCAACCGAAGCAATAAGAATCTATATAAAACCGGCTTAATCATTATCTTCATCGACATTATAATTACATATTAATCAACATTGCTTCCATCACGCCCAGTGCAACTTATATCGTCATAACTATTATCTATCATCATGGCCTTTCTCAAACAATCACCAACAATCACCAACAATCACCACTCCTTTCCCTTCATCACTGCTAAAACGATACAGATGCATTGACACAGTTCAATGCCCCATATGTTGTTTCTCTTACTCTTCTTGGAACGAAAATAAAGAGAATTTTATCACTTCCCGAGTTTTACAGTACCCTCTTCCTTGAGCCAAAATACTATTTCTATATTTGTAATACTACATTACATTATTCCCTCGCCAAATATTGCTAGATTTAAGGCGACTTTGGCCTTAATCTAGAAGTAAACATTGTTTATACCGAAAAGATTGAAGGTACTTTGTCTTTTAAGGAAACGAAATAAGCAGTCTCAATCAGCAACTTCATGTACCAGTGTAAGAGCTGACAAATGTCATAATGCTAATGAACATCATTCATAATTTAGAAATATTATTCATATTCTTAAACTACCATTTTTGTGAAATTGTAAATTCGGCATGTGTGGGAGATCTTTACAAGGCTATAGAGATAAATGACAATGATAAACACAATAACAATGTATAATTCACTCACAAACGAATATAAAATAAAATAGCTAGGTTGGCACAAAAAGCTACCGATTATTTTGAGTTTTATTAAAACACGAGGTGAACTGAAAACCTGATAATGTATTTGTCACATTTTAAAACATTTAGACTTACTTATATTTTACAAGTTCTAGACGGAAAAATAAAGATTCTCGGTTTTGACCCATGAGAGAAAATATTGTTTCGATTGGTATTCTCTTTGTATTTCCTCGAAAATGTCCGTTTTATCGGTTTCTGGAT
This sequence comes from Teleogryllus occipitalis, assembly GCA_011170035.1. Taxonomy (NCBI): domain Eukaryota; kingdom Metazoa; phylum Arthropoda; class Insecta; order Orthoptera; family Gryllidae; genus Teleogryllus; species Teleogryllus occipitalis. Next base: position 22,772 of record BLKR01001241.1, read on the forward strand.
CGGTTCTGGCATGATGCTCAGATGATGACCTGTCCTCATCGATCCTCTGTGTCACCGTCTCAACCAACCTCTCACAACACCCGCATCCTCAATTCACCGCATCGCTATGAAACTGAACTCTGCATTGCTGGTCAAAATATGAAAGTATATCTCAATTACCAGGTATCTTACTATTTGTTCTGAAATCAAAATTGCAATTTTTAGTGCTACGAAGCCTTTAGAGTTTTTCTTTGGCAACACTTACAACTATTGTCAGAGCTTCGACTCACTACAACCGCAACCTTCTGGATTGTAGAAGAAGAGAAATCTTCAAGAAACTTCTATGCAGAAACGAAGTATTTCTCAGCAAAAAGCCGTAGGAAAAGTTATTTCATCTAACTGAGGAGAATACGATGTTTTTATCACTTGAAATGACTTATCCTTTTATTGAACTACAGTTGCTCGGTTATAATCCTCAAGTAGAGTCGCTTCAGGTTTTAAACAATAGTGAATGCACATTTTTGTTTTTAGTATATGTAGTATCCTGAAATCTGTGCAATGAAGGAGAAAAATGCTGATCTTTCGAAATAAAACAGACTTTGTGACACACATTTGATATTAAGAATGTGGATTTTTCTCGCTAATAGGCCTATATGTTGTGAATTCCTTTCTCGAATACGTATTGTAATCAAAATTCAAGTTTTGTGGGTCCTCACCTAAAAAGTGTTCTTGTCTCAAAACGTCTTTGCGTCAGTAGACACCACTAGCGCCATTTTCGTTTCTAGGATTTTCTAGAAAATGAGTACACTTACAGGTACGTCCTATTTCATAAATCTGTTTTTATTATTTATTTTTGTTATTTAAGGTAGCATCAACATCTAGGTCATTCGCGATTACTATTGGAGTTGACGTTATGGTAACTGTGGATATGAAACTATTTGGTGATGATAAGAGGTGAAAGGACGAACACAACTACAACCATGTCTGTGGTGGTACTCGAACCCGCGATCCTTTGGTCCGAGATCGCTACGACACTATTTCCTTAGCGGTCTCGGACACCGGATCGGCTTATTTTCTTTGTTACATCACATTCGACCATGTTTTCGTTTCTTCTTTGCATATAGAGTTAAATCTGCACCCACATCTGTATCAATTTTAGCCACAAACAATCATACGCAATACGCAGAAGGAAGAAAATTATTAGTTAAAATACAGACTCCTAAACAAAATGTCTATTTCATAGGAAATAATTCATGAATGGACACATCAGTTTTTCATCAAATTCCGGAACTCTCATCGGTTTTACATTTCCCCACATATTTTGTCTGATTAATGTCTCAGGACTTTCCATGTTTTATGCTATTATGATTATTCCAAACGAAACTTAATGAATATATCTAATATATGGCATCATAATATCAAATTTATAAAAATTGGACCTTCAACGTTATTCCCCCACCTTCCTTCTTTGTCAACATATAAGGGGCCTAGTAAATCTTATACCCGACCCCTTCACATTGGCTCTCGTGTCCCTTGCAGCCTACCATTCCTCGCTCACCGCCCATTCCCCCGACGAGTGGCCGGCGACAAATGGTATTCGTACCCCATAAGATTCCCATTTCCCCGGGATTTAAACCCACATTAGATAACACGAAGAGGGAAGGGCCATCCCCCGCTGGCTGCTACGAGAAACTTGCATTAACCGCATCTGCGAAATAATTTAAATGCTTCCCGTTTTTCTTGCGAGAAGAAAAAGAAGCGAACTTTGCCAACTATGCAAGTTGGCGGAGCAGAGGAAGTTGTGTGTTGCCGACATACGCCTTAGCATGCAGTATCAAGCCCCGATCAATGATTTAACACGAAGCAAACCCAGAGGCGGGTCGGGGTAGGGCGGGGACTGTTTGGGAGGGGTTGAGGACAGGGAGGGGCAGAGTGCCCCAGGGCGCTCGTCGCCCGTTCGCGGCATGATTTACTAAATGAACATCGAAATAGTCAAATAGTATTTGTGTAACGTACTAAATATTCCATAATAAATTGTCTGCAATTTAATTTATCGCCGGGGTTATTTTAAAGCGGTCCTGCTGAGAGCAGAGGAACACCCACATCGCCCTTGTGTAGAGAGCCACATTACGCGCTGGAGGTAGACGGATGGACGGAATTTCCAACAGTACACGACTTGAATGCGATACTACGACATGCCGTCCATAACACTGTTGTATGGACGATGTGACGTAGTGCTCTCGTTCATAGTGTAGTTTCCTCCTTATGTTACACTAATTACTGAACTTTCATTGCACTTGTAAATCATTTCGTCGCCTCTGAAGCGAGTGAAGCAGACTGGAAAATTTTTAGAAGGCGCGGCTTGATTCTCAACGTAACTAATGTAGGTGGTTTCAGAACTTTGATTTAAAATATGCTAATGCTTGATACGTCAAATACGCTGTTGTCTGGAAATACTTTTTTCTGTTTCGCATTTAAAATTAAGCAATAAGAAGAGATAAGACGCGGGCTATAGACCTGCATATAGGAACTTGAATTAAAATAATTTCAATTCAGAACTGTATCAAAATTTTGTTATATTTCATATCATCAAGTTTTCTGCTTCTGAAAGAATGTATGGATAATTCTTTTTTTGTTACTTAGATTACATACCTGACCATAATACCTAAAATTGAAACCATCTCTCCGGATTTGCCTTACCACTTGTGTCCGCACTCTAAATATATTGCTACAACGAACACTCTGAAGTCGAATTCACTTGAAATCTCCACATCAAATGCAGCAACATCCAAAACACTTATCCTGGCATAGTATTCGAGTATTCTGTGTGCGTCTTTGCATTCGTGTGCTCGTCCGTCACGGTTAAACTACTTCCCGACCACCAATCGAGATAAATAAAATGTCATTCGACTCGTCTTGGTCTCCTGGAGGGGAACTGATGATTTATTTTTCAGATCCAAATTGTCCAAAAATTTGTTTGTACGTTTTCCAGAGCTATGAAGTATCGGTGGCCACACCAACCACGTGCTTCAAGTGCCACTGCACCCATGCGTTGAATGACAAGAATCTATCGCCCGGACGCCGTTGTTCACAGTACGTGGGGCAGGGCTGAATTCACTTGGAAGGAAAAGGTTCGTCAGTGTTGCCACCTTGTAGAATGATTATCGTTTTATACGATAATATTATGTGTTAAGTAGGTTGTGTGTTATGTATACGATAATATTGTTGTTTTATTGCTGTGTACGACAGCGCTAATGCAATAATCCCCTTTTGTAATATTAATTCAACTTTACAATTATTCTAACATCAATCTATAAGGATGGAGCGGTATGTTCCAGAATAGGATCTTCCAATAGTATAATTTTCTTTAATAAGCCGTTGATATAGATATACTGAATGTACTCTTCACAACAACTGTTCTGTGAGCGTACGGATAAGACTCTCCAACAATGTATTCTCGGGTGGATAGTGGCCACTTCCCGAAAAACATCCTATAAAGAAGAGTTGCGACCACATATGTTTTTGTTTGTTATTATTTAAACTTAATTCTTAATATATAATTATTTACGTACTACGCATAACAATGAAAGAACCACACAGGTATGTTTCCAGTTTTTTATAATTAGAACTTGCGAAGTATAAATTTTCAACACATAAAAATATTTTTGAAACAGTTTAAATCGTCGGCGACGTCACTTTCAGCTACTATCCAAATATTAATCATTTATCGAGTATCACAAGTAGTGTTTCAGGAACGTGTAGCATCCGAATCATAAAATTCAGCCTGCTACTGCGAGAAAAGAGTTGCATCAGTAGCGTCGGAAATGTCGCGCAAAACTACATGAAATGTTTTAGTGCATTTATTCTCATATAACGGAAAGATTCATGTCCGCTGTTTCTTCGTTGATACAAGTCCATCCCTTGAGAATATTATAAGACATGCATTTGTATTAAGATAGTGTGTAGTTATGAGTTTTTCATTGTCTTTTCAATTCAATCAAATTCTGCAAAACAGAACCAAATCCAAAGAAGAACAGTTGAAAGTGAGAAAATTTCATTTAATTCATTAATAAAAACCTTGTATGTTTACATTTTAGGATTGGTTTCTTTCAGCAGCGTGGTATACTGGTATATTAGTCAGTTTGTATAATTATCTGAGTTAATATTTTAACTAAAGAATTGAAAAATATACATACAACAATACAAGTTATGAAGCATCTCAATATTCAATTTGATATATAATTTTAATATTTTATATACGGGATAATTTTAATATTTTTATTTTTATTTACGGGATTATACAAACCCGTAACGCCACCATAAGCCACGAGAAAAGCCCAGAACACAGAGAAATAGGGTACGCGGCGGAGCGATGGTCCGAGAAAGCGACATCTACCCGCAGATTTTCGCACTCCGATGTCCGAAGTTACGGATAATGTTTTTCTTGAGAGGGCGTGAAGGAGGAGAAAATTCACCCCTCCAGAAATTTCCCCAGGCGGAGTCACATAAATACCGCGACGCGCTTCGGGAGAACTCTCTTTCGATTTCGACAGCGACGGCGACTCAACCTAATTCTTCGGCGATTGTCACTGGTTAGAGCAGGAGTATATTTTAACTTGCTTAGTTAAAACTGATTTGAGAAACGCGATAATAAGTGTGATAGAATTCAGAAGTGCATGTACAGTGTTAGCACTAACATTACGCGAGAAAGCAAGGGATGTGATTGCTTGAATCTGAAATAGTTTCATACTTGAAATAAATTCGCGCAGAAGGACTTTAAACGAAATCCAGCATTTAACTTTGTACGCCACGACCACGCACGCTCAAAGTGTGGTATGTCGGCCGAGTGCTAGAAGTATCCAATTCAATAACGTTAGTTATACAAAGCTGGAAGCGCGAACAACGAGTACGCGGCACGCAGAAGATGAAGGACGACTCCAGTGAAGACCCAAGCGTAGACGAGTAGGACTTGGACCAAATACGTCGATGATACGAGCCCGAGATCGAGATAAGGGTCTGGAATTTGGACGAGTGGCGGAATCCGGAGTTCGGGAGAAGGAAGTGGTACAACCGTGGAACATCGAACCAGTCAAGTGGCGCGGCGAGGACTGCGAGCGACCGAAAATCCCAAGGTTAACTGATGGCGAGCGGGAAGGAGATGTCGAGGTAAAGAACTGGCAACTTCTATGCGCCAATCTGTTGGGAAATCGTGTAACTTTAAAATACCAGGCGAAGCGTCCTAAAAATAGGTGAAAGTTACAAATAAGAAACTGGGAGAAATATTCCGAACGTATGAGTGGCAGTTTAGATTTCATTCGCTGTACGCACTAGTAAATTCGTTCGAATGCCATACCTTGTACATTTTTCCTAGAGTGAATGATGATTTTTCATGTAGTGTAAAAGTGATCTTATTTGAAAGTCATGCTTTCATTGTATTATGTCAGTGGATAATTAGTTGTTATAATTTGTAAAGGGTCCAATTTAAGTAACGTGTGTGTCACGTTCGTTCTTTTGTTTGAGTTCACAGCATTGTAGTAAATGTGTAGCTTAAGGCCGACACCTGTGAACAGTCCATGGTAGAATAATTGTAGAGAATCATTTAAAGGGCCGTGCACGGACAACACTTAAGAATAGCAAGAGTTGAATGAGGTACACGAAAGTAATTCAGAAAGAGGTAGAAGCAACAGAATTGTGAATAGTAACTATTGAAGTATTCAGGCAGTCGAGGTGACGCCTATACATTTTGTGGTTGTGTTCTTTTTGTTTTCTGTTTTCTTTGCAGTGACCATCTACGCAAAGTGCATACTTTATTGTTTATTTGTGCCACTGAATAATTGTTTTTCACTAAATATATACTCATTTTACCAGAATTTTACCTAATTCATTGTGTCAAGGGTTCAGACCTTTCTCATACCCGAAAGATCCTGCTTCCTGAGTATTCAAAGCTCGCTTCACGAGCATTCATTCTTTCACGCTCTATCGCCACCGACTGAAAGGTAGTAGGTGGGCGTGTTAGAATACATATATATATATATATATATATATATATATATATATATATACACATTATGTATTTACGTATTTACGTATTTTCTTTATATATAACTACAATAAATTTCCCTGAGCACACTGAATCGCTGTCACGCTGCTGTCCGCAACCCACTGGACTTTTGTGCGTCACACTGCGAACAGCAACGAACGCTGCTTTCGTGACGCCGCATTAATATTAGCTGAGACACCAAAAAGAAAAAGAAGAGGAAGAAAGTGAACGCTGAGAAGGAAAATTAGTAGCAGTAGGAGGAGAGAGAGGAGGAGGAATGGAAAGAGAAAAAGGAGGAACATTAATAACAAAAGAGCAAATGCTAGTTTTTCTTCTGGAGTGTAAATGGAACTTCACTATGCGCACAGTTATTGAGCTGTCCTTTCGCTTCTTGCGGGAGGGGAAGAGGGGTTGCCAACAATAATAAGTAACACTTGCACATTAACACATTAAGTACAATAACAAGTTCTTGCCGATACATGTACGTTTTCCATTACTGGAGAGCGAAAGCTGATAGCTTTCAAAAGTTGCCAAACACTCTTTTTGGTACCTTTATTCATAATTCAAATATATAGTCAAAGTGTTAGATAGTTTCTAGTGCTCAAGAAAATCTGCGCAGATAGAACGTCTTTCTCATACGTCACATATATTTTGAGAGCGATAAACGTATCATTGATATTGTGAATGAAATTTCAAAAGGCATCATTAACGGAATCTCATAAAGACACGAGAAAATAGTGAAGGGCAAAAATATTCGCGGATGTGGAAACTGAAATTACCGCATAAAGTTATTACATTCCCAAAATTCTTGTTGAATTAAGAACTTTCGGCGAATGACGAATAATATTTTTAACATGGTAGTGACTTTACATCTCAAATCATGGTACCAAATGCAGCTGTTCTTACTCCATAAAGTCTAAAAGAATTTGTATTATTTTTGAAATGAAATAAATTATTGTTTTAATTTTCAGGACATTCTGACATAATATGTTCATTAAAGAGAAAAATAAATCTTTGAGCAATCTCGGCAAAGTATTGGGGGGTTATTAAAAAAAGGCAAGTCCACATTATGACTTCGTCCTCAATCTTCTGCCCTGCAGTAGTAATCATTGTCTGAAGAACAGTCTACCACAACTGGAATCTCACTCGATACCGAATCAAAGGAATGTTTTAGTCAGCAGAAAAAAAATCCAGACGATGAGTACTTTTGTTCCGGCAGTTGATTATCTAAATCCACGTTGGCAATCTGAAAGCGCGTTGTGTTTACTGAGAAAGGGTTCCATTCGTACGTAAAAAGTCTCTCTAATATTTTTGAAAAAAACTGACAGAAGAGAATTAGACCGATAATTATTTGAATTTCACTTTTGTTGCCTTTTTTGAAAAGCAGCTTATTTTTAGTTGATTTAAAAATATCTGAAGAAGTTCCGGGGCATAAGGATGCATTAAATACGCGAGTTAACGGGTGTATAATTTCATGATTTTAGCCCGCCTTATGACTTTTCTGAACAATGATTTGAATTTTTTAAAATAGAGGAGGAAATCTTGAGATACATTATGATGTTTAGAAATGAGAGAAAGAATTCGCTTGTTTTTACATGATGTTCTAATCCCTAGTGTTATCCAAGAATTGTTTTTCCGTGAAATACTTAATTTTCTTTTTTGAAGAGGAAAGCAAGTGTTAAGACGAAAATAAAGCGTTGAAAAAATTGAATTATATTTATCTTTCTAGTCGGGACAAAAGTATAACTGAAGCTTTCTAATATAATAGTCTTAGTATCTATAATTACGTGACGAAAGAAAAATCGCAGGCAGTCCAAAAGCGTTGTGGAATATAATAAAAATACAACTAAATCAACTAGATACTTTAAGGGGAACGTCATGGTCTCCACATACCATCTTTGCCCACAATGAGGATAACAAACAAAAACAGTTCTTATGCCTGGGAATATTGTTAGCTAGCAAAATTTGGATTAAACCGAATGTCAAAAACATAATTACATATATTCCGCTAAGACTATACACTCTACTGTTACTCACGCTTCGTCTGTTTCATGAGGTTGACGGGTAAAAACCTAAGTCGAGTAAAAACGTAAGGCACACACGACACAGTAAACGACAACGCAACCCTTAAATAGTTGTATGTGTGATATTAGTTCAAAATGACTCGAAATCAATGCATTGTAAATCAGTAAATACTAATTCATTGTCATCAATTATCTTTGAAGTGAATTGATGGGAAAAGAAAACAAAGGAAAATAAAGATTTGATTCTGAGAGATTAGAAGTAAGAAGAATGATGAAATAAAAGAAATGTAACCGAAGTAAAGTAAAGCATAAAAACAGTAAAGCCAGATCTCACTATTGACGAGATTATTTACTTGATTACAAACGTTTAAAACAGTGTTTCAAGTTTACTCCAGTGTTAAGAGCAAAATTTCAGGCATAACAGCAATACAATCCATAAAATTCTGTATTAATGTATTTATAGGTCAAGCAACATCTATTCTAATAGTTTTGTATTTAATGTGATCAACACGCACATTGTAACGGAGAAATATTGCATAATTAAAATAAGGTGAAAGTGATGAGGAAACTTTCAAATTTTTCACAAGGCAATACGTATTAGTATAAGTTGAACTGAAATGAAGTTGATTTGAGTTGACAAATATGTAATACAGTAAAAACCGCATATGCTGGAATCGATCAGGGCACAAAAAATCCGGTTTAGAGAGCTTTTCGTTTCATGCAATGTTGTCTATTGTATGGCACTTGTAATTTTGGCATTTCTTTCTTGAAAGTGGTAAATTACATGACGTCATTTTAATTATCAAAACATTAACTTATAACGTATTTATGGAAGAAATTAGCAATAAATGAATATTAAACACGTTGTCAGCGTCTGAGAGTGAGTTGAAAAATATGCACCTTACTGGCTGTATTCGGACCGCTTGCTGTCCTTAAATGCACAAGGCGTCACCATCCAGGACTACGACATTTTGCTACCCTTGCATGGCCTTGAGCGATACATATCTCGTTGAGGGGTTTAGATTTTCAATGCGGGGCAGGGAGAGGCGTAAATAAAAGCCATGCCCGTACAGCTTCCCACGCTCGGAGAGTCGGAAGGGAAAGCATTTCCCTGTAGCCTACGCCTTGACAGACGAGCGACCCCAAGGTCGAATTCTACGCTGGCAGCTGAAGTACCTCTCTTTCAAAATCCAGCTGTCATGACTAAATCGCATGCCACAAGGACAGAGAATTTAAAACTAGCTTGCGGATGCATTCATTTCATTAAGAACATCTCCAACCGCATTAAATTCATACGAATTCCATATTATAAAGATTTTTTCCTGCATGTTATTAAAAACCGTTCCATTTCAGCTTTTCCGAGGTTCCGTTTTATCTGAGTAAAATATTATTTAACTTCACGGGCCGTAGAAATGTTCCGCTTAAGCCAGGTTTCCAGCTTGTACAGGTTCCGGTTTAGACACATTTAACTGTAGTTACATTGCATTATTTATTAATTAATGTCCAACACTGGAACTCATATATGACATCATATTTTGAACATCGGGTCTAAAACTCCATATCAATTATTTGTCAATCGTGTGTTTGCTTCCCTCTTTGGGTTTTTCACACCCCTGATGATAATACCCATCAGAACGTAATACAGTGAAACCTGTATTAAGTGATCACAGTAGGTTCCACAAAATAGTGGCATTTTAGAGGAGTGGTTGCTTAATAGCGGGAATTATTTCACTACAAAAAATGACCTGTTATTTGCTAGGGGTGGAATGTTTAGGGAAGTTTTTATTTTAATGAACTATTGAAAGGCTTTTAGTATACGTGCACAAATTATGAGAAAACATTTTAATGAAGATTTATTTTGCCTATTTGAACGAAAACTCTTTTACAATCTTAAATTTAGAAAATCCCTCCTTCTCATGGCTAAAAATAAACGTAAAATCATTTTCAGTTTTAGTATTCCCAATAGTTGTCTACCCGCAACGAACCTCCATTTTCATGTACCATTCAATATGTTTTTGGATATGCATGATACATTATCTTAGAAACACCAAAATTCGCTTCTCTCTCACTGCTTCGCACAATTAAATTACGCGAGAAATTTAAAAAAAAAACATCAAACGGTGAGTCTTTGGTGAGCTAAGGGTTCAGATTCCGAAAGCCACACCAGCACACGCGTGTTTGGGAGGTAAGTCTATATCCCTGGCATCCGATTTTGATACTCTACAGTAATAGAGAGTTCTTCCAGGAAGGTAAGGTAAGAAAGATATTTGAAGAAATGAAACTGAAATGAAATAAGTAGCAGCGGTGTCATAACAATGATCAATGAGTATTGTTACATGATTCCGGAAATCCCTGCCCCCAATTTCCTCGAGGAGGAAGCTCAGGCACAGGTCATGTTTCGCGAATGAGTTTAGAGTGACAATTTTCATTTTAGCTACTGAAGCTTCTGTGTAATGTATTCTTTCAATTTTCCTTCCTTCCTCTTAAAAGGTGTTAATTAACAAAATTGCAGTTAAGGGACTGGTCGATGGTCTGGGAGAGGGGGAGTCTCTTAACAGGGTACGGTTTACGTACAATATATGTGATAGTGTCTGTTCCAGCAAAATCCGGTCATTGGGAGATCGTTGATTTTTAGTGCAAACATATTTTATAGCGATGTAAGTCAATGTTTGAGAGCGCGTTATGATTTTTTCCTTTTTTCGTTCTAAAAGCACAGACATCTGCAAATCAGCCGAATAATCAGCCGTCTGTTGGCTTAACCACCTTTCTTGATTAAACTAGTAGCGCTAAAGCAGCACGTACTTTCCCGTCCGTATTTTCAAGTAAATGTACGCAGGAAAATACTCAAATTTTCGAAAAATTGTACATGACCTTATTTCAAAATCTTTAAGGAACAGATATCTTGAGGGCAAAAATCTCTATCTTCATAATTGTAGTTGTAGGACGACGCCGTAGGAAGGTAGACGTAGGAAGTTGTAGATTTTGAACATTTGCAATTTTCGAAAAATCAGGGTTTTCAAGGAACAGGAGACCTACACCATTCTCTTAAAAGATCGATTCGGGAATATCAATTTTGGAGAAAATCAGCTTAACGGTTTAGCCGCTAGCGTTGATTATAGACGAACAGACAAACCGACGGACAGACGGACGGACGCACGGACGGACGGACGGACGGACGGACGAGCGTTTTGCCGTCATTCGATTTTTCGCTATCAAGAAATTATATTTGAAGTAAAATGTATCCCATTACCAACTGAATGGCTGATTCATAATAAAGAGATCCGTTCTAAAATGTTTTTAATGGCTCTCAGGTAACCGGTTGGTGGTGCCGGGTCGAAAAATTAGCGCATTCACCCTGCTCGATTAAACATTGGCCAAAAAAAGCAAATGCATTTATCGCCATCCCGCAAGTCTTCCCTTTCTGAACCTTGCATAAATCGGCGCTTTGAGGTATTTTCAGAAGAAAAATGTCAGGAGCAGATCAACATGAAGTTTTAAAGCCGTCCTAACCAGCACTCCTCACCAACTCAGCCATTCGTTGGTGCGTAGAAGGCTCTTAACGGTCTCACTCAATCTTCCTAATGAATTTTCTCAATTCCGAAGGGACATTGGAAGAAACCCCTCCGGGCGTTGTGCGAGAGGCGAAGAGCTTCCCGTAGAAAATCCGTCGTGCCAATCGATGCCTCGAAGTTGGCGCCTTCCCTTGTAAGATGAAAAGCCAGTTTGCACACCTCCGCTCTCCGCACGCAAAGCGGCACAGCTGTGGCGGCGGCGGCGGCGGCGGCGGCGGCGCGCGGCGCGTTGGCGGCGGGCGCGGTGACGCGCGTTGCCCGTGGCGAGGGGGAGATCCGTGGCTCGGTGGCGCGACACCCTCGCAGGCGCAGCCGCCGCAATACAGTGGGCAGGTTGGCTGAGGTACACGGGCAAAAGAGGACCTATGTAAATGAGGGACCAGAAGGTTTTGTTTTTTATTGATTGTTTAGTGATTCCGGGAGCGTCAACTGCTAAGTTCATTAGTTCCGTAAATGCAGTGAATATTTTTTCGAGAGAGGTGGCGGTGATCCTTCCCGCTGGATTGTGAGATCCGGCGCTGACCTACCATCGGTTAGCGGGTTTTTTCCTCGTCCAGGTGTCTTCCACCACCCGGGCACCGCTCCAGCCGGGACAAGCTCTAAGCCTCCGACCGATCTCCCGGCATGAGTGTTAATGTAGTGCATGTTAGTGTGTTTGTGTGTGTAAGTAAAGGGTGGGATAGGACAAGGAAGAGGAAGGAAAGTTTGCGCGCAGTCCGTGGCCCATTTGTTAGAGAACTGGTCCGGCATTCGCCCGGTGGATCGGAGAAACCACGGAAAACTACCGATCAGAGCAGGCGGCTGCTAGAATTCTTCAACAGACAGCGGATGAATTCTACCTAGCTGACAAGCTAGAGTCGATAATCCTGCCACCGCCGGGACTCGAAGTCACAACCTCTCGTCGAGAGGCACTGCAGTGACATCACTTGATGCTGTGAACCACCTCTCCCGTTGAGACCAGAAGGAATGTAAGAGTTTAATCCATATGTAAATTGGGGACCGACTCAGAGACGGGCAAATGTAAATAGGGGTCGTCCCCTTTCTAGGCATATGTAAATTGGGGACCGACTACCTCATCCCCTTCCAGAGGTATTGGAAGTTGACAATTTATTTTTGAAAAACATTTTCATAGCCATTGTTTTTAAGAACCCAACTCATTTCCTCATTTTCCAGACTTACAAATGGCTTGATTCTTTCAAAATATGGTTTGGACAAAGTTTGTTTTCTCTTCAGATTTAATCGGGTCATTCGTTGATTGAATGAATTGCATGATTTTATTGATTACCGTGTAGGTACTAGTTATTTCTTTTCAAAGCTGGCTGTATTACGCGTTCGTCAATTACACAGGTGATGCACAATGCTTTTGTCTTGCATTCGTATTATAACGTGGTAAAGTGTAATAGCAGGTGGAAATATATGTCTAGCATACAAGGGAAATTCCGCTTATCTTGCCAATTTCATATTCTCCTTTTTCTCAGTTTATTATCTATAACACTGAACACACACTTCTATCCATTTGCTCAATCAGTCCTTTTCCTTACGTGGGTTGGTTTGGTTCCCAATTTACATGTACTCCGAGAAAAGTTGGTCCTCAATTTACACGAAGTCGAAAATAAGTTTCACGAGATGAGATGAAGGGATTATTTGATCCCCAATTTACATTCAACCGCAAAAGTAATAAGGCTGCTGCGTAACGCACATAAGATTTGCGAATAGGCTTCCTGTTCTGGCCCGCTGGAGTGGCCCACGTGCCACTCGCCTTTCACTAGACTAGATCCGATCGCGGTCGAGTGCTTCTTTTTCCCTCCTGTCCCGTCCGGTTCATTCCCGTAAATCGCTGACTTGCACATAAGTGCTAAGCCCCAGAATGGTAGCGGGCCATACACTTCAGTAGTGCTCTCCGATAAAATGAATGAAAATGTTTCCTGCTAATACTGTCAAAAGTCTGAAGAAATAGATCGGAAACCTGTTACAACCGTCTTGGTGTATATACATTACGTGATGTGAAATATTAGGAAAATTTAAAAATATCGATAAAGAACATAATATAAAATCTGTTTAAAAGGCAACCAGAATATTGCAAATCAAATTAGCTCCAGAAGCGAAAGATTTTGACGATAATCATGTTACCCATCAATATACGGTTGCGAAGAAGAGGAAGAAGAAGGAAAAAAGAAGGAAAAGAAGACAGCACGGAAAAATTTATTTTGTGAATAGAAACAATAGTAGTAGTAATAATAATAATAATAATAATAATAATAATGATAATGATAATGATAATAATAATGATAATGATAATAATGATAATAATAATAATAATGATAATAATGATAATAATAATAATAATAATAATAATAATAATAATAATAATAATAATAATAATAATAATAATAATAATAATAATAATAATAATAATTGCTTTGGGAGTTTCCTAGAAAAGTGAACTTAAGAAAATGTTAGTACCAGTATAAAAATTGTCATTTTGTGTATCTATTTTTCCGATTCGTTGTTTGTACTTCACATTTAGTAAATACACTTCCAACGTAGGAAGTAGTGATTTTCAAGTCTTATAAATGACTCGATTGTGATCAAAGGTAAACCCATTAATTTAGGCAAATAACTTATATTTCAATTTATGGCTCCATATTGTTGAAATTATGTGAATTAAATTCAATAAATAATAATTAATTCCCCACATTCATTGATCGCCTCAATCATATCAGAGAAGAATGTAAGATGTAATTTACTTTTTATCGGTATATCTTAAAAAAACTCGCTCTTTTGACCACTTCTAAATAAGCGACGAATAACAAATTTACAGAGGACCACTATGATCATAAATTGACATATTACACCAAATTAAAGGGAAAGCTTAAATGTTGCTTTGATGTTGGGTAGTAAATATAGCTTTATATCACTCCAAATGTTTCTTGCGATGTAAAACAATACTGACCTAATAATGTGCAGTATAATATATAATATAATATAATGTAATATAATGTAATATAATGTAATATAATGTAATATAATGTAATATAATGTTATATAAGGTTATATAATATAATATAATATAATATAATTAACAAAACAGCGAATATTCCAAAGATAATTTGGAATATCACTTTTGAATTTGATACAATAACTTGTAAAAATTGTAAAATCTGTTGGGTCAGATTTTCAATGTTCTATCCACAAAAATCATAGGATCCCAAAACAATGGTTTCTTTTTTGTCATCTAATCCACATGGCTTTCTGGCTGAAATCCCGGTGTATGGAATGATAGATTGTTAAAATATGTTCAAGAACTAAGATGTTTTTTGTGAAGCATCCAATCTCGTTTTCTTGGAATAAATTTCACATTCAACGGGAATCGAACCCTTTCACCACTGAGGTCCGGGTAGAATTCCCGTCGAAAATCATGTGAAATTTGTTCCAACAAAACGAGTTTGGTTGCTTCACAAGGACTAGATCCAACCCCCTGTGAAGTCTTAAACCCTACCCCTATCCTTCCCAATTCTGGCCGTTGGGTAGTGAAGCAGGATCGCGTATGAAAAGGCGCGAACGCGGAGATGCTACCTGTCGGTCCTCTTGACAACGACTTACGGACTACGACTTACGACGTACATAAAAGTAACCGAGCATTACTCCCTACCAAAGTAATAACAAGTGTTCAACGCCAAATGAGGTTATCGAGACGCGTTGCACCATTGCATAGACGCAACAAATTTTAAAAAAAGATATTTTTATTGTTAATTTATTATAGCGATGGGTATTTATTCTTCGATTTCAATGTTATTTATTATGCAATATTTCATAAACTTTTAAGTTCTGGTGATTTCCTTGGTGTCTGGTATTAATGGTCTTAAATTTAACCTGCTGTACATTTAATTTTGTTGTTTTTAAGAATTTTGTTCATTAGTAATAATGGTGTTTGCCCCAAGTGACTTGGTTAATCATGATTGCCGCCAGAGGGCTCTTTGGCTGCCTGTAATTGAGTGTGAAGTAAATGTAGTATACTTGGGTTATTCTAAGGAGCATTTGAGGGCGGTATCTCCAAGATCGGATACGGCACGCCATTTCGCGTCTTTCTCGGTCGTGCTGCAAGAGTCGCTTGATCTGCAGCACTGCTTCATACGGTCGCGATCATGCGAAATCTTGCGGCAGGGCCGAGAAAAACGCAAAAAGTCGTTGAAATTTTCCATCTGGGAGATACTACCCTCAGATGCCACGTTAAAAAACTAAGTATAATATAGATGCAATTGTGCTGAGCAGTTGTTGAGATGCAGTAGTTGTGATGCAGCGTTACCTTCGGCAGGGAGCGACCTTTGCCTTGCCAGCCCTTTTGAGAGGGTACGGTCGCGACCTGAACATGGTTTTGCAGCCTCTTTAGCCAACGGCTCTTTTCTGGTCCCAATGAGATGTATTCTTAGCGTGCTTTTTTGTGCTGTAGATGCCAGTAAATGCTAATATATGGTAAAGCGTCACGCTAATAAGTATTAATTTAAATCATCATTCGATACTTTAGAAAGATCCAAAGAGGGTATTATCTGAATATGATTGAGTCGTTTTTGGAGTCATTGGTGGTAATTAGGGAACGTATTTTCATGTAAATACATATTTTTACAGGGACAAGATACCTGCATTCAGTAATATTTTTTACACTTAACACGACATTCTGAACTAATTGGAACCATTTTTATTCTACATATTTTGGTATAATTACATATTTTTACATATTTTATCTATTGCTAAATATTTCGTTACATTTTAATATAATTATAGGTGGAAAATGAACATTTCACTTGTGATGTTCGAAATATATATTACTTGAAAACTAACTTAGTTACTGAAATACTTAAAAAATACGCAATGCTCTTGTATTAACGCCGTACAATCGCTATTAATTGTCAAACTTATCTCCCCCCGACCCTATCTGCTTGTTGGAAACAGCGTAGTCGGGATCAACGATGAACGGATGTAGTATGTGAAGCAGAAGGAAATTCAACCACGTAATTACTCGTGTTTCATAGATCTCATGCGTAACTCGATAAAAAATTCAGATCATTGTCTTATCCTTTTTCTGGAGTTAGGGGGGGGGAGTATGCTCCCTTTACCGCCTCCCTTCTATCACAGGCTACATGGTACTATTCACTTGAGCTCCGGCTCTCCTCGGAAACAACATTGTATATAATATGAAAGTATCATATGTTTCGGATGAAACTAGCGAATAATTGCTTCTGTAGATGTAAAACTTCTCTGTACCCTGCTCGGAAAACGCTTGAAGAATGGAATTGTAATAATTATAAAGAATATTTATTTCACATATTTTCTATTTTTTCTTACATATTTTTGAAAAATTAAGTATATATATGTACCTATTTTGCTTTTTTTATTACAATAAAGTCCGTTCCCTAGTGATAATTTTAAGTCCAAAGTTAGCTTTCAGTTATGTGAATCACTGGTGACTTTTCTAAGCCCAAAGGCGGCCTTCAGCTATGTATTTTTGTTCACTGGCCGAGTCGATATTAGTTGGCTTTTGGCGTTCCTTTTCAGCCACGATCTGACCAACCGTTATTAGTTAAATTATACAGCCTGTTAAATTAATTATTGTAATGTGAGTAATAACAATAATAATACCAACAACAGTAAACATTAATTGTTTCAGCTACATTGTACTTTCATTTTGGCATCATCTTGAAATTAATATTATTTGTTGAGTAATTATACACTCAGGGTCCAAATGGCGGGGCAAAAGAATTGGAGCAGATGAAGGCGCGCCTCACCATCATTTGTTAACTCTGGACTCCGAGACTACCTTGAACCAGGCATTCGGAACCTCGCCGTCATACAGTGTAAGACATGTAACAACCTTTTAGCTCCACGGTATTAAGTAATTTTAAGGAAAAATTCTAACCTTTATATTTAAATAGTAATTTAAAGATGTATATTTGTTTCTGCTTTCATTCTCTCTTGAACATGGAATGGTAAATGGCGTTAGCCGTAATTGTCAAAGTTGAAAACAATAATAGATTTAAGTTATTTCTTGAAACTTATATATTGGCTGTATTTTGTGGGTTTTATCCGAAGCTAGAATTATTTATTTGTCTCCATTTCAAATTTTAATCTCCATTTTAATTATTGTAGGTTTGATAAATGTTATTGTTACTGTTGAAAAAGTTAGAAAAGTTGAATGACCAAGGTTATTATAAAATGTTTGAGTTTTTGAAAGTTTTCGAATTTTTGAATAAAAATTGAGATCTGCATTTTAATCATTACAAGTTTAAAGAACATTATTGTTACTGTTGGAGTCTGGTGTTTCACATATTTCTCTTTGGTGCATTGTCAGCCTCATGTTCCCTTCTCAGGTACGCGAGGAGACACTTTGTTAAATTGACGAGTAGCACGTTGATAGAGCTGAGGGATAACGGACCAGTTGGATTCTGGTACAGTTATGTAACTGATATTTTGGAAGCTTCGCTTCCTAGTGACCATTGATCCTTACTCCATTTCAAAATTTGGAACGCCAGTAAACTTTGATATTCGTATTTGTTTGTAATAAAAAGTGGTCACCATTATTGTTCGGTTCCGAACAGTAATCACATCACATCAAAAACACCTAATTCTTCATCTCACCTCTCCTGCCAACCAAGTAAGGTATCCGGGCTTGCACCTCGATTGACGATTTACTTGGGAAACTCACGTTATAAAAAGTAGAACTGAAGAACAATTTCCAAGTAATAAACTTTAATGGCTTCTAAATCGACGCCCATATTTATCACCATACAATAAAGTCCTTCTCTAAAAAAATTATACAACCTATTGGGACCCTCGGCAAACAGATCTGGGGAACGGCCAATACTGCAAATTTAGGAATAATTGCGTTTAAATGGAAAATTTTAAGAACAAATTTAAACGATCCTTAGAATAATTCAAATTCAACTATTCAATACGACCTCAATATTCCCATAATACACGACATTATATCAGTAAGCAGCATCAAATATGAAACAATACTATATTCACAATGCAATTACCTGGCAGTTCAAAGTTTTAGACAAGTGATATTAGCTACATATTAAAAAGACATGACATCCTTTTACATTTTGTTACACCTGATTGTCAAAGGTCATATGTATATATTCCATGTCTGGGAATATGTAACTTAAGTATATAATGTAGTTATATCTATAATATTATATCAGATTTTAAATAATGTTATGTAATAAAATATCCTGTAACAAATTTACCTAATGTTCCTCAGGAAGTGATTGTAAATATCTAATGAAGGAATAAAAAATCTCATTCTCCTAATCGCTAGCTGGAAACTGCATATCGGTGCCAGTCACGGAATCGACTAGCAAGCTGGAAGATAAGAGAAATCTGTTTTAGAAAACATACATCTGAGATATTAACTTTAATTTTTGCGGATTATATTCGCTGTTATTTGGAACCCAAATCACTCTACAATGTCCTATGAATGTCAAAACTATTCACTTCTTATTGATAACTCCAACAAACGAGGGTGATCTAATATTTGCTGCTGAATTATTCGAGGCAAACTTCTTTCTGCACTTGGTTGCTCACCTGCACGGGATTGCAGCTTAGCTGAGGTTCTCCAAGTGTTTTGAGAAGACAGATGTTTTTGCGACGACAGATATTTTGCGAAGATAGATGTTATGTCAATGAAAGGTCTAGAGCATTGCGAGGTTAAGTAATGAATTGGAGATTAATAAGCAATAGCCCCATTAATATTAGGCTGATACTAGTTCATTGATGCTAAAAGCAACCTATACGTAGTATATTAAAACGTATTATAAATAGAGTATATTCTGGAACATTATACCCTTACGAATCGGGATGTATTTTGGTCCGTTTAGAAAAAGAAAACTTTGCACTGTACGGCGCCCTGACAACTACTGCCACTGCCACCGCCTCTGTCGCCCCCCTCGCCCCCCGCCCCGCCCCCGCCGAGTGCGAGGCTGCGGCCCGTCTCCCGGCTTCCGAGAAGGTGGTTTGCCCGACGACGCGTCGCGTCGCGGCGAGGAGACGCGGCGGGAAGGACCTGTTAGAGATAATGACATTCGGGGAGCGGCTCTTGGGGGCTTTTTAAGTGGCAGTGACGCGAGACCGCGAGTGGAATGGATGCTGTATTTAATATTCACGATGTTTCGAGTGTTGTTGGAACTGATTTAACACACTGAAGGGTTTTGTTCACGTCAAACACAATTATCTATATGAAGGCAAGAATTAAGAGTGGTCTTTAGTGAATATACGAGGACGACGTATCCATCCCTCCCTGTATACGTTTTACGTTTTCACAGAATGTAATAGAAATCATAATTTTAATACCAGCACCCGCTACCATTGGACACAAACCATACTTCACAACATAAACTATTGTAATATGTACTTAATAAGAATGTTCTGTTCGTGGTTTGTTTGCAATGACCGAGCACTTTGAGATTAACCCTTTTTTACATTTACTGCCTTATTTACATTGCTACTTACATTTACTGCCTTATTTACATTGCTCTTCATGCCACGCCTTGAACTGCTTCACTCTGTCTCTGTCCGGCCGCCCACCTTCACCACACAGCCACAACCCGCCTTACCCTTCCCCGTCATGTCTCGACAAGCCTTGACGTAGCTGGTCTTGTCAGGCATCGCCCCGGCATGCCGCGCCCTTTCATGCCCCGCCCTGCCATTTCGCGTCCCGTTGTACGACTGCCACGGCATGATGGGCCACGGCAACACCAGTGGCAACCGTAATATCTATGACCGGGAGGTCCTTGGGTTCGAGTAACGAAGGTTGCTTATTTGGAATACTAGCTAGATAGCTCGAAGTCAGTCGCGATCTGGAGGAGAATTTTAACAAACTGGTCTCAAACCGGGTGCAATCTTTCCTTTCTCAGCCTTGTCCTCTCTTTTCCTCTTACACTCACTCACACGTACACACACTTCAACATCCATCCCCTACTCTACCACATGGCGGGCGGGCTATCATGAGCTTTGAGCTCGTCTTGGATCAACATGTGTCCAGCTGGCGGAGATATCTGGAAAGGGAAACCCTCGCCCGCCGACGTGTAGGTCGACACCGTTGCTCGCGTTTTAGCGGAGATGCCTTCCCCCAGCTAGCACTACACTGACGGAGCTAATGACCAAACAGTTGACGTGCCAGGATATACAAAATAAACAATTAATCAATCAATCCGGTGTTGTTCCTCCCCTGTCAAATCCGTGCTCCATCCCGGCATGGCGTCTCGTCTTGCTATGCCTTGCCAAGCAACGTCCCCCTCAAAGAACGCCACTCGTCGCATGACTTCGATTTGAGACTTTTGCAACAGAAGTAACCTGTATTATCACCGCACACTGATCGCCGGCTATCAAAATGATAAAAGACCCCAAGATAGGGGGGAGAGTCCAAATATATGTGTCTCAAAAATCAAAAATACATTCATGATCTATTGACTCGTCTAAACATGTCGTCAAACAATTATTTATTTTGTTAAACTTTATTTGGAATGTATATTAGGATTGATTGATTTTTTCGTGTTTCCGGGAGCGTCAACTGCTTTAGTCATTAGTCCTGTTATTGTAGTGCATGTTTTTTCTCGGGAGATAGTGGTGATCTTCACCAGCTGGATGGCGAGATCCGGCGCCGACCTACCGACGGCTAACGGGGTTTCCCCTGACCAGGACTCTCCCACCAGCGGGACACCGCCCCAGCCGGGACAAGCTCTAAGCTCCCGACCGCTCTCCCGGAATATGTGGTAGTGTAGTTCATGTTAGTGTAAGTGTGTGAAAGGGGAGAGGATAGGACAAGGAAGAGGAAGGAAAGACCGCGCGCAGTCCGTGGCCCGTTTGTTAGAGTACTGCTCCGGCATTCGCCTGGTGCTGATCGAAGAAACAACGGGAAACTACCGATCAGAGCAGCCGGCCTCTAGAATTCTCATCCAGACAGCGACTGAATTCGAACGAAGCTGAAAAGCTAATGTCGAAAATCATGCCGCCGTCAGGACTCGAACCTAGGATCTCCCGGTCAGAGGCGGTGCAGTGACATCAGTTGATGCACTGAGCTACCGCACCCGGTAATATATTAGGAAGATGACAGAATCTCAACATCTTTATCGGTGCTGTTCGGGTAATGCGCGTCGAAGATTGTTTGTCAAACATTTGAGCAACACTAGTACCCAATTGGCCACTATCCTTTATTCACATTCCCTGGATACATTTGAGATAGAATAACAGTCAATAACCTTGCTACTCTAAAAAGAACTACACTTCACTATGAGATTAAAATGATAGGGGAGGATAGAATGTCATGGTGGTAGCTACAAGGCATTTTTCCTTGAGGATGATGATGATGATGATGATGAATCTTGAAATTCATTTGAGTCGAAGAGTGAAGTTTGGTGACGATAGTACTATAATGTATGGGATAGAGGTGGAAAATTACCATGTTTTAAATTTTATATTTTTTATCAAAAATCTAATTTGGTTTATCAATGAACAAGTGTTCATATTGCGTGTTTGAAACCCTGAAAAAAGTCTTTGATGCAATTTTATAAATGGAAGACTTTGAAGCTTTGCTTGGGTATTCTGTGAAATTAGACTCCAAATAAATGTCAATTTTTGACCATTTGTTGACGAGTTGTGGAATAAAAATTATTGTTGGATGTTTCTAGCATTTTAAATTTATAAAAGTAGAGAAGCAGATAGAAAAAAACAGTTCAAATATAGGAGGCAGATCGAAGCGGGGTAGTATTAACAGTCACTATTTACAGATATATGATGAGATTAATCAATAAATTCTATGACGCTTAACCAATGATAAACGTCTCGTTGACTACTTTTATCATTTTCTGGAAAGCATTGCATTTTCATATTGTATGGAAGCTAAGCAGGATGTTTAAGACATTTGAGAAAGAAATAACAATGCAAAAATATCTCAGGCAGAGATTTTCTCAGAATTGTAATCTCAAGCGAGTTCATCTCGTAAATATTTCTGAGAGGAGGCTAATGACGTCAACGTTGCATAACATGGAAATTAAGGTTCATAGAATTCTGGGTGTTTCCTGAATACACGTGCGAGAGAGAGAGAGAGAGAGAGAGAGAGAGAGAGAGAGAGATACAGACAGAGAGACAGATAATGTTTAACATTAATCATTTATTTCATAAACGTTTACAATTAAGGAAACGTTACCATAACGTTTTAAAACTAGTCTGTCTCTTCCACTAAGTTGTGAAAACAAAATATAATGGCTCACTGAAATTACAATAAATATGAAAAAGAAATAGAACGCTAAATACCGACAATAAAAACATTGTATTTTTGAAGCTGAGTAACAAAAAAACTGCGAAAATAAAATTTGGAATGAGGTGTCCCTGTTAGTGATGTGATCACCAACATGAACATGATCTTCGTCACTAACTTGAAGGCTTAGATATGATGAAGGTGAATAATTTCATAAAATCGTATGATTATTTAATACCAATGTTTGATAGGCAAAATATTTTAAGGTTCAAGTTTCTGATTATGGAATACTTTCTTCATTAGAAATATATTAGAGCGTCACACAAACTGGCAACACAAGGTAATCATCAATAATAATGTTGTAGTTTGGTATGAGAAACATTATTATCTTAAAAGTAATGAAAGTGTTTTTCTTAATTAAAACATCAAATGGTCTCCAGCTTTCCTAAGTAATTATAGTTTAAGCAGTGCCCAAATAGATAATATATTAGAAGTTTGGTTCTTGAGATAAAATTGTGCTTTACATAAGAACATAATTCGGAAGTGTTGTATTTATTTAACATCAAGAAACAGTTAAAAAGTGTGTGTGACTAACTATGCAATGAGCATTTTTGGCAAGAATTCATAAGAAACTATTCGCTCCTCTGTAATAAAAAAATTTGAAAAGGTAAATGAGCTACTGATTTATACTATTATCTCTTATCATGCTCTAAGTGAAGGAATCGGCTTACTATTTAAAAATTTGTTTCCATCCTTGAGTAATTATGTTTGACTAGACTCTTGATTCTTAAATCAAGAGTCAAGGTAATGGTAGAATTCACAGCTTAATAAACAGAGACTTACAAGGATCACATGGGTGGGATTTGCTTATTATTCATAGACTTCCGTTCTAAAATATAAAAGATTGGGAGTTCTAGGATGTGTTTTCTCAGAATATTATGAGACACTTCAGGCGGAAATGAACATACACAACTAGCTGCATGAAAGCTGACTGAATTTGCAAGAATACCGAAAGCATAGCTTTCATGAACTCAATTTGTGTTCTATTCATTTAAAAATAGTTTTCATTTGAACTTTGACTAAATCGAGAAACCCGTTTATCCTTATCATCCTCAATAGTTCATTTTAAGTGAAGTTCACAAATGTTCATTTGAAATGGAAAAACGTCAATAAACCCTTTTTTAAACTTTCTTATACACGGCTTACATCGTAGGTGTAGTGTATGAGCGCCAGTTGCTCGAATTTTGTTTTATTTCCGTTCCGCTGCTAGATGAGACTATACTTTGTTTTTGTGAGTAAATGTGTTTGTCTAAGCTCCACAGTTAAAACGATTTACTGCGAATACGCTCCATCCAAATACACTACATTTTCACGCAGTCGTCGTAAGACCATGTCTAAAACATAATCTAAGACAAAATATTTCAAATTAGAAAGATCTCGCAACGCCGGCATTATAGGAAATGTAGCCCCGTTCGATCTTGCTCGGTTCTCTGGATTCGAAATACGATTCAAGAACTTCCTGAACGTTAATGAAATATCTGAAGGACTGCTTGCGAGTGTCGTCATCACTGTAATCGGCGGCGCACAATTCCAATTATTAACCAATTTGCTGACAACTGAAGATCCCATGAAGAAAACATTAGATGAAATGTTTGAAGCATTGCCTACCCACTATGAGCATTCTACATTGTAAGTGGCAGAGCGACGAAAATTCAACGGTCGACGTCAGCTCGAAGAAGAGTCTTGTGAGCGTTTGCCGCAAATTGGTGCTGAAAACAGTTGGCTCCCAATCGAGATAGTACTAGTATGGCGATATAATATCCGTGGATCCATAGTTGGTCAGAAATGCCCGTTGCTTAGCGACCTTTCTTGTTGTTTATATCTATTCCTTTTTTACCGGTATCTTGACGTCAGAGTTAAGAGATGAATATACATTCTTCATTGAAATTTAACCATTATTTTACTATAACTTCACTAGCAGGTTATGGTGCCCAGATCCGTAAAACGCAGCGCAGAAAGTTAATACATTTAAATGTTCTAGAAAAGGTTTCGAGAAGATAAAAGTGATTTCTTTATCAAGTACTCGTATCCCAACCTGAAGAATGAATTTGTCTCGTGTAAGATTTGAAGTGTTAAGTAAGGACAATTACAATAATTGAAACTATAAATGCTTTCCCTATTAATTAAAAATGATGCATGGGACTATCTGAACCGAAAAAAACGGAGTTAACGATGGACAACGCTGATGCTATAAAGTATGGACAAATGAAGATTTGAAAGCGCAGTTAGATATTATATTAGCAATTCAACCGTCCGATATTAAACAAATTCCGTTCCGAAATTAAATTTGGAGTATTGGCAGTCAATGCTGTATTTGGAAAAAGATGTTCCATTTCTTTGTAAGTATTAATATAAAAGCATTCTAAATCTGAATTATTAAATTAACTGATTAGTGTTTCTGGCACCTCAACTGTTATGGTCATTAGTCGCGTAAGGGTAGTGCATATGTTATGACGGGAGATGGCAGTGAACTACCCCTGCTGCAAGGCGAGATAAGGTCGGCTTTCCGGGATTTTTTCAACAAGGTATCTCCCACCAGCAGGGTTCCGGGACATTAAGTTCCCCACTGGTCGCCCGACATGTGTGGTAGTTAAGTGCATATAAATGCGTGTATATGCAAGGGGTAAGGATAGGAAAAGGAAGGAAAGATCGCTCGCGATCTGTGGCCCATTTGTAGTGGTACTGCTCCGGCATTCACCTGATGTTATCTAAGAAATCGTGGAAAAGTACCGATCAGAGCATCTGGCAGAATTGTCCTCATGACAGCGGCCGAATTCGACCTATCTAACTAATGACGAAAATCCTGCCGCTTTCGGAAATCTAGAACTTCCCGTTTATAGCCACTGCAGTGACATCAATTGAAGCCCTGATCTACCCAAGTCAGTCTCAACTATTAAATATTGTAAACTAATTGGAAGATTAAAAGCAAAAACATCAAAATATATTAGTATTAAGAGTAGGAATACAAACTTATGCGGATAGAGCATTAGACACTTAAAAAATTGCACGAGCCTCATTTTCGGCGATATTTCTTCATTGCCAAAATCGGATTATGTATAATGTTTAAAGAAGGCGGATGATATTTTTTCAAAACACAAAAAACTTTCCTGTATATTATAAAATTAAAAAACTTTACAATATTAACGATATAGAATTTTTTCCTTAATGAAATCAATTTTTTTAAATTACATCTTTAAATAATGTTAATGAAAATCTCTGAATTTTTAAAAATTCGAAATGCAAACATTTTACATTTTAACCACCTGGAAGGTTGAGTATAGCTATGACTGGTTCTTTAGGGGTAATGTGAGTCGCGTATTATCTGCAAGGGTCTGAGTTCTAATCCTAGTGTGGAGAGAAAATAACGCTGGTTAGAAACAATTTCTGTTTGATGTACAATTATAATATTATGTATACGTTAGAAATAACGTGAGAAAATATATACTGTTGTAGCACCAGAACGTTTTCTAGGCGTCGGGAATGTTGTTTTTTGGTGTGAGGTTTTTGGTGTGGGAGTAACGAGAATAGCGTATTAACTCTAAGATCTAGGGTCCGAATCTCTGCTCGGAAAAACAAATTGCTGTTTGGAAACACTTTGCAGGGTTATCTGGAAGCATAATGTCGAATAAACGTTACTAATAAAGTGAGAAAATATATTCTGTTGTAGGGCCAGTAGCTTTGGCATTGTCTTCAATTTTCTGAATTGTAGCAGCTGTTTTGTCCCCGATAACTTGTGTGGCTAACGGATGATACTTGTTATTCAATCTTATTTGAATTTGTCGCCTTACAATTTGCAAATGAACCACATTCTTTACAACATTATCAATAAATAATCGTCTGATCTTATGTTTTCTAACATTCCTATTAGGAAATTTGCAATATCAAGTATAAATAATAGTTTGCTCTAATGTTTTCCCACTTTCCATCAGGATTAAGGTTTCTCCAAATCACACACGCCCTTACAATCCACAAATCCAGTGTGTTCCTAAATGTTGAAAGTGACCAACGATTGCTACGTCTTTTACATGAGTAAATATGCACAAGTTGATCAGTCAAGCCTTTAGGTCTGACAACAACGCCCGTGTACAAAAAAAAAGAAAACAATGTCACGGAGTTGTTTCTTTTTCTATTTAAACAAAATTGGAGGGTGATGGCGTAATTATGACTTCAGATTCGGATTCAGCGCGTCGAAATACGTAGAGAAACGTGTGCCAAGTCTTTGGGGCTGACAACTTTTTGTGTGTTTGTGTGTGCCTGTGTTATGTACTTGAGCCTCACAAGAATTTATTCGATATGACTCACAAAATTTACATATAAGCCACGTGCGTCATGCTTGCTCCTCTATTCTATTGCACTGCCATTAAAGCTTAACCATGAAGGCTCATTCGCGGCTCTTCGCAGTATTTGCAGGGCTGTCGAAGATTTATAGATCAGGGAGCTCTTACAAGGGGGAGAAATGTTCTGCGTGTCTTCAAGGGATGAGGTAGAATGGAAAGTGTAGTGCGTTCTGTTCTGAGGTGTTATTTCGTGCAGCACAAGGGCAAACTCACAGATGCTTCACGGAGGGAATCCGAAATAGGAGATTCAGATTTGTTTTAATTTGATTTAATTTTGTGAAAAAGCAGTAAAAACTTCATATAACGTATGCAGGAGAAATATAACCTGCGCAAGAGTTCTCGAGGTCCAGAATATCTGATCCATTTACTATATATATTTTAATAATGAAAAGCAGTTCCAAATCCTGATGAGGAACATTAGAAAACTATAAATTTTCGCTCTTGAGTTATAATAAACTTATTTGCCTCTGTAAACGAACAACTACAATATTGGTGATAGATTTTTCAAATGAAATTTATTCTTCAAAAATTGATAATGAAACAAGTTCATGTACAATTTTTATATAATATGAGTTGCTTTTGTCTACGTTTGCGTAAACTATAGGCAAGTTTTAAACAATAATTTCTCAAAATCTGCTCCATTTTTTTAAAATGTTCCCCTCTTATGAATCTAAGCCGGTGAAAAAAGTAATGTAGGTCATAGTTACGTGAGCTCTGTATTTTTGAAAATTGGAAAAAGAAAACGAAAAAATCTAGTAATTTTCGGGTAATTTCTGCTTAAATTTAATGCAATTTATAAAAAAATATTTTCTCTAAAAGTTTCCAAATTTTTTCTTTAAATATTTTCCAAGCAATTTAATGATTTTGAAGCAAATGACGCATAAAAATGGGGCAGGTCTCATTTTCGTTAACCTCTTTGAATTTTCGAAAAATACATATATTATAAATAAATGGGGAAATCATTATTTTATATGAGTCGGCAAAAGTAAGTAAATCCAAGGGACTGCGGTATAGCAGCAAATCGTTTCGCGACTGAAATCCATGGACCTGAGTACGAATCTCGGCACAGACATTTTTTGCTGGTTAGCAAATTTTAATGGTTTAATGGTTAGCACCATTAGTATTGGTATTACTAACAATATAGCAACCCACACGCCGTATCTACTACTACCCCAATTAGCAAAAGAGCCTGAAGGTTTATTTATGTGAATTCATAACAAGGCGCCGTCTGAGCTCAATATACCTGGACTGAAACTGCACGAGAAAATTGATGGCTATAGGTGTCATGGACCCAGAAACTGAAATGTTTTGTTGTGTATTGTATTTGACATGAATTGTATGAAATACAGCAGAAAAAATACTTCGCACTTATACTTCTGTACCGACTGCAAGTGTTTAATGTCTTCTGGCAATGTATTATAAAGTAACATGGGGTAGAGGCAGTTTAACTGAGTCATTTTATTTGTACATTTTTTACATTTCTTTTCCTAAGTAAGACACACTAATTACATAATAATATCACCATATGAAAGGAAACTAATTAAAATGTTTAATTTTCTACCGTCAAGCAAATTTTCATGGGTTGCAGAAAAGATGCTGAAAAAATACCTTACTTAACCCCAGTATGAAATTAGCTCAGCATTAAGTACAATTCTATGTTACGGAGAAATATTCTCAAACACGATACATTCATTTCATTATGAATGATTTTGCAACAAAATAAAATATGTACGCATCAAATCTGCCTTTGTTTTAAGATGAACGGGCGATTCAAATACATGAAATTTTGAAGATTAACATGCAGAGTTCGTTTCAGTTTCGGTGGTAAACCACAGTGAACGAGTAAACCAAAGTTAAAGATTACTATCTAATCTAATCCTAACATATAAATGTTCCTCTTCATTTCATATTTTGCCAGTTGTGCTCTTGCGGTAAGCAAATTAGTCCCGATAGTATAGTGCATATTTTAGCCGAGAGGTGTCAGCGTTCCTTCTCCACTTCAAAGTGAGTTCAGGTATTTCCTTCAGCAGGGCATCGCCTCAACCGGGAACAAGCTCTAAACGCTGGTTTCCCGGAATGTGCGGTAGTATGCACGTAAATGTGGACTGTGACACTATGTGTGTATGTGTGTAAAGAAAGTGAAGATAAGGATAAGGAAGAAAACAACAAATAGTACTTGAAATACAAAATAGTAATGAAAATTAGGTAAATAATAGATCGCGGCCACAGCACAAGTATCACGTAAGAAAGTCACCATCACAGTCTTTCCTTACAAAGATCAGACAGCGGAAGTGCAAATTTGAAGCATATGAAGTGAAGTATGGGGTAAATTTTTATCTACAAAAACCTATGTTTTTAAAAAAAATGTGTGTATTTACATTGAAAATATATCTATGGGTGTTTTGTGTAAGATTTATTATAAACACCCTCAGAGGTCAATAGGATTTTATCCACATAAATCAATTAAATTACCGCAATTAAAAAAATACACAATCTTTCAAATATATGTCAAAGTAAATGCAAAAAATGAAGTAAATTAGGTAATATTTTCTTCCTACACTGAAGGTTTTCAAAAATTTTAAATTAAAAAGCAAGTAGGCTAAATAATATTGAAAAGCTGTCCCGAAACTTGAAGAATGACTTAAAGAATCATGGTTATAAGACTGTAATACTTAGAGCTTTAGCACAAGGAGCACACTGATACAAACATCACTTCCTGTTATAGTAGTATTTTGGTAACTTACTGAATAATCAAGTTAATGGATTTAGAAAGTACGGCCAACGGAATAAAGAAAATCGTCACTAACATTTTCGAATTTTAATTTTTGCCGCCTCTGTTGCAAAGTTAATAGTGATAAAAAATAAATAAATAAAAAGCAATAATCTGCATCTACTATTGGGAACCACGTTTAATTTGCCACTTAAATGATTTAATATCATTATGGCCACATTTTACACTGTAGTTTCAAGTTAACCGTTTTATTCTTCCATACTTCTCATTGCTAATATCCATGTAATACCTTCAGTACATTACTTCACCAGGGTACATGAATCCAGCCACCAATTTCAACACCTGGCTAAAGAAATAATTAATTCGCCACCAAAAATCACATGATTTTGGAACACATTACTAACACGGGACGGCGAATGACTGTTATTATCACCCGTTACCAGCTGTTGTATCTTGAACAGGGGCCCACAGCACATACAGCATAACACAGCATAACACACACACACACAGCCCACAGCATAACACAGTGAAAAGAAAGCATATTCAAACGTTTGTTTCGGCAGAATTGAACATGAAATGTTAATGCTTCCCTCACATCCCTATTGCGCCAGTGGAAGTATCTCACATCCTCTCGGCATGGCGTTCCCTCATTGTGACAACCAATGCCCTTAATTATATTGGATTTGCCTGACCCGTGCGGTGGTGCATGCGTGTTGTACTCCGGGATCAGCGATCGGTTTCCAGTAGATCCCGTACACATACAGTGTTATTTGGACTAAGTAATGAACGGCTATATTTCGCATTTAAAGTTAGCAGTTGGGCAAACTCTACCACAGCAGAACTGTATAACGGCAAAGGTATACAAGTGATAGTAACAGCGCACAAGGTACAACATTCGTACAGTTTGAAGCTGGGTGGCGGAGGTAATCAAATTGCGAGCCCCACTCTAGGGAATGTGGTAAGGTGTTAGATGGAAATAGAATTATCGTTCTGTATTGGATTGGAACCGAGTGTGGTTGGGCGTCCTCTCGGCATTAGTGGTGCGTTGCGTCCGAACTATGAGGTTGCTTGCCCGGCCCTGCGGGTTTAACCCATTTCGCACTCGTGAGAAGTGAACAATTCAGGTATAAATTTAAGCTCAGCTTTATAGAAAAGAGACCCATTCTTTGTAGAAAGATCTCTACCACTTAACGAAGAGCGCTGTTCTGGAACGATTTCCTCGCCTAGCAATCATTTCGGTAATCAATCTGGGTCTTTCGATTCAACTCGTCTCCTCTAGTCAACGTGTGTCAAAGCTGCCAGCAAAAAAAGTCCACGAAGCCCAGAGAGTATGAAATTAAAATGTCAAAATTATGCATAGGTGCCCTGTATGATGTTTTAGCATCTCATTTTTGAAATAATGAGCCCAGGTAGAGGGCTACACACCTTTATCACGTTATTCGAACTCTCGGGCAAAGTAACGCGGCGCGTGTTGTGAAAAACATTCCCGCTCTATACAATATCGCAGCGACGCTGCAAAAACAGTTCACGTACACTTTAAAAATTCAGGACAAAACCAACTTTAAAACTTAATCAGCCACGAACAATCAACGTGGAAACAGGTCCTATGGCCAAAATAGTAAATGGAGCTTATCCAGTTTTTGAGGGACCACTATCCTGCGAAACTGGATTAGGAAATACACAACGCTCATATTTCACCACAAAAAAGCGTGACGGTGCCCTGCTTTTAGTCGCACGGCGAGCGGGCGAGCGGCGG
Source organism: Teleogryllus occipitalis (assembly GCA_011170035.1). Taxonomy (NCBI): domain Eukaryota; kingdom Metazoa; phylum Arthropoda; class Insecta; order Orthoptera; family Gryllidae; genus Teleogryllus; species Teleogryllus occipitalis. The sequence continues at coordinate 54,525 of BLKR01001241.1, forward strand.
GCTATCAGCAAGGGAGGGCGGCCATCACAGAGGTCCGGGCGGCGCGCGTCAAAAAGCCACTGAGCGCGCGTGGCCGGCGCCCGGGGCTGAGGCAGACAGACGCGCGGGGATGCTGAGGGCACAGGTGGCGCAGAAGGGGGAATGGGGCACACGGGCGGCGCAGGGTGCCCGCGTGGGCGGAAGGAGGAAAGGGGACAATGGGGCTGGGGAAGCTGGGGAAGTAAGATTGATTGATTGATTGATTGAATGATTGATTGTTAGTAACTGATTCCGGGCACGTCAACTACTGAGGTCATTAGTCCCGTAATTGTTGGGCATGTTCTGCATCGGGAGGTGGCAATCATCTTCTCCCGGTCAATGGCGAGATCCGGTGCCGGTCTACTGTCGGCTAGCGAGATTTTCCCCAACCAGGGCCCAGCCGGGACAAGCTCTTAAGTCCCCGACCGGTCTCCCGGCATGTGTGATAGTGTAGTGCATGTTAGTGTAAGTGTGTGTGTAAGGGGTGAGGATAGGACAAGGAGGAGGAAGGAAAGATCGCGTGCGGTCCGTGGCCCGTTTGTTAGGGTAATGCTCCGGGCTTCGCCTGCTGTTGATCGGAGAAACCACGGAAAACTACCGATCAGAGCAGCCGGCCGGTAGAATTCCCCTCCAGACAGCTGCTAAATTTGACGTGGGTATATTGCTGGTGACGAAAATCCTGCCACCGTCGGGACTCAAAACCTCGGACCGCCCAGTCAGAGGCACTGCAGTGGCATCAGTTGATGACTTTAGCCACCTTTGCCGATGGGGGGAGGGTAGGAGGTCAGTGGCGCACAAGGTGCAGGAGGCGCGATGGACGTAAGAGTTGCAAGGGTAAGCGATTATGTAGGGGCAAGGAGTGAGGAGCGAGGAGGAACCCTGGTTAACAAAGAGCTGCTAGGGGAAGAAAGAGAGTTCGGCGGTTGGGAAGAGGAGACGGATCACGAGGGAATTGGGCTGTCGATGGAGAGGGAAAGGCGCATAATACACGCGCGTGAGCACACTCACACTCACACACAGTCTATATCTCATTTACGAAAATTCAGATTGTTCAACGAAAATCATACATGCGTCATTTTTTAAGCATCCTTTACTTTAATTGACAAAGAACTACAAGACAAAATTGGATTCGTTTCTTAGATAAGAGTAATTTGTCTTTATTTCAAGCAAAAACTAGTGGTGCTACAATAGCACATACTTTTTCATAATAATCTTAAATTTACACGTTTCAAAAATTCAGAGAATTCAACGAAAATGAGACCTGCACCATTCTTTTAAGCGTTTCTTGTTCTATCCGTCGGGAAAAATTGAAGAAAATATTTGGGACTTTAGTTCCAATGCCAGCTTGAGGACAATTGTTGGTTGAAAATATTTTTGCAGAATTATGCATAATAATATTACGTAGTAACAAAATTGCGTAGCCATTACAATTAATGCAAAGAAGTAAGTGCTGTTGTAGCACAACTAGTTTAGAACATTTCATTAAGGGAAAAATGTTTCGTCAATATTGCGGTTTTGCAATATTAATTTCTTGTATTTTCGAAAATACAGTGTTCGACGAATATGGGACCTGCGAAAATGACCACAGACGGATGGACGGACAGACAGACAGACGTTTTACCGTTAACCAATTTTTTGTCATCAAGTGCCTACAAAACGTGAAAGGTGACTACTTACTTACTGCATACAGGAAAGTAACTTACTGCTTACAGGAACAAGATTAATCCACTTTTTCTCTACCACCGTCCCACGAGTTTTACCGTACATATTTTTAAACACACGAGTAGTTCTTTCGAAAAATCGTCGGTTTGTACCGTAGTATTACAATGGTTTCACTTTACTAGTAAGTACTTAGTAAGGTCAGAAAATGAAAAAAGCAAAATGCGTAATTAGAATGCACTGAAGACACACGCAAAAAGATTTGCTGAATTTCAAGATGATTTTAATCTTAGTCATCCTCAACTACTACTTATAATTCCCAGAGTCAAAGACTCCGAAAAATCCACATTGGCACCAAAGGTTCCTGTAGAACAACGCCACAGAGACATGTACCAATAACATGTGATATTGTTAGCATGCTGTCTGTTCCTCCTTATAGAATGTGCAGCCATCGACATCATCCAAAAAAGAAATAATATAATTCCCCATTTAATTTGCTGTCGTTACCATCATCCCAATGGCGCTAGTGAGTGGGGTCAACCTATCATAATTAACAGGAGGTCGAGGAATATTTGTCATGAAACGAGCGTGAAAGAAATCAAAACCCAAAATTCACATTATTTCGATATAAAGCTAGACTAATGGACTGCATTGTATTGTAATAGTCAGATGAAAATTATACTCCATTGAATCTGCTGAGCATACTAGCATTAGAGCCTTAGAATTACAACAATACGGGCACTTTCTACCAAAACTGGTGTAGAAACAACGAGAAAATGCTAAACTAAATTCAGGAGTGAACTATTGGTTATAAAATATCCATTAGTGCCTTGAATCAATAAAATTGAAAATCTTATCACTGTCAAAATTTCTTAAAATATATTTATAGAAGCCTACTCATATTCTAGCTTCAACATGTAATTCCAGACATAACGGTGTAGTCAAATTCTTCAACATGTATTCTTCACCAAGAGACTAAACACAAAATAAATTCATATTCTAAATCGATGTCCAAACAATCAAACAAATAGAAAGTGAACAATAGTAACTTTTAGCATCATCGTTCCTTACCGCCTTGACACATAGGTCTAGAATGTGCAAAATAAAATAGACCACTCTTATTTACATAGCAATGGTGAAGAGCAATGGCACATCTCATTGCTAAAATATAAACATGATAATATTTTGGGGGGCCATCATTTGATGAGCAGATTCAGGATTCAAATATTACACTTTATAATCATTTATTTAGTTTACAAATAAAAAATATATGGCTGATGAAATTAAAAGACTATGGCGAAGTGACGGAGTAAAAGGTATATTTACATTCTAGAATTATTGAAAAAGCACAGGAAGTTGCAATATTCTAGACAGTTGTTAGATATTGGGAGACCTTCGAAATCTAATGTAGTACAAATCTAGACCAAACTGTTCCTTCCATCCAGAAAACACTCATGAATCAATCATAGCTATTCATAAAAAAGAGATGGTAAGCAATACTTTTTCCTACATTCTGGGGAGAAGAAAATGCAAATTTCAATAATAGTTAAAACTTTACTCTTACTCTAGGAATTCGTTTCCAATCACAAGTACATATGCAAGTATTCATTATTCAAAATGCGAATGCGAAATTTTGTGAAATATGTAGAGTGATTTTTCATAAAAAAATAATACTTTATTTTGATATTCTTTTCTGACAATTACAGTTTAGGTAGTAAAAAAATACGTCGTTCTTTCTGTTCCTTAGAAAACACGTTCTTCCAATTGAGGTATCTGGATCCCAAAGGAAATAAATTCACTTTCTGTGATAATTGAGTACGGACACACGGTTACGAACACAAAAATTATTATGTCCAAAACTCTGGTCAGAAAATGTGAATTGATGAACGTGAGTGAAAACGTGATTGATGCTTAAATACAACGTTAATAAAAATGACCCACAATTAAATATAACTTGTTAGCAATGTTATTAAAAATATATAACGTCATTTTCTAAGAACTAAAAAAATGTCAATTATTCCCACTGACTAATCGATGCCTTAATTAGAATCTACCACTTCCCTCTGAATCAGACCGTATTTTGTCTCTTGGGCTTCGAAAATGGATCGAGTTGTGCAGTGTGCTGGGAAATCCGCATGAGGGCAGGTGACCGGGTAATACAAGACTCCGTCATGTTGCCTGTCACTGATCTATTATAGATGAACGCGATCTATCATCGAACGACACATTGCCAGAGATTGTTCACCAGTTAAGACTTAATAATGTTTGGAATGTGAATGTTCCAATCCAAATGTTTTAGCATAGCATACTTCGAAGTGATGTGCTGCTTCTGATCCTCAATGGACGTTAAAGTCTCCCAGAGCTGAATTATTAAACTTATTCGAGCTGCGATTCTTTGGTTTAGGAAAATTTACATGTGCATATTAGGTGTGAAATAATCTTGTTTCTGCTGGTTGATTTAAGAAATATTTAGCTTTGATTAAATGATATAATGATGACTTTGATATAATGATGGAAGTACGATTTCGAGTGGTGGAGTTTGAAATATTTGATCATTTTCTGCTAAAGTTGGCGAGAACATAATTCAAGGTCAATATCAACAAACAGTATATACTTTTATGCACAGTATGTAAGAAAATATCTTGCTAGTTTAAAAATGGCATTGTTATAGTGGCCAATTTCGAGCGGTTGCGATTTTAATGCGCGATCATTTTCGGTTGAAGTTGACGAGCACTTAATTTAAGATACATATCAACAAAAATAATTCCCTTTTATGAATATTGTGTAAGAGAAAATCTTGTTTCTTCTGACCAGTTCGTAACTGTTGTTTTTACGCGATTTACAATGTGATCTGTCAGGGTGTCCGGAAGGCTTTTTATTTTTAGAAATAGTAAATATAATAAAGTTTAATCATATTATGGATTTTTGTGAGACTATAATTAACAATTTTTGTGAGACTATAATTAACCATTTTTGTGAGATCATAATTAACCTTTTATAATGGCATTAATGTTATCGTAGTTTTTCAATTTTGATTCAGAACGTTTTATTGTAATATTGACTGAAAATTGATTTTTGAGAAAACTACAACAGGCTAAGATGATGTATCAGTCAATTACTTATCAGTCATTTCTGCTGCGGTGTTTTAGCCGGCTTTATGCACGAAAACCTAGCACAGTATCAAACACAAATTCGTAACTAGTGAACATGTAACAAATACAAAGAATGTATCAAAAATTTACTTGACTATCCACTCTGAACACTGAAAAGTGAATGAGGAGTCGTTCTTGAACGAGTTCTGATTGTCCTGTTCGGCGATGGAGCTTCCATGACCTCCGGGAGCACTCCTATCAGGCAACACCAAGAGGAGAGTGTCCGCAAATGTGCCTCTCAGTATAGTACTACGAGCGAACGAGAGAGTATTGGTTTCGGGCGCGTTAACTATGAGGTTGGTATTCTCTAAGTGTAGTGCAGGTTATATCCCAGAACGTGGTGGAGTTCTTCCATCGCTGAAACGTGAGATCCACCGCCGACCGAAACGACTTGCGGGACTTTCCAGCCATCCTTCCTCCCCGCCACACTGTATTTCCCCAGCCGGAGCAAGCTCTATTCCGCGGTCTGCTTTCCCGACGCGTGTCGTAGTGTTGGTGGTGTAAGGGTAAATGTGTGAAGAAAAGGGGTCAAGGATGAGGAAGGAAACATCGCGCACGATCCTTAGCCAGTTTGTTATTGTACTAATCCGGCTTTCGTCTGGTATTGATAGAAGAAAACCCGTAAAAGACGACCATTTTAATTTCTTTCTAGACCGTCGCCGAATTCCACCCAGCTATGCAGCTAGTGTCGTAAACCACCACCATACCAGAAGTAAGGAGTAGAGATGTACCGGTGTGTAAGGGGAAATATCGTTCAGGGAATCAACTCATGTTACAACAGTCCCTCTGATCGGTAGGTCCTAGGATCGAGTCCCGACGGTGGCAGGATTTTCGACACTAGCTTCTCAGCTAGGACGAATTCAGTCGCTCAAGGGAGGAGAATTCCAGCGGCCGGCTGCTCTGATCGGTAGTTTTCCGTGGTTTCTCCGATCAACACCAGGTGAATGCCGGAGCAGTACTCTAACAAACGGGCCACGGACCACGCGCGATCTTTCCTACCTCTTTCTTGCCCTATTCTCTCCCCTTACACACACTCACACTAACATGCCTTACACTTCAACACATGCCGTGACATCGGTCGGGAGCTTAGAGCTTGTCCCAGCTGGGGCGGTGCCTCGCTGGTGGGAGACATCTGGTTGGGAAAAACCCCGCAAGTCGACGGTAAGTGTTGGGCGGATCTCGCCATTCATCGGGGGAACCCGAGGAAAAAAACATGCACTACACTTACGCGACTACTGACCCTAGTAGTTGACGCGCCCAAAATCACTAACAAGCAAGCAAGCCACCCACCACCATTGGGTCTAGGTCCCCCTTGTCACCAATGCTGCAGAGTCAACGGTGTTACTGCTTAGCTACCGCAGCCGGTACAAGCTGAACGAGATTCAGAGGCGCCTTGTGCGCTTTCTATATATTCATTCTCGTTGCGTTTGGTTTACGTGATGAAAGGCAGTGCATCTCTTGAAACGTTCGCAAGGGTCTATAGTATTATTTTTTAACAAATTAAGTTGGTAGGTAATAAACTTTTAGTTGTAAGTCTTGAAATAGGTACTTGGAACACCGAAATTTCATTAGTGCTAGACTTTCGGTAGGCTTCGTAACCCCATCAGGCGGGCTTTTACAACATATGCTATTACAACATATCCACAAAACGCTTGAACTCACTGCTCAATGAGAATACAGTTCATTAGAATCTAAATAAATACCTATTAGTTTTCCCATTTTTGAATACTCACTTTTATTCCATTTAATGATTTTGTCTCATGCAACACAATTATCTGATCTATTACCCTTAGAACTTTCTGCTATTTTGCCTCTGTTATGATCATTTTTGGTAATGTGTTCTTCCTCTAAAAAGTCATAACGTATGTTCACTATCTGCATACGTCTTGTAGAGTTCAGCGAGAAATATAATTATTCAAATTATCGTCTCTAAGTTGTCGTGTCGTATATTCCTTCACGAAGGACATGATGAGAGGTAAGAGCCCAAACCTGTAGCTGATTTGCCATTGAAAATAGATTGTATTATAACAGAACGAATATTTTCTTGTCATGTTTTTGCCAAAAACGCCCATTTCTTTCTATATTCAGAATTCAATTTGTATATGGATTAGCGAAGGGAATTAAGAAAACGTACACACAATACACTTCTCCCCGTAGCACGTCACACACAGTTTTTAAGTGTTTGACGCAAAAAAAGAAAATAAAAAGAAAATAAACATCATCTAATAATTCCAATCTCTCTGAACTGAAACCAACAATATTGATTCTCAAAATTCCAATATCCGATTTGTTAATTTTGAATAAATATCGTTTACATTCGCTTGTTATGCGCTGTATAACTAATTGCATTTTATAGATCCACATTTTATTTTCCACCAAAGAGGAAAAATAAAATAGTATAGCAGTACCTACAATGTAACTGAACTCATTTACTCTCCACCGACAGTGTCTTACAAAACAATCGAATTCATGACAACTAACCACTAACTTCTGTGAATATTTTATGAAAAAATGTAAATAAACATATCAATACATTGCATTTTAATTTTAAATTAACATAAATACGAAGATAGAGAACAAAATATCACAATGAAATATGTTCGAAATGAAATATTGATCAGAAAAGTCGTATTAAAATATTGTTCACAGACTTCTTTCAGGCTTGAAATTCTTGCACATGACATAAAGAATACGGCATAAGTCTACTGTTTTTCTTCCATTCTGAAGGAGGCGGAAAATTACGCATAGAGTTAAAAAACCATTCGAACTCTACAGAGTTTGAGCCCTCGAATTTAGATGGGGTTACATTACATTGCCCGTTACATCAACTGTAGCAGGAGATTATTACTACTACGCACATTGTGATTCTCCTGAGGGCAGTACAGATTCTCGATTCGCCTTGCTTTTTCCAGAGACGCCATTTGGTGTCATGTGACTTTTAATGTTAATCCTTCGTCTGCACGTAATGGCGAGGCCAAAGGCCCTTTGGCCGCGCAGACTGCCAACGCTACACTGTGGGCCACCCCCCTAGCGGGCACGTGCCGCGGGCGAGGGCCTCTCCGGCACCGATGTTTATATTTTCCGTTAGCGCCGCGGCGGGACACAGCAACGCCGCGCCTCGCAGCGGGAGCAACGGAAGTTGTGGGGGCAGGGGGGATGAAGGGAAAGGGTGAGGCGGCGGGGACGACATGGGTGGCAATGGCCGCCGGGGTAGCGGGGCAGTGGAGAGGGGGACCAGTGACAGGGGGTGGCAGGGGGCGGTAGGGGGCGGTAAGGGGTGGCAGGGGGTGGCAGGGGGTGGCAGGGAGGAACAGAGGCGAGGAGGATGGCAACGGCAGAGAAGGGAGCTCTTGAAGTCAAGGAGTGAATGGGGTAGTGTGAATTTGGGGGATTGCAGGGGCGATGGGAGGCTGTAGGGGTGACCAGCGGGTGTATCGGTGTTAGCGGAGATGGAGGGGCGGAGAGTGGAGGTGGTGGGGGTGGCGGCGGTGGCGCGCATAGTGGCGATCGCGGAGATGGCGGGGTGGTAGGGTGCCAGATGGTGAGTTTGGTAGGGGTGGGGGCGTGGCTGTGGGGCTGGAGGACTGTGGGAATGACGGAGGCAGCTGCTACGACTCGCGCGGGTGGTGCTACTGACGTTGGCGCGGCAGGGATGGTGCGGGACATCCGTGGGCACGGCGTGGAGCAGACGCCGTGCGATCTGGTTGGGAGGTTTCAGATGGGAGGTTCATCGTTTGGCCTGAGAAGCGGGTGTCGAGTGGGCCGGAGAGCCGGGCTGGGGGCGGTAATACTACGACATCGGTCAGAAGACAGAGTCACCCCGTGAACAGATATGTGAGAACGTGGTGTTTAGGAGGCGAAAAAACAGCGTAGGCTAGATGTAAAAGGAACCATGAAGAGGGACGACGGCGTAACGAAGATGAATTGCTTGGATCTGAAATAAGAGGGTAAAGAGTGCAGTGAAAGGCAGGGAATGTAGAGAGCAGGACATAAGATATGGTGCAGAAATTGCAGGAGATGCTAATGACTTAAAAGATTGAAACAGACAGAACACCAAGATTAAGTGCGATGATAAAGGTAGGAGGTCGGAAAACGTTAGCGGTAGAAGAAATGCAGGGGTTTCAATGTTAAAAAGATTTAGCTTTTCTGGTAGCAGAGGGCGATATCTATGAACATCAGATACATTGGTAGGCGGTGGATAAATATATTAAAAAATTTCAGAGTTGCCAGTTCCAGTCTGTTCTATTTGAGCTCTCAATAACTTTATTTGATATTTAAGAATAATGGAACACTTCGTTGATTCTTATGTAAAAGATGATTGTTTTTAAGTTATTTCTACGCCGTGAATTTTGATTGCTAGATGTCAACTGTTTCTTTTTTTCTGAAAGGCCTTTCTTATTGAATTTCTTCAGCCTATAAATTGACACTTCGTGATACTTCGGGCCGTAATCATAGTCTACACTAATTTTTGAGAATCACTTACGCGTTTACTTATTCGTATGATTCTCGCTTCAGCTGCGGGCCAGAGCAGTCGCTCCGCTACCAGCAGCTAGAATCGTTTAGTGTGATAGTGTATTCAACATCGCTACGAACTTCAGAAAACAGTGGTGACTTAGTGTACGAATCAGTATTTAGTGGTCGCAGTTATTCACTACTAGTACTTTAGTAGTTGAATGAACAACAATGATTTATCCAGCACAGGGCAATTGGTCAGCGATGCCTTAAATTCGATTTACAACTCGGAAGGTTCATCTGATGTGCTCCACGGCGAAGGCGAAGTGAACTCCACGGACAACATGGAATATTCCGACATCCCGTACCATCTCCAACTCAATGCAATCAACAACAATCGACTCGGGACCGGATCATCAGGCCAGCCCGAGCAACAAATGCAGTCACAACAGACTGCTGCTTCAATCCAACTGCATCAGAACAAGGTAACGTCGCAAGGAAAGCGAGCCAGCGATAACGACAGTGATAACAGAGACTTAAAACGTGCATCCATAGTCAGTCAGCCTTCGGCAGGGTCGAACTTACAAAGTCAGTACAATGTAGAAATCAAAAACAGATTCAGTTGGTTAAACGAAGAGATCCCACAGGATCTAAGTGAAGAACATAAAATCCCACCTATTTTTGTTACAAACTTTGAAAATCAAGTTACTCTTGAGAATGAAATAAAAACTAACGTCTCATGCAACTTCACCACAGAATTCAAGAATCAAAAGATTAGAATCCAATTTCAGTCAGTGACCGATTTCCGAAAAGCAGTTAAATATTTTCTGGCCACCAAAAAACAATTTCACACGTATTCGATTAAATTAGTAAAAAATATTCAATAGTGATAAAAAATATTCATCCTTCATTCACAGAAAATGAAATCTTAGCTGAAATCAATAGCAAATTCAATTCTGCTACAAAAGTTACTCGTCTATACAAAAACAATTCTCCCATACCAGTAGTGGCAGTAGACTTTGATGGATCTCACAAAATCGAGGATGTTCTAGAAATAAAACAAATAGGTAACAACATAGTGAAACCAGAAAGAAGAAAGAAACCCAAGGGCCCCCTTCAATGTTACCGGTGTTTAGATTTTGGACACAGTAAAAACAACTGTAATCACACAATTTCGTGCGTGTTTTGTGCAGGTGACCACCTATCAGCAAACTGTGAACAACAAAACTCCCCCTCAACTTGTAAACTTTGTCTAGGGAAGCATAGGGCTGACCTCAGATCAGTAGAATGTCCATACTATCGAAAAATGTTGGAAAGTAAAAGAAATAATCCAAATGTTAGACATAGGGACAATCCTATTCCCCCGCAATTCAATATAACTGATTTTCCAATACTACCTCAAACCAACAATATACCTAATTTTGCAAAGGCGACAAATACCAACCACCAACGTAACACAACAAACTCAAACCAGCATCAACAGCAACAACATAACAACCAACACGCAAACAGAAACTACAACTTCAATATTGGTAATCCATTCATACAAAACATCACTCAGTGTATAACCTACCACATTATTAATTTTATAAATTCACTAATACCAACAATTATACAGAATATCCAACACTCAATTGCTGTATCATTAAACAACAATTATGGATCACCATAATGATTTAATTATACTAAATTGGAATGCCAACGGCATTATCAACAAAAAAGCCGAATTACAACACTTCCTACATGCTAACAGAATTGATATAGCATGCATCACAGAATCGCATCTCAACCCAGAATCCCCATTTTTTCTACAGGGATACAAAACCATCAAAGAAGACAGACAAAACTCGAAAGGAGGAGGGGTCATAACATTAATAAAAAACAGCATACCATATTATCAGATTACTCTACCACACACGCCCGGTCTCGAAAAAGTAGGAATAAATGTAAAATATAATAATAACAGGATATTAACAATAGTGACTGCATATAAACCTCCAAATATAAAAATCAATAGCAGCAACTTCTCCACATTATTACAACTACCAAGTCCATTCATTATTGCTGGTGATCTAAACTCCAAACATACCTCATGGGGATGTCGGTCTACGAATCCCGCTGCCAGATACTAATACAACATAAAAAGGAACCAAAATCTCAACATATTAGCACCAATTGAAACCACGTACTACCCATATGATCCAAACAAAAGTCCAGACATACTTGACATAGCAGTCACAAATATTAAAACACAATTCATATCTACAACGTATCATGAACTAGAATCAGATCATTTACCAGTAATAATATCAACTCGCGTAGAAAAACCTCCCCCTTCTCCTCCACCAACCTTAAATACATACAACATTAATTGGAAGTACTTTAAAGGAACTGTAAAAAAGTCCATACCTTCATTTCACATCCTGAATACTCCCCAAGAAATTAACCAAGCCATCACGACCGTCAACAATATAATAATCAGTACAATTAACAACAGTCACATTGAAAAAATCTTAGATACTAACAAAATACTACATAAACCGCTCCCATCTAATATAATTAACTTAATCCGTATTAAAAATAAAACAAGACGTCTTTGGAATTCCTTAAGAATTCCTTCTTTGAAAAAAGAACTAAATCTGTTAAATAATATTTGTAAAAAGGTTCTTAATAAATATAAACAAGAACATTACAATTTCTGTATCAATAACTTAAGTACCAAAAACAACTCACTATGGCAATTTACCAAGAAACTCTTAAAAAAAAGAACAAATATTCCCCCATTAGCAACTAGTGATAGTAAAAAATACTCCCCAAGGGAAAAGGCTGAAGTACTAGCCTCCCACTTTGTAGACACATTTACCCCCAACAATTCCCCTAAAGATCCCAAACACGATGAAATTCTGAAAATGTACAATGCTCCCCTATATAATGTTCCCCACCCAATACAATTCATATCCCCTAATGAAATAAGAAAAATAATAAAGGATATGCCAAATAAAAAAGCACCAGGCCACGATCGGATCAATACAATCATTTTAGAAAATCTACCGGAAAACGCCATTGCCTTTCTAAATAATATTTACAATTCTGTTTTGAGAACAGGGTATTTTCCTCAAATATGGAAACACTCGGTCATTCACCCAATAGCTAAACCAAACAAGAATCACTCAAAAGCAGAAAATTACAGACCTATCAGCCTGCTACCTATAATGTCAAAAATCTTAGAGAAATTAATACTCATCAGACTGAACAAATATATCAAGAAAACAAACAGTATCCCTCAGCATCAGTTCGGCTTCAAATCACAATACTCTACCACCCACCAACTACTAAGGCTTACGGAACACATTCACACTGCATTCCAAAAGGGTCAACATACCATAGCTGCTTTTGTAGACATCTCGCAAGCATTTGATAGAATATGGCATCCAGCTCTCTATTTTAAATTAATTTCAATAGGTACACCCAAATATCTATTATTTGTTATCCTTAGCTATATTACAAACAGAACTTTTTCAGTGTCAGTCGAAGGCCACTGCTCTAATCCAAGGAAAATTGCTGCTGGGGTTCCCCAAGGTTCACCACTTTCCCCATTGTTGTTTAATATATACACCGCAGATATTCCCATTTCAGCACAAATAAACACTGCTCAATTTGCCGATGACACTGCACTCTACATCTCAGGGAACTCTTTAACAACTCTTCAATCACAGCTTCAAAATCATTTAAATTTACTTACAAATTGGGCTAATATCTGGAAAATAAAGTTGAACCCAACAAAATCTGTATCAAAAATATTCACATTAAAACCATTCACACACCCTCTTCCACTTTCCATAAATAACGACACCATTAATTGGACACCAACAAATAAAACAATAAAATATTTGGGCTTAAACTTCGATACTCGACTCAACTGGAAGCAACATATAGAGGCAAAAACACAGCAGGCCAAAACTAAACTAATTCAACTACGACCCTTACTGAATCAACACAGCCACCTCTCCACATCTAATGCACTATTACTCTACAAATCAATAATCCGGCCGACTCTACTTTATGCTTGCCCCATCTGGACCAACGCTACCAATACAAACCTAAACAAAATGCAAGTGATCCAAAACAAAATATTAAGATTAATCACAAAAGCACCTTGGTTCATCAGTTACAACCAACTACATAATGATCTGAATATAAACACAATAAAAAATCAAATAGCCTATCTTGCACACAACTTCTACACAAACCTTCCCCAAATACAAGCATCATCCTTCTATAAACTGGGTAAAAACCCCAATTATCCAACAAGAATTAAAAACAGATATCCACTTCACTCATTCTATAAAATGTTCGCAAACCTCGAATAATACTAATCTGAGGTGCTTCCTGCTTCCTCTCCCGCTATATATTTTTTAAAATAATTGTAATGTGTATAATGTTAAGTTAGTTTAAGTTAGTATAAGATAGATTAAGTCCATCAAACATTTGCACAGTTAATCTGTAAACTGAACAATGTAATGTCAAACAATATAAAAATAATAATAATTAAAAAAAAATTAAAAAACTTATTCGTATTTTCCATTCAGATTCCTCATTCAAGTATTTCCTTAAAGATTTTCTTATTCCTAAAACTGCGCTTATGTGTCCCCATATGTGATCCTTAATTTTTCAACATGACTAACCTCAGTGACTTCGATGAGTTTTTGGAACTCATTGATGTCAGTATGGAAGATCGTACGTGAGTGATACGGAAAATACTCTGTAAACGCGTAGTGAACAAAAATTTAAGAAGAGATATCGTATTGAAAATGATACCGTTGTAAACTTTAGTGTCTCTGTTGGACATATACGTGTGCATGAAAAATAATGGATTTCTATTACCACCACCTCGAAAAATGCGAATACCAACATTATTTCCGGTATGTAAATTATTTCTGAATATCAATATCCATTCCGTATTATGTAGGTGATCCTACATTCACGATCACAATACAGCAAACAAAAATGTATGTTATGCAGTTAGTGTGTAGAGATCTCTATCGAATAAGTTAAACCACATTATATGGAATCATCACAGAAGTATCTGAAGATATATCATGAAATATTTAAAGTTTATAAAATTCCTTTTATTTGTTGAGGCATTGAACCAGTCTAAAATTGATTTTTTAAAAGGTGGTTTCCCTTAAATTATTGGAGTTGGTGATGGGACACACGTTGTTATGAAATGTCCTGGGAAAATAGTGCAGAAATATTTAGGAACAGAAAAAGGTTCTTCTCCATAGAAGTGAAATTTATCAGTTATCTCAAAAGGGATTCTTGGAAATTTGCTGTGAGATGACCTGGTTCAGGTGATGACAGCAGATGTTTTTAAAAATTGTGCTATTCGAGGGAAATTATGTAAAGGACAGTTACCTCAACATTTACAAGAGGCCAGTGGAGTCACCAGCTCCATTTCCTATCACACAACCAGAATAAAACTGCAATAAAGCCTATAAAATAAAAAAAGTGCGGTTAAGAAAACCATTAGAAGATGCAAAGTAAGTTTTCCACGTATATATTTTGAAATGAAAAATAAATTGAAAAAATATTTCAAGCAAAATATCTTCTTGTACAGTTTTATATAATATAGGTATAAAAGCAGGGTATATATGGGATTCTGAGAAGTTAAAGAAAAGGGGATAAATTGTTGACATTGCTGTGCCACCCATTGCAGAAAGTATTAGGGGAAATAGACAAACTTTTATTGAAAGACATTTCAACTAAAAACATCATAACGCTGCTTGCCAACTGTTAAATTTCTAAATTGTAGAAAAAGGAACTAAAAATATTATTTGAATTCGATTTTTTGTATTCTTTTGTTGTAATTTTCCCTGCATAACAACAATCTCCAATTGTCTTTTAACAGCTTGAAACTCTTCCGCTCGTCTTTCATTTTCCAATCGCCAATTGTCGAATACGAATAACGGCCCTTAACAATAACATTAATTCATTTTTACATATAAATATTTCACTGATAAGGTGAGTGACCAATGAGAAGAGACTAATTGAGCTACGAAAAATACTTTCTCGCATTATTTATAAAGTTTGCAATTTTCAAAAATACTGAGAATTCATTGAAAATGGGACCTGCACCATTTTTAAACATTCTTTCCTCTAACGAAGGCAAAAAATGCAGAAGAAATTTAGAGCCGTTTTTGAGATTTAGAAAAATAAATTGCCTTTACTTTCGTTAATTACAACCATCTGCAATTGTGATATGCGCAATGCGGATTAGACAACAATTTTTTGAGGAGTAAGAAAAGATTAAAATCGCTGGAGCGGGAGAAATCTGTATGGTCATTCGATCAGTCACATGGCTTAGCTCAAAACAAATTTTCTGCAGATTCCCTGGGAGGTGTGTGTCCATCTCGTTGGTCCGGATCTCGCCCCCACGATTCTCCTCTTTTCTAACACCTCAAGAAATGTATTTTCGTTACTATTAGTCTACATCAGTGACGCTGATTTGTAGATTGTAGTTAAACATGGCGACAGATTTCTGAAGGTGGCAGACTTCTGTGACACACCGATGCAAATGCTGATTCCGCAATATGACAAGTGTATTAATTCTGGTCATGGTAATGTGAAACAAGAGGGCAATATGTGTTTTACCTGTTACTGTATCTACAGTAACTCTCTATGAAAATGTGTTTCTTTTTGTTTAAATCCTAGGGAAAATTACTTTCTGTTGCGCCTCCTTATAAATAATATATGAAATCGTTCCAGAATTAAGTATCGCTCCAATATTAAGTAATTTTAACGTTTATTGGTATCTGAATCGCACAATCTTTATCTCCTTTTTTTATTTGCTGTTTTAATAGTTTAATTTGAGGTAATTAATGTATTAATTTGCAAAACGGTCATATTAAATACCATGGACGCATCGAGAATCATCCATTGAACTTATGACAGTTTCTATTTTTAAACATGGCTTCAGATGTGGGGAACATGAACAACTTCACTCATTTTCGAAGCGGTTGTAATAATTTTTAGAGCTCCCTTATTTGGGCAACCTCAGGCTCACATTACATAGCATGTTATTCCATTGAAAGTTCCGCTTATAACCCTGAAAGGTAAAAATTCGAAACACAGATATTGTCGCGATCCCCGTCGTAAAACAGTTTCGAGCGCAGCCAAGCACGCAGCCAAACTCGGAGCGCGTCACCAGCATCACATGGCTAATGCTGAGTCAGGTCCAGATCGGCTGCGATAGCTCATCAACAACATTGCCTCCCCAGAAATTAGGACAAGGAGGTCCCAGAATCCCCTGTCTGAAGAATAATTCCAGCTCTGAAGATTTTCGTGGTTTCTCCGGCCAATACCAAGCAATTGCCGTAGCAGTACCCTAACAAATAAAACACACATTTTTTTTGTTATTCTCGCCTCGTCCTCTCCTCTTATTCCCTTACACTATCACACATGAAGGGGGCTTAAAACTTTACCTACATGGGGCATAGTCTCGGTGGGGGGATACGTGGTGGTGGATACCCACAAACCACGTATACTCAGTAGATCGGCTTTGGAACGGACGTTGCAGCGGGGAGGAACATCGCTAATTTCCGAGATGCAACATGCACTACACTTACGGTACTAATGACGTAAAGTAGTTGACACGCGCAGAATCAATACTCGCTCACTCATTCAGCCAGGCCCAGGCTGATGCCCACGCTCACGCCCTGCGAGCGCTGGGATCCGCAGTGGGCAGCGAGCAAACGGGCCGCGGACAGCGAGCAGCGAGCAACGAGCAGCGGGGACAACGGGCCGCCCGGACAGGACGTGTGTTTGTTTTGCTAATCTGCGCTGTGTGCCCACAACAATAATTGAGTAAGTCTCGAATTTCAGCAGTAACGAATTCAATAGTGGCGGTGGTGGCGGCGGCAGTGGCGGCGGCGGGCCACTGTGAGGCGGGACTGAGCGGGGCGAGCAGAGACGGAGTGGAGCGGGATGGAGAGATGAGGGAAGAGGGGTGGGGCGGAGCAAAGCTGTGAGAAGAGGGACGGAGCGGGCTGAAAAAGGCTAAGTGGGATGGGACGGGACGGGATGGGAAGGAATGGAGCGGGGCGGAGCGGGGCGGAGCGGGGCGGAGCGGGGCGGAGCGGGGCGGAGCGGGGCGGAGCGGGGCGGGGCGGAGCGGGCGGAGCGGGGGCGGAGCGGGGCGGAGCGGGGCGAGCGGGGCGGAGCGGGGCGGAGCGGGGCGGAGCGGGGCGGAGCGGGGCGGAGCGGGTGGAGCGGGGCGGAGCGGGGCGGAGCGGGGCGGAGCGGAAGCGGAGCGGGGCGGAGCGGCGGAGCGGGGGCGGAGCGCGGAGCGGGGCGGAGCGGGGCGGAGCGGCGGAGCGGGGCGGAGCGGGCGGAGCGGGGCGGAGCGGGTGAGCGGGCGGAGCTGGGCGGAGCGGGGCGGAGCGGGGGCGGAGCGGGGCGGAGCGGGGGCGGAGCGGGCGGAGCGGGCGGAGCGGGGCGGAGCGGGGCGGAGCGGGGCGGAGCGGGCGGAGTGCGGGGCGGAGCGGGCGGAGCGGGGCGGAGCGGGGCGGAGCGGGGCGGAGCGGGCGGAGCGGGCGGAGCGGGCGAGCGGGCGGAGCGCGGCGGAGCGGGGCGGAGCGGGGCGGAGCGGGGCGGAGCGCGGCGGAGCGGGGCGGAGCGGGCCGGAGCGGGGCGGAGCGGGCCGGAGCGGGGCGGAGCGGGGCGGAGCGGGGCGGAGCGGGGCGGAGCGGGGCGGAGCGGGGCGGAGCGGGGCGGAGCGGGGCGGAGCGGGGCGGAGCGGGGCGGAGGGGGGGGGGGCGGGGGGGGGGGGGGCGGAGTGGGCGGAGCGGGCGTGAGCGGGGCGGAGCGGGGCGGAGGGGCGGCGCTGGGGCGGAGCGGGGCGGAGCGGGGCGGAGCGGGGCGGAGCGGGGCGGAGCGGGGCGGAGCGGGGCGGAGCGGGGCGGAGCGGAGCGGGGCGGGACCGGGCGTCACGGCACGACGTGGCGCGACGCGGTGCTGTCGACGCGACGCGACGCGGCGCGACGCGACGGGACGCGGTGCTGGGCAAGCGCCCCCGCCAACGCGCTGCGCCCGCCTCCCGCTGCAGAGGCGTCGCGGGGATGGGGGGATGGCGGCGCCGCTGTGACAACCGGTGCAGTTCAGGTCGCGCGCTGCGGCTCCGCGTGGACAGTGGGCCCCGCCCGCCAGCGCGGGAGGGGCGGCAGGCAATCTACCCGACGCTCTTACACTACGAGAGGATGCGGTGCGCCGGTCACTACATAGCGGCTAGGTATTTAGAAGACAAAGAAATGAGCAAGGCATCTTGACATTCTATTAACAAATGTTTTATACAACAATGTAAGTAGATAATTAACGCATATTATATAAAGCAAGTATTGCTTGGCGCCCGGGAACGGAACGACGAGACGGGAAGGACACAGTATTTCCCCGTATTATTCTTTGGACAACAATGTGACAACTGCATACTTCGGAGATGTCATTATTGTAAATGTTTATATAGAAACTAGAGAAGACAAAATAATGTATACGAATTATATGAATACACCTTTCATTATCTTTATTCAAAGTAGTTTACATAAATTACATTGAATCTAACAAGCTACAATTACGAGATAAAAGCACGAAAGTCAAGAAATGCCAGAAAGTCAAAATAAGGACAATTGATTCCATTTTGATATTGACATAAGAGATGAAAGGCCTGGGACACACGACTTCAAAACTCAGTCATTATTTTTCAACCCTTTTTCACAAAACGTTGCTCGCATTATTGCCACTACTATTCCTACTTATTTAAGTGAAAGAATATGTTATGAGGTAAATTTGTCTACACTGTCGTGTTAGAAGCCCCATTGGACAACAAAAAGAATAATGTTTTATTACAAACGATATATGCTATTGCATATGTACTATTCTGAACATGCATCCTCTTCACAATAACCACTACAATCGTTTTTATATTATTTAAATAATTCCTCTCTTATTGTTATCTACCGTTTCTCAATTTCACACTGGAACTATATCTGAGACTGTTGTATCACTTTCCACAGAGGTGTACCGCTTTTACACTATACCTTGTAAAATGAGACCTCGTAATTACTGAGATATACCCCATTCCACGATTATTTATTGCTGCTTTTATGTCCTTGACTGCCGAATTAATGTTTTCTTTGATTAATTTTCATTAATAAAATAGATGAATTTGATAGAGATAAAATACATTCTTTTTTAACTGTTCAAATTATCATAAGTTGCCTTTAGATTAATGAGAAACCAAAGATTCCTTGTTCAAATATATCGTAAATATAGCTTTTGAGAGAATGATGTGAAATGCGAGTATCAATATTTAACATTATTTAATTACCAGCATTCCCTTCCCAACCCTCCAACCATCGCAGTTCCAACTCAAATGCCACCAACATTCCGGTTCATGAGTTAGAAAAATCTACCTAATTGTCGTAGGGTAATCAAGTTGCTCGTATTCATTTTCGGTATTTTATCAACTCATCATGGATCATATTTTGTGATTGTTCACACGGTAACTCGTTCACCACTATAAAATGTGCATTTTATTATCATATTTTGATGGTCAGCGAAAACCGGTCGATCCTCTATTTGCTTTCTGTCAAACGTGTACATTTCGAAATGAGATTTCTAGCGTGAATGCGGGTGAATCACTGCCACTCTGCAGATTTGACGTAGAAAATTAGTCACTACTGTCGTACAATGATGCGTTTTCTTCCGTTTCTAGAGGCTAATGCGCGTTTTGCCATAAGATGTTTGTTGATGTATTTTAAATTGAATGAATGGGGGAACATGTTATTAGGAATGTATTATTAAGAGAATAATACGTTTATTTGAAGTCAACTCGTCGGAATATTTCTATGGGTCCATTAATCAACATATTTCGCCATTTGATAATTCACTTCATTTTTGCGTCCCCGCCGCGTTAGGCGGCTCAGGGCATCAACTGATGTCACTGCAGTGGCTCAAACTAGGAGGTCGTAGGTTTCCAGTACCGACAATGGCAGGATTTTCGACACTATCTAGATAGCTATGACGAATGGAGGGGAATTCTAGCGGACAGCTGTTCTGATTCGTAGTTTCCATTGCTTTCTCCGACCAGCACCAGGCGAATGCCAGAGCTGTACCCTAATAAATAGACCACGGGCTGCGCGCGATCTTTCAACGTCTGTGCGTATTAGAAAATGCTCATAGCAATAAACAGTTTAATTACATTATTATGCATTTAAATCATATTTCTTAAAATGGAAGTTTTAAATTGTACGTTTCTTACATTCTAGCTACATAAATACATTGATATCATTCGATTATTCTGAAGTTGTCGGAATAACAAGAATAATGGGTAAAACGGCACAATTACAAATTACTCAAAGTTTGTGAAATAAATCAGAATAATTGTTCCGTGTCATTCATTGACCACGCCCCCAATTTAGTTTGGCATACATGAGTGTCAAAGCCGAGTCAAAGTGAGCAGAGAATAACGTGTGATTCAGCACTATTCAAGGTAGTGCTACACCAAACGTAAACGTAACACATAGTGTGATTGTATTCATGATGTCAATGCCGTGACCATCAAAATAGTTCGCATTTAGGCAACAGCTCATTACTAGGTGAACTTTCCACAATCGCTACAAGTATCTGTCGGTTTGGGAGTGACTAGTACTTTAACCCGGGTGACACAGCGATCTGTCAAACGTTCTGCCCTGGACCTAGACAGCTACCGGCGCCCGGCCGCGCCCTTTCTGTTTTGCAGATGCGCTGCGGCGGGACTGGACGGGTCAGAGGGAATGGAGAGGATGTGACGGAAGAGTGGAATGGAGAGCGACGGGGTGTAACGAGCAGGGCATGTTGGTGATAGGTGGCATGTCGGAGCGGAGCAGTGAGACGGGACAGGATGGAGAAAGGACGTCGCGGTGGGGAGCGGTGAGAGGTGCAGAGCGGAGAGGGAATGAAGGACAGATGCCGGCGGGGGGGGGAGTGATGGAGCTGGGCGGCACGAAGGGGCAGAGTCGGGGGGAGGTGGGGAGAGGTCGTGGTAGGGTCGCACAGGAGGTCGGGGGTAGGTCGGGGTAGAGGTCGGGGTAGAGGTCGGGGTAGAGGTCGGGGTAGAGGGCGGGGTAGAGGTCGGGGTAGAGGTCGGGGTAGAGGTCGGGGTAGAGGTCGGGGCAGAGTCGGAGTAGAGTCGGAGTAGAGTCGGAGTAGAGTACGAGTAGAGTACGAGTAGAGTACGAGTAGAGTACGAGTAGAGTACGAGTAGAGTACGAGTAGAGTCGGAGTAGAGTCGGAGTAGAGTCGGAGTAGAGTACGAGTAGAGTACGAGTAGAGTACGAGTAGAGTACGAGTAGAGTACGAGTAGAGTACGAGTAGAGTCGGAGTAGAGTCGGAGTAGAGTCGGAGTAGAGTACGAGTAGAGTACGAGTAGAGTACGAGTAGAGTACGAGTAGAGTACGAGTAGAGTACGAGTAGAGTCGGAGTAGAGTCGGAGTAGAGTCGGAGTAGAGTCGGAGTAGAGTCGGAGTAGAGTCGGAGTAGAGTCGGAGTAGAGTCGGAGTAGAGTCTGAGCAGGGTCGGGGCAGAGTCGGGTTAGAGGTCGGGTTAGAGGTCGGGGTAGAGTTTGGGGTAGAGGTCGGGGTAGAGGTCGGGGTAGAGGTCGGGGTAGAGGTCGGGATAGTGTCGGGTTAGAGTCGAGACAGAGTCGGGGCAGAGTCTGGGCAGAGTCGGAGTAGAGTCGGAACAGAGTCTGAGTAGAGTCGGAACAGTCTGAGTAGAGTCGGAACAGAGTCGCGACAGATCGGAGTAGAGTCGGGGCAGAGTCGGAGTAGAGTCGGTGCAGAGTCGGGGTGAGTAGGAGTTGGGGTGAGTCGGTGTGAATCGGGGTGAATCGGGGTGAGGCGGGGTGAGGCGAGGGGTCCGGGTTGAGGAGAAGGGTGCGCGGAGAGGCGGGGTGAGGCTGGGCGGGGCGGATCGGGGTTGAGTAAGGGACGGAGAATAGCAGCCGGGGTTGTTCCGTGCGAGGGGACTCGCGGCTCCACGCTTTATACAGAGGATGGGGGGATTAACAGCACCAGGCACAAGCGGAGATACAACGCGCTCCCTCTGGGCTTCCCAGACAGACAGGGAGATTTATTCAAAGATGAATTCGTTATTATTATTGATTTATCAGCGCGACGACAGGTCTTTCGTTTTCACCACGACTGGTTCTGAGCTGATGGAAGTTGCACGATATCTACAACACGAGTGTGTTTGAACGAGCCACTGTCAGAACTTCCGACAGGGAGCCTGTGGCAAGCGTCACAATGTGTGGAGCGGACGAGTCATTTAAGCGTAACGCTTACATTTCTGGCGAAAATCTTGGCACAATGGCAAACCGCCACTAATCTTTTATAACTATACACATTTGTATTCAATAATACAATTCCCTACAAATTGTATTTCTAATAATTTGCAAAATTTTGAATCGTCAGTGTGTATTCTCTGCTTTTGCACTCTTTCCAATTGTGGATAATACTTGCAAGAATACGATCGGGATGATTATGACTTGTGGAAATTTGTATACATAAAATCACGTAAAAACAAATCTATAATTCATACATACAAGTATGATTTTGTATGAGTTTGGTTGCCCTTTCGGGATCCTATTTTTTCAAAATATCAACTGACATATAACTATAGTTTGAAACTTATGGGGCACAATTGCACATATTTTGGGGCATAATTTCTAACTTTTGGAATTTTCAAAACTTTTGAGAGCAACGACAATGTGTCATGCGCCATTTTTTAAACGCCCATTATCGATCCATGGTAAAAATAAAGAAAAAATGTGGAGCCTTCTAAAAAGATGTTTTTTAAATGCATTAACTAACCATCAGAAACTACGTGAAAATTACTCGTTTTTATTCAAAAAATTGTAGATCATCTTTTTAAAATTCTGAGTTCTGAAAATTCTGAATAATTTCATTTTACACAAAAATCTTTTTCTTCAATATTATCTTTTTACAGTGTTAATTTTTGCTATTTGCAGTACAGTTGGTTCGCCGAAAATGGAACCACCACCAATTGCTTTTACCGTTTTTTGATACATAGGACGAGATAAATTAAAGAAAAAAATTGGAGCTGTTTTTTAGGAAATAATTCTTTAAAAATTGCCTATATTTCTCGCAAAATTACTCCAAGAGTAGTTATATTTTCGAAAACTTCTGTATGACTATTTCCGGGCATGACTTTCAACAGATTTGATTAAGTAAATATCCATCTTCAATGTTGTAGTTATAGGAAGGCACCGAAAAAATATTGAACTTTTGCCATTTTTCAAAAATTAAGGTTATCAACGAAAATCAGATCTGCGCCATTCTTTCAAGTTTTTTTTTGCGCTATTCAAGGACAAAGAATAATAAAAGAAAAACATTTTGAACCATTTTTGAGAAAATTTTGAAAAACATTGTGGAGGCATCGAGTACCCCCAAATGTCAACTAGTACCCAAGTAGCCCCAAGAATCAAAATATTCATTTCCAACTCACAGAGCCTCGATCAAATTAACTGAGGAATATTAATCTTAAAGAAAATTGTCTGAATGTTTTAGGCGATAGCGTTAGCAGACCGACGGACCAAGGGACAGACGGGCAGACGGACAGGCAGGCAGACGGAACGACGCGCAGATAGACTCAGATGTTTTGTCGAAAATATGTTATTTGGTATCAAGGCCTACAAAACTTGGATTCTGACTACACAACTTGATAGAGCCAGTAGTTTACTACATAGAAACAAGATTTCTCCACTTTTTCGTTACACGGTCTGGCAATAATGAGTTAGTGTTGAAAAATCTCAATTTTCGGGCACACGCTTGCTATATTTTCTCTTTTTAGGATCAATGGCGAGAAAGTAAAAATCAGTGCCTGCGCATACTGCAAAACTTCATCTGATATTTGTATAATTTGGCTAAAAAATAATAATAAAACTCGTATTAAATAGACTGTAATTCCTAGAAATTGTTCACAATCGGAATCCGCGTGTTCAATCCAATTAAGTTCTCAAGGCCCCAAATACCACTTATACACCTTCTTTTCACAATATCCTGTTTTCTGTCCTTGTTCTACCATCGCCACTTTCCAATATAGTAGATACGACGATGGTTATTCTCACTCACAAATGTCCTGACCACTTACTTCAAATTAAATAGTTATTTCTTACTTCCGATTGAAATATTGCCGTTGCTTTATTTTTTTATTTTTAGGCGAATCATTGTTCGTGAGAGTAAGTGTACGATAATCTACGTTATCAGCAGAAAAAAATACTCTGCAAGTGACCACCGAAACAACACTGAATTCACCACAACACTGAAAAGTATGTGTTTCTCGGATTATGTGTCTACATAAATATAAGATTCTTCATTTTAGTGATAAATGAGGGTTTTAGGGCCAATGACCATGAAATAGGCGGATTCGTGGGCACGGCTTCCCAAAGATCCAACCAATGTGGTGATGGCCCCTTGCTTGCCTTCTAGAATGATCATTAGAACTGTTATTCCCTAATACACTATATTTTTATTATTATTGTTTAAATGTTTGTAGATAAAAACGAAATGAAAAGTGCCTAAGAAAACACAGAGGCAATACCACAGCCACACGTCACGTTTGGATATCTTCTTCACCTCGCGAGGAAAAAGTACTACAATATCTCAGATTTCCCGCTCTCCCCATTTCCCTGAAGCACTATAACTTCACTCTACGGCACTACGGCATCTCCTTTAAGCGGCCGCACTCTAACAGCTCCTGCCACTACTCAGGCCCCATCCACAATACCGCCCACGTCGCCCCAGCTTACGAATCCTCCCGCACCGTCGCGTCCCTTGCTTCCACCTCTGTCACCTCGCCCGCCGCCCCCGCCCTTGCTCTCACCCCCGCAACTGCCGTCACAGCCTACGACCCAGCCGTCATTCCCCACCGCATCTGCCCCCGCCCTACCAACGCCCCCGCCCCCACCGACGCCCCCGCCCCCACCGACGCCCCCGCCCCCACCGACGCCCCCGCCCCCACCGACGCCCCCGCCCCCACCGACGCCCCCCGCCCCCACCGACGCCCCCGCCCCCACCGACGCCCCCCCCCCACCGACGCCCCCGCCCCCACCGACGCCCCGCCCCCACCGACGCCCCCCCCCCCACCGACGCCCCTGCCCCCACCGACGCCCCCTCGCCCCCACCGACGCCCCCGCCCCCACCGACGCACCCGCCCCCACCGACGCCCCCGCCCCACCGACGCCCCCGCCCCACCGACGCCCCCCGCCCCCACCGACGCCCCGCCCCCACCGACGCCCCCGCCCCACCGACGCCCTCCCCACCGACGCCCTTTTTCGACGCCACGCCCCCCAACGCCCCCGCCCCACACCCTACCGCCCCCGCCCCCACCGACGCCCCGACGCCCCCTCCTTTCGACGCCACGCCCCCAACGACACCCTAGCCCTCCCGACGCCCCCGCCTCCTCCGACGCCCCCGCTCCCGTCGACGCCGCCACCACCAACACCGCCCTCACCAATGACGCTCACACCAATACCACCCTCACCAATGCCCGCCGTCGGCAACGCCGTCATTGCGCACGTGGAAACAGCAGCCGCTGCCTCAGACCCCGCCGCCCTCAACTCCGCCGCTCCCGCCGTGCCGTAACCCTCGCCCTCGACCCCGCCGTCACCCCCTCCGTTGAGTCCCCTGGCGCCATTGCCGCCTACGGGCAACGGCCGCGCCCTATCGCCACCTCTGACTCCACGGCCGTATATCTCGCCGCCCACTTTTGCTCACGCTGCTGCACACGCCGCTGCCACCCCCTCCAACCGATGTTTCAGGGGCTGCCGCTGCCGCGCCGGTCAGACTCTGGGGGCTGTAATGCTCTTCGTTATGGTGTCACTTTCTTTGTTCCCCCGAAGGTCGCGTACGCCCACCGTTTTCGTAATGTGAACGAGAATCAACCATCCGTGTCACTTACAGCCCTACAAATGTCAAAAAACACTAATTTGGGAGCCTCCTTTGCCGTAAAACAATCAGAATCAAAGACGCTGAGCGTTTATCGACTCAAAATTATATGTCCAGGAAAGCTGTTTTAGATCCAACTAGATACTAAGTATGGTGAAATGCTTTTTGCTATCCTGTCATGTTATGCTCGTGACTTTTCCCTCAAGACCCTGGCCGTATTCCATGTCCTGTTGTTTATGTTGCTTTTGTCCACAAACTCACCTCTGCCTTAGCGACAGTCACGTTGCTAACACTGTGTCCGCTCGTTACGTTGTAAATTTCTATAATCCCCCTAATGTCGTGAAATGTATAAAATGAGGTGGAGGCTCCGGTTTCAATAATAAACATTTTATTGTGTTCCACAAATTACAATTACAAACTCTTTTTAAAATACAAAAGAACTGTAGATACGCCACTAGCCACAATAATGTACCAAAGTCCTCGCCACGTTTCGTTCGCCAGAAGATGTGCCAAACGTAACTAAGTCGCATTTCCAATAACAACACAAAATCTTAAGCGCAGTTAGCGTAACTAAAGCACTGGTGCTGGTCCTCCAAGTCGTAGCACAGTCTCGAACACCTCCCCTTTCCGTGTACCGGGCCGCCTGTTATATATCCGCGGCCGAGGCTGTCCCAGACTCCTTCCTCCGGCTCGTCGCTGGCTGAAGCGGCTAGCGCCTTCAGCTAGCGTTCTTCTACTGAAGAGCGCGCGCCGACTGACACCAACTTCCCAATTCGCTGTGTACGCTGCAGGTCGCATACGGCTGCCTTCTACTCAATATAAAGCGGAATTATCCATTCATGTAACATTCCGTGAAAGATATGACAAAATCTTTGGATGCAGTTTTGTCACCCAAAGACAGACCGCGTTACTGTCAATTACAAATATTATGCCAATAGCCAATAATAGGCAACTGGTTTGGTGCAGAAAGAACGTATATAAAATAACTTATACGAAGCCTTCCCCTCGGTGAGTCGGTCCCTTGTTTCGTGGGTATTCACTTGTTCCACGAGAGTTTCTAGTTTCGTGATGAGTCAGTTTCTATCTCGCTAAGACTCATAACGTACAAAATATATGTACAAGCAAAAAGGATACATCTTTGTATTTCTCTTTTCATGATCTATTCATTGCTAATGAGAAACCATATATAATACTATTTAAGAAGTCAAAGATGATTCGATTTCTGGAAAACTGAAAATATTACAAACAATATCTCTTCGGCATATTACTTGACCCATGATTACACATTGTTGAGCGAAAATTGTGTTTCGATATTGTGAACTGTTTAGAATGAACTGTGACTTGGTTCTGAAGGAAAATAAGGGTATGCATTACTTCTTAATAAATATAACCAGAAAAGCAAAATTCTAATTGCCAACAATATCAATGGGAGACGCTTGGAAGATCACAGTTTCGCAGCTAAATCTCATAATGGATGTGAAATTATGATGGAGAATTGTACGTGGGATGCTAATGAATATGGAAATGCAACGTGCATTGGTTTGAATGACAGGAGAAATGGAAGCATCCCGTGAAAATCTGCCGCATTCCGGTGTGCCACTGCAAATTCCACCCTGAATGACAGATTCGATGCACAGTGCTCGAGCGGAAAGACAAGCTCGTTGGTGTCACACCACGGGACGTCCAGCATGCGTTCCGAGATCTAGTTTTCGTTTCCTTCAAAGAGCTGGTTCTAATGGATTTTGTACAAAAGAGCCAATCTATATACAATACGATAAAAAAGGTGATGACTTTTTTATAAGAAACCATCGACACAAAATCCCCAAAGTGTGTTTCTGGCTGATTGGTAATGACCACTTTCTCCAACATCAAACAAACTTAAAACGAAACTAAACTATTGTTGTTAAATCATCACATACTTGCATTATTTTAACAGCTACGTAGAAACTCCCAAAAATCCATATACCTAGTTGAAACTTGCAGGGCGATGAGTTCGTTCAGATTCTGCGGAAAATATCAGTTTTAGAGAAAAGAGTCTGAAATGTTTACGCGCTTACATTGACCACAAACAGATGGGCAGATAGGCAGACGTTTTGCTGTCAATCGACTTTTCGTTATGAAGGACTCGAAAAAAGTCCTGACTTGACAAGTGTTAGATGAAGTAATTTACTAACTTAGGAATAAGATTTATCCACTTTTTCGTTACCAGGGTCCGACAAACAGAGTTTTCTGTGAAAAAATTGCCTACTTCTGCCGCACGATTACAATATATTCTCTTAAATACATATTTAGAAGTCCCTAGATGTTTGTATAATAAGAACAGCAGTCGCGTATGCACCTCGTAATACACGTTGCCTTCAATACACTGTATCACCGCTCATAACTCGGAAACGATGCGACCTAGGCCCTTAAAATCGGGTATTAATGTTCCTCTTATTCCGTAAACTGTAAAATAGGTTCATGTTGAATACTCCAATCCATTTTTGAAGGCTCCCACTCCGTAGCATGGGATGTCAGAATCTTTCGAAGTTGGGTTCGAGTTGAAAACAATTTTCACTTCTCATAGAAAGAAAGGTGATGTTTTAGATTGATTTCTTCCGATAACATCAATCAACCGCTGTGTTTATTAGTCCGTTAGAATAGTGAATGTTTTATTCTGGGAGGAACGGTGATTTCTTTCCCTCTGAAATCGTGAGATCCACAGCCGAACTACATGTCCGCATGCGGGGATTTCTTCGCCAGGTATCTCCTCCAGTGGGGCACCGCCGTATGCGGGACAAGCTGTTAACTCCAGAAGCGTAAGGTAAACTTAAAGTTCAGAAGTTCCAGTTTAATTACAAGATTAAATACGGGGAACACGTGAGAAAAACGTGAGGGAACGTGCGGGGAATATACAGGGCAACATGCGGAAAACATGCTGGAAACAAGCGGGGAACGTTTTAGGGAAACATTGAAAGGATCGCACGAATTATTATTATTCGAGGAAAGTACCCAAACGCGGGCCTGATTCCTAATACGAGCCCGTTGATTGCTGCACTATAGAGTGCTGTTGCATATTAGAAACGTACTAAAATTGTAATTTTTTGCAAGTCCGCAGCCGTCAACTGGTAGTGTCCTCATTTTCACTTGTTGCCAGACAGTCGGCGATTCATGCAAACAGTGAAAAGCAAAGTTTTTCCAAGTGCTTATTCTCAGTTCCCTGATTTCGATACTTCATCGGTACGTGTTCTAATCATTACATTATTTTGAAACGGACATTACATGCTATTGACGTAGAGTAATGTAATTTATTTTACTTCCTTTGTACAAATGTGATTGGCGTTTGGAATATGAACACGCTGGTGCCTAACCCGAGCGCCCCAAAGGTTCCTAACGTACGCCACCAATTTTTCGTCTTTTAAAATACAAACAATTAAGACTTTTAGCATTCCTTATATCTTAAGAGGTTAATAAAATGCAAGAGCCTACTGTGGAGCCTATCAGTTCGAGAGGGCAGGAAGAAGACGTCAAGAGACAATTTCAGAATTTAAACCCAGAAAAGTCGAAATGAAAAAGATTTAAGTGAATTCTGATGTTAAACAATAAGCAAAAGGAAGATTCCACATTCGGCGAGAAGTAGATGTTCTCTGGCCCTTACGAATTGAAATTTCTACCAGGGATATCTTCCTTCCCAGCTGAAGAAGAAGCATAGTGCTTGGATTGCAGTGAAAATTTTTAGAGGCCTGTAGGAGGTCTATGGGTGATATGCCTGGATTCATGTGAAATGTGCGGGGGCGGAAAAATATGCTTAAATGTGATTTTTGTCGCACTAGAATAAATAGATTATGTGCAAAACATATAAGACAGTTTCTTGTGTATAAGATGTTACACTTATGTTTTTGTAAAATTATACTGAGTTCAATATTTTTGCCGTTATTTCATTTTTTCTTTTAGCCATTTCTTAAAACGTTTGCGGGGGCTCATCTTAGGAAACCTTTTTTAAATATCCACAAAATGTAATGTTTTCGAAAAAAATATTTTATTCTTAAACGAATTGGCCAATATTTTAAGAAGAATATAACATTTGTGTTACTAATTTGTATTTCTAACTATATAAGCATTGCATATATTTCGAAAATACTCGAAATGAAAGAAGCATTCATTTTTTCAACATCATTTTAAAGTTCTCAAAAAATGAATACAATGATTGTACGTATTGTATGTATGCATTGTTAAATTTCGGAATGAATCTTTATAAAAAATGCGTTTCAATAGTGTACGTAGAGAAATTGCGATTAACGTAATCAAATCTTCGTATTTTCATTTTTCACTCAAAATCAAAACTGTTTCATTGTTTTGTATTTTTCAGTGTTCCTGGTGACTAACAAAACTACTGACATCTCTCACATGACTAGAAGATGCATAATTTTTCAGCAATTTACGAATCTGCGTATATTCAAAATTAGTAATTTAGAAATTTGTTGTTATTATTATTTATTATTATTATTATTATTATTATTATTGGAATAATCATGAATAATAATATTTCATTATAACAACTTTCACATTTAAAAATGTATATATGAATATTAAAATTAATTTAAATTATATTTATCATCCTCAAACAGTAAAATCTCTGTGAAGTTGAAGAAGTAGTATATTTCTACACGCTTTTTCATGAGCTCCAGAATCTCTACCTCTCCCTATTACTATACATAGTTGTATTATGGTACCAACGAGCGAGGTTTGCAATTTGTAAAAATTATTTTCATCGTGTAAAATAATGCAATTTAACCGTTCTGTAATCTGCGTCGACAAACGAACTACAGATAAGATTTTATAGTATTGCTGAAGAAATAATAATTGACCGCCGCTTTACTCCTTCCGCATCTAGCAAAAAGAGAGCTCAAGAAACAACCGCAGATATTGAATTTATATTTACTGTCTAGAAGCAAAGCGAAGGATCACCTCGGCATTTGCTGAAGGGATCAAGGGAAACTGGACGCAAAACCTGATCGAGATGGGGATCATTTACCACATGCTGAAATGAACTGGGCTGTCAATCCACGTTGGCTCGGCTCGTCTCGCCGTGGGTCTGCAGTTCAGGTAGCAGCGGAACTACATCGGCCGCTTCCAAGGCAGGGGCCCGCCACGGATGGTCGCGTGTGCGGCGGCACAGGCGGCGGCGCGACGCGTGGGCTGAAGAGCACTAGGGCAGCGGGAGCCGGTGCGGCGGGGGTGGGGCGGGCGGCGGCGGGCACGCCGGCTGACGTTAGAGGCGTCAAAGGTGAGAGGGACGTGGGCGGTGGCGCGGGACGGTGTAACACGCGCGGAGAGGACCATTAGCTTGACAAGCGCGGGTCGCCCCGGGAGGGGGAGGGGGAGCGGGACGAGGCGGGCGACAGAGTGAGAGAGGGCGAGAGGGGGAAAGAGGAAGGCTGCAGAGAGGGGAAGTGACCGCCGAAGTGCAATGCGAGGGCAGTCCAATGAGGACACGTCGTACGGCGAGGGGATTCAATATCACTCAGAATTGTGGAATCAGTAAGAAACGAATGATGCCAAAGAATAGCACAGACTTTCTCGTACTAGTTAATTTTCAAAATTCTACGAACAGTATTAGTTTTTCGGTTTTGCCCCATCTTCTTGCCAGCTGCAATCTGTCGCCACGCAAAGTACAGTTTTTAAACATTTTCTCATTTTTCCGGTTTCCTAATGATAGATCCGAAATATTACTTTAAGAATGTTATAGCCTCCACCTAGAAGGAAGTTTTCATTGAAACATTTTGAGCTGTTTTTAGGAAAATGATGTTTAAGTATTACTGTAAATGTGGATTTTGAAACTACTTTTCACAGAAAACTTTTGAGCTTCCAAAAACTTCATTGAAAGTCATGTGAAGCATTTCCACTCACAGATGCAATAATGTACACAAATCGTTGTATGTGAGTACATTAACGGCGTGAATAATTAAAAAATACGTTTGCGTAATTTTTTAAATCACAAAATAATGTAGCAAACTATTTTTATGTCATCTTACACAGTGCATTTAGCACTATTCGTCCAAAAAGTTTGAAGAAAATATTCGGAGGTGTTGAGAAAATTGCGTTTGAGCGTTTCTGAAAATGCGGAATTTTGAGTGCATTTTAACAGAAAACTATTGAGATTTCAAGAAATATTTTATTACATTATTGAAAGCAGATATACCCATAAATGCAATAATGTATAAAAATTGCCGAAAATGTGAATATTAACGACGCGAGAGAGATTGCAAAAATTACATTTGTGTATTTTTTCAAGAACAAAAGAATACAGTAAAATGGCGTTTATCGTTACAGTACATCTTGCACTAACTCCACCAAAAGTTAAAAGAAAAAATTGGAGCCGTATTTTGAGAAAATCTTGTGTTTCATATTTTTTTTAATATTGCTTATATTTCAGGCAATATTATGCGAAAACTACTAATATTTTCAAAAGTGCAAGACCTTAATGAAAGAACTAATTATGGAGAACAAATTTTATTTTAACGGAAAAATCCCCACCTTCAATTTTGTAGTTGTGGGATGACGTCGAAAAGATTCAGAGTTAACAGTGAAAACAAACCTAAGCCATATTATTTAGTTTTACTCTATTCTTTTAAAAAATTTAAAGAAAAAAATTGGACTTATTTTTAAGAGAAGTTTGAAAATTTCTCAGGGGTTTCATGTAAAGTACCCCCAAATTTTAAAGAGTTTTGCAAAATGACAAAGCTTTGATTCGAGCCAGATCTACCGGCGAATATCCATTTTGGAGAAAATTCTACGTATGATTTAGTGGTGTTCACAGACGGACCGACATTTTGTAGAAAAAATTCTATATCAGGAGACCCCAAAACGTGTATTTCCGTTTACATCTCGAAATCGAATTTCGACAGCATTACATAACTTTCTGTATACTAAGTATATTACTCCGTATATACGTAAGTACACGAGAAATTAAAAATGAATTGCATTCGTTTGACTGTCCTGTCTCAGGCCATCATATGTGCTCTTTTGCCCAACAACTGTATATGAAATGTAGGGTCGAAAAAAATGTTCTGTACATTAGGTCCCCAATGGCTGGGATCATACTTTCTAACATTATGAATTGTCATTGGTAGTTTAATTACCGAGAATTAATTACTGTGGTGTTTTGAATCAGACATTTGGAACATACGTTGACTTAAGTTAGAAATAACAGGCATAGAACTACTCAGCAATTAAAATTGAAATACGTCACAAAATTTTAAATTATTGAATTTCCTAATCATTCCTAAATTTTCCTCACTTTCTTCTTAAAATTGCATTATAATTTCAAAAATTGTATTAAACAATTTCCAGTTTCTTATGATGGCAATTTGTAGGGTATCATTTTGAAATTTACCACACACAGTTCCTTTACTTTCGTAAATGAAATATGAAGGGGTCTTTTGAAAGTCAGAATGGAGATTTTACGATCACGAAAAATAAGAAAGGATTAAATGTACTTTATTTACTTGTTGGCCACGAATCAATCAGACGGCTAAGTATATCCATACTGCCCGCAGCATTCACACCCTTTTAACACTCGTAACATTTATTAGGAGAAGACGCAAGAAAAATATATAATATACGAAATATTACATTTGGAAGCAATCATTGAATTTTGTTTAAATGCTATTTTTATGTAATTAATAATTTATTGTGTGTTAGGATTAATAAACATGGATTGTATCGATTGGTGTTTTCCGTAATTCAATAGACCTTACTCCTTTGAAGTGTATTCTCGATATTAATATTATTATTTGGACTCGTGGTATTTAGCAAACAATATAATAATTTTGAAATTGCTTGAAGCGACGTTCACGTATAGCGGAGTAATGGTTGTTGGCAAACTCTTCATTTTTCAGTATAAAATTACAGTTTGTAAATATTATTTGATAAATACATGTTACTAGTTTGTTTGCACATATACTCACATATTTTAATAGTAAATTGATTAAAAATCATAATTTCTGAAATAAAAATTATATGTGTAATAAATCGTATGCAAGTATTTACTTATTTACATGAAACTGATTTAAAAATCTAAAGAATTGATTTGTGAATTTTTGTGGTTTCTGAATAAAAAGTTTAGTGTAATATGCATGCCGTATTAAGACATCCCTAACAATAAATCTGCGGATGTAATTCTACTTGGCTGCACGTAAATGCGTAGAGAATAGAAAGTTGTTATTATTACAAATAAATTGTTCCACACTTTAAAACATTGTTTTGTTAGAAATACATTCTCAAGACGAGTTTTTGTGCCGATTGTCTTCTGACCAAAACATTAGAATTATTACGAGTACATTGAGCCAATAAGATAATTTGTCGGTTCAGTCTTCGACCATTCGCATTCCCAAGATAAAAATCCTCTGCCTAACGTCAGATTCGACTACGTACGGATCAGTGTAACATTGAAGTTTCCAACAATAAAACATGACATCGTGATGACTGCTTAATAAATAGATACATAATTTGATACTCCACACCTACGCACACGTACAAGTACATTTCAGTCCTAGCAAAGAAAGTTGTTCAACAAGTGTTGAATTGAAATCGTTCAAAATTATCGAATACGTTCCACACGTATTACCAGCATTTAGAAAAGGTTCGGAATTTGAGGCAGGCTAGTAGTTCAGGTACTATTATGCGAATATATGAACTGCACTGAATATGTTCTTATAATATAAAACTTTAAATTTTGTTCAAATAACTGTTTCACATAAATATTGGTTTGCTAGGCACGATAATTAAATATTCAAGAAGAGATCAAACGCAATATATTTGCAACCCAACGCTATACAAGTACATTTAAGTTCTAGCAAAAAAAGTTGTTCAACAATAAGAGTTGAATTGAAATGGTTTACGAGTATCGAATTGCTAGCAATGAATAATGCATTATAAGTAAATACGGAAAGTGAAGGAATAAAGAATGACTACGAGATGGGCTTAACTCCCGGAAATCGTCCGCGACTTCATTTTGTCCGCTACTAATTCCGTGGCATGATTTTTAATCGCGAACCACGGCCGTGGAAAGTAAAGTGTACCCTGGTCATGGAAGGGGAGAGGCACAACCAGCTGCCTCATAGGAGACAACGCTAAAGACAACTGAAACCCGCGTTCCGTGTGCCAGTCTCCTCTCGGCGAGGCATCACGCGCGGGCGCAGAGGAAGGACGGTTGGGTGATGGAAGCAGCGTGGGAAGTGCCGTGATAAAGGTGAGGGCGGGTGCTAAAGAGGCGAGGCGGCGACAGCGTGACAGCGAATGGGAGGGGGGCGTAGGCGGCGACGCGCCCCTCGCCTGCGTGACGGCGGTCTGGCCTCCAGGCGCACCTTTGTCCCATCCTAGTGGCCACAGCGCTTTAAAGCGGTGCCCGTGACCCTCCACCTCCAAACTCCCCTCCGCTTTCCACTGCTCAGTCTCCATCACGTGCCATCCTTTCTCCGCTCAATTGCAATTCTAACCCCGGCGCAATTCGCCCTACTTCGGTCGGCTTAGGTGGCTCAAGGCATTAACTGATGTCACTGCAGCGCCTCTGACCGGGAGGTCCTAGGTTCGAGTCCTGACGGCGGAAGGATTTTCGACACTAGCTTTTCAGCTCTGTCGAATTCAGTCGCTGTTTGGAGGATAATTCTAGCGGCCGGCTGCACTGATCGGTAGATTTCTGTTTTTTCCGATCAACACCAGGCGAATGCCGGAGCAGTACCCTACCAAACGGGCCACGGACAGCGCGCGATCTTTCCTTCCTCTTCCTTGTCCTATCCTCTCCTCTTACACACACACACATACTAACATGCACTACTCTACCACACTCCGGGAGACCGGTCGAGAGCTTAGAGCTTGTCCCCGCTGGGGCGGTGCCCCGCTGGTGGGAGAGTCCTGGTTAGGGGAAACCCCACTAGCCGACGGTAGGTCGGCGCCGGATCTCGCCATCCAGCGAGGGAAGATCACCACCATCTCCGGAGAAAAAACATGCACTACACTAACTGGACTAATGATCAAAGCAGTTGACGTGCCCGGAAACACGAATCAATCAATCAATCTTTCCACTGCTCAGTCTCCATCTCGTGCCATCCTTTCTCCGCTGAATTGCAATTCTAACCCCGGCGCAATTAGCCCTGCTTCAGTCGGCTTAAGAGGCTCAAGGCATTAACTGATGTCACTGCAGTGCCTCCCACCGGGAAGACCTAAGATTTGAGTCCCGACTTTTGCAGGATTTTCGACACTAGCTACACACCTAGATCGACTTCAGCTGCCGTCTGGCAGAGAATTGTAACGGTCGGCTTCACTGATCGTTAGTTTTCCGTGGTTTCTCCGAGCAACACAGGGCGAATGCCGGAGCAGTTCCCTAACAGGTCAAGGACTACTGTCTACTCGCGATCATTCCTTCCTCTTCCGTGTCCCATCCCCACCTCTTACACTTACATTTACATGTAGCACCCTACCACACGTGTCAAGAGAACAGTCGGGAGCTAAGAGCCCGTTCCGGCTGGGGCGGTGCCCCGCTGATACCTGTTTGGTGAAAACACGGACCCCGACGTGTATGTCTGCGCGGTATCACGCAATCCAGTAAGGGAAGATCACCGTCACCTCCTGCGATAAAACATCCACTACATTTACCGGTACAATGATCATAGCTGTAGACACGCATGGAAATATGAATCAATCAATCCGCTCCGCACCGCCTCGTTCCTTTCCCCTCCCTCCGATGCTCCTGCTCCCCCTGCACCCCCACGCCCCCCTCCTTGCTCCCCCTAGCTGAACTCACCGGGAGCAGTAGCTCAGTGCATCAACTGTCACTGTGTCACTGTGTGTGTCACTGCAGCGCGTCTGACCGAGAGATCCTAGGTTCGAGTCCTGACGGCGGTAGGATTTTCGATACTAGCGTCTCAGCTAAGTCGAATGCAGTCGGTGTCTGGAGGAAAATTCTAGCGGCCGGCCGCTCTGATCGGTATATTTCCGTTTTTTTCGATCAACACCAGGCGAATGCCGGAGCAGTACCCTATCAATCGGGCCACGGACAGCGCGCGATCTTTCCTTCCTCTTCCTTGTCCTACATCCCTTTCACACACACACATACTAACATGCACTACACTACCACAGTCCGGGAGACCGGTCGAGAGCTTAGAGCTTGTCCCGGCTGGGGGGGTGGCCCGCTGGTGGGAGAGTCCTGGTTAGGGGGAACCCCACTAGCCGACGGTAGGTCGGCGCCGTTTCTCGCCATCCAGCGGGAGAAGACCACCGCCACCTCCCAAGAAAAAACATACACTACACTTACAGGACTAATGACCAAAGCAGTTGATGCGCCCGGAAACACAAAAAATCAATCAATCAATCAACCTAGCTCAACTCCACTCCGCTCCACCCCGCCCACAATGACGTTCACTATGTCCTTTACAGTCCCACTGCGTCCCTCTTCTATTTCGCTTCGATCCCTATACCATTCACAGTAATGTCTGGTTGCTTCCGGTACGACCTCTCTCTACCCTACGTTCCCTCTACGTATCACCAGGCGTCGCTCTGCTCTAACCGTAGCTTCTCTTTTGCTCAATGACGTCGCACCCCTCCCCGCGTCCCCCTTCCCTTCCTTCGGCATGCCATTCCGCCTTGCTCTACTTCGGGCTGCAAAACTCCAGCGCACATCACCCCAGCTCCCTCAATCCCACTCGCTTATCCCCTCAGCACGTTCACTTACGTCCATCTCTCTTCCAGCTTCCTCCATTCCCTTCAACGTTCTGTTTCAAGAGCTGTTTGACAACGAATTGAAACAGTCATTCAAACATTCCAATAGTGAAATCTAATGGTCAAGCGTACTACTAGTTTCTTTATGCACTTTTCTACATCTCTAAATACTATAGTATAATAACTCTAAATACATCTCTAAGTATAATAGTATTAGTTGCGAGGGCAATATATGAACTTCGATATAACCACCTGTTTGGAAAATATGCCTTAGAATACATTTAGGACAGATTTAAAAAATAATGTTTTTCGTTTCCTTATAGCTTTTATGATTTTGTGATGTACTTATGTTTTTTGTGGTTGAAATGTTTAATTATTTGGTCATTAAATCTGGAAGGAGGTTTAGAACATCTGAGGTGCTCGTCTGTTAACACAAGTATTTCGATGCACGGAGAACGAAGCTTATGGGAAGGAGGAAAGCGTGCAGCATATGATAGAATAAGAGCCGAGAAAGAATTATGCAGACGATCGTAAAAGAAGGTAAATGCATTATGAATACACCATCAGAAACACGTACGTCAGTTGACTGCATTTCACGGTGCAAACAAAAAAATGCAGGTGCTAAACAAATATTTTTGCATCCAATACAAATACTGTAGCAATTTGTACTACTTAACTGGAGAAAATAAAGGTTTAAGAAATTATTTTAGTAGCGAACAGTTGCTTTAACAAATGGCGTTATGTTGTATCAGTGTGTCGTAAAACAATTCGTAAGTTATGTAAACTACAACACCTGCTTTCGCCCATTCATAGTTTTTAATAGACTTAATTCTCGATAAAGATTAAGACATCTTACTAATCCTAGCCTTATCTCGGCTGGCAATCCTCAAGGCTACCTTCTTTCCCCAAATCTATTTAATATATTATATATTAAATATATTTAATATCTTCATCACTTACAAAGCCACCTCCCGATTTAACAGCAGCACAAATTGAGATGACTCTTCACTGTTTCGTTCTAGATCCAAACTAAACATGCTAGCTTCAGAGGCACTTGTACGAAATCGAAATATGAACCACCAAATGAATTATGCTCAATTCCTCTAATTTAGTCTCATAATTGTTCACACTACCCCTCATATCCCATCCATTTCCACTGTTAAACAACTCTCGCATTCCTTTTTTTCCATTCACATCAACCAAAAAAACTAGGCCTTCACGAAATACATAACTCACATAAGTCCACATACAGTCACTCACTTTAATATTCGGTCACCTTAATATATCGTAATTGATCTGGAATACCTTTCCAACGACAAGATAAAACGCGAAAGGTAAGTACATGCATTCTCCAATACTCCAAGAGAAATATTTTATCACTTGTATGTTCAGAGCGCGAAATCAATCTCACAATTTTAAAATATTAAGCTAGGTGCTTGTTACTCTTATCTAATATTTCTTGTATTTATTCCAATTTAAAACGCATTCGTGACATGGTCACTGCTCGTTCTACACTTTTTACTTTCTACGTTCTCAAAGTCTACCTTCTAAAAGCCTTCACACACATAAACAATAAAAGAGATCGTTCTCTACACAGACGATTGTATACAAGTCGGCAACACTGCGAATCTTCCCAACCGTGCACCGGTGACTGCACACAAGACACAGACACCACATCCAGTCACAACTCAAATCAAATTTAGTGTTTTAGATTATGAAAATATTTCCCTCGCCTTCCTGATCCTCATAACTAGGGAACGGATTTTATTGTAATAAAAAAGCAAAATATGTATATATGTGTATATATATATATATATATATATATATATATATATATATATATATATATATATATATATATATGTGTACTTATTTTTTCAAAAATATGTAAGAAAAAATAGGAAATATGTAAAAAAATATACTTTATAATGTTTACAATTCTATTCTTCAAGCGTTTTCCGAGCAGAGTACGTTGCCGATCGGAACTTTACATGGATTCAGAGAGGCTGAATAAAAATTTTACATCTACAGAAGCAATTATTCGCTAGTTTCATTCGAAACATATAATACTTTCGTATTATATACAATGTTGTTTACGAGGATCCGGAGCTCAAGTAAATAGTACCGTGTAGCCTGTGATAGAAGGGGGGGGTAAAGGGAGCATACTCCCACCCCAACTCCCGAAAAGCGATAAGACAATGATCTGATTTTTTATCGAGTTACGCATGGGGT
Organism: Teleogryllus occipitalis; assembly: GCA_011170035.1. Classification (NCBI taxonomy): domain Eukaryota; kingdom Metazoa; phylum Arthropoda; class Insecta; order Orthoptera; family Gryllidae; genus Teleogryllus; species Teleogryllus occipitalis. Next base: position 94,732 of record BLKR01001241.1, read on the forward strand.
CTATGAAACACGAGTAAGCACGTGGTTGAATTTCCTTCTGCTTCACATACTACACCCGCTCATCGTTGGTCCCGACTATGCTGTTTCCAAGAAGCAGTGGGGCGGGGGAGATCAGTTTGGCAATTAATAGCGACTGTCCGGCGTTAATACAGGCGCATTGCGTGTTTTTTAAGTATTTCAGTAACTAAGTTAGTTTTCGAGTAACATATTTCGAACATTACAATTGAAATGTTCATTTTCGACCTATAAATATATTAAAATGTAACGAAATATGTAGCTATTGATAAAATATGTAAAAATATGTAATTATATCAAAATATGTAAAAATATGTAAAATAAAAATGGTTCCAATTAGTTCAAAATGTCGTGTTAAGTGTAAAAAATATTAGTGAATGCAGGTATCTTGTCCCTGTAAAAATATGTATTTACATGAAAATCCGTTCCCTACTCACAACACTTCTCTAACATCGGCAAATACATGAACAAACCAACGCAAACTGGCTAGGTAGCGCGTCAAAACCAAAACACGTAAAGCTGCGCATCCAAGCACTCTTGAAAACAAAGACATTCCTACTGAGTATAAAAAAAGGTCCTCATTTTAGCTGCCATGGCCGCCAACTTTCCTCCATTGTCAGGAGGAAGTTACCCTTCAACCACTCAGTCTCATCTATTTTTAAACCTAACAGGAGGTTTACAGACGTGATTGCAGAGTTGGACACCCACACGAACACACTGACCAATCTCGACACAGACATTATCATAGGACAAAATTACATTAATTTGGGCGGTGTCTTTACACCTGAAATATATATAAACAAATTACAATGTGCCGCCCAAAACCCTAACATTGTAGTCTCGACTCTGCTCTTTTGGTACAACAGACCAACACGATTTTATTTTTTAATTTTTTATTTTACGACAAAAAATGTTAAAAACTATTTGTGACGTGCTATGGGAGAAGTGAATTATGTGCACGTTTTCAAAATTCTGTGATCCCTACCCTAAGCCATATACTAATTGAATTTTCAATACAGAAAAAATAAGACTATTCCGATAGCATAAAAAAATTAAGAGAATGGTGGTGGTCTAGATTTTTTGGAAAATTGAAACAGCGCAATTTTTTTGGACGATTTCCTTGAACTATAACACTGAAGATAGAGATTTTTTCCCTAATAAAATTCGTTCCTTAAAGACGGATCTTTGTATAAGTTAATGTCCAATTTTTCGAAAATATGAGTCCGAAAAAATTGTATTTTTTCATAATAACCGCTCAAATATTTTTATTTGCATTTTTTCTTCATATGGAATAAAGGGTGGTAAAAAATATGGTGCTAGTACCATTTTCTGCAATTTGTCATTTTTTTCGAAAATGCCAAAATGTGATCATTTCAAAACTATAAAATCGGAGTTCGCGATTTTTGTTTTAAAAAAAGTCTGTTGTAAAATATCAGCTCTTTAAATGATCATGTAGAATGTTTTGAAAAAACCAGCTGATTTCGCTTAATTATTGTCAGAAATTTATGCAAATTCAAAAAAGAAATTCCCCGAAACAACTCCAAATTTTTTCTTCAAAATTCTTGTCATACGACGCTTCAGACTGATTGATTATTTCGTGTTTCCAGGCGCGTCAACCACTTGTACTAGTCCCGTTAGTGTAATGCATGTTTTTTCTCGGGAGATGGCGGTGATCTTTCCCCGCTGGATGGCGAGATCCGGCGCCGACCTACCGTCAGCTAGTGAGGTTTCCCCTTAACCAGAACTCTCCCATCTACTCTCCCACGGTACCGCCTCAGCCGGGACAAACTAAGCACCCGACCGGTGTACCGAAATATGTGGTAGTGTAGTGCATGTTAGTGTGTGCGTGTGTGTAAGGGAGGAGAATAGGACAAGGAAGAGGAAGGAGAAATCGCGCGCGGTCCCTGGCCCGTTTGTAAGGGTCCTGCTCCGGCATTCGCCTTATGTTGATCGAAGAAACCACGAAAAAGTACCGATCACAGCAGCCGGCATATAGAATTCTCCTCCAGACAGCGATTGAATTCGACCTAGCTGAAAAGATAGGGTCGAAAATCCTACGGCCGTCAGGACTCGAACCTAGGACCTCCCGGTCAGAGGCGCTGCAGTGAGATCAGTTGATGCACTGAGCTACCACTCCCAGTACGACGCTTCAGTGAGCGTAATGGTGTGGGTGTCAGCAAGTTAACTTTGAAGATCTGAGTTCTGGTCTCGGAGCGGAAATAAATTGTTGCTGGTTGAAAACACTTTTGTAGGTTTATGTAGCAGTATAATATAGCGGAGCTGTGTGAAATGATGTGAGAAGATATGTGCTTTTGCAGTACCACGCGTTTTATGAACACTACTGCCACCATTCATTTTCTGTTTCAAAGTAAAGTATGTCATTTAGGATCTCTTCCAATGAGGTTCAATGACATTTCCTTATTCATGAATCCCGCAATTTAAAGGAACGATGTGAAAATTTGATCCGAACACGTCCTCGTTCACACGTGTCTCAGCTTTGATCTCCCTCTCGATATGTCAATCAATTGGAGACTCTCGACTGTCTTCGAGCGAGATTGCATTGAGGGAGCAGGAAAGCATTTTCTCAAATTCTTCACTTTGCTTCTCAATCTCGACTCACCCCTGAACAATGAATTCGTAAAGTTTATTTTCAGTTGTTTACACCACGCGATTTTCTTTGTGAACCGGTTTCATTCATTCCGGTTAAGGATTTTGATAGTCGTTTTCATCAGTCTTTAAACTTATTTTTCCAAATTTGGGCATAACTTTCGGAGAAACAGTAGCCAACTGCAATAGCTCTTACGTCCGTTACCCATCGAATTAATACATCATAATACTTCGATAACGTTAACTATTTCACTGTATGCTTAGTTTGTGGCATTTGCATTAAAATACTAAATAATGATACATAGTTTACTATTTGTGATTGGAATTGTTGGCTTTCAAAATAGTTACATTATTTCAATTTTCAAAGGTTTACATAATTTACATTGTAATATAGTAAACATTCTCCTCTGATCAAGCCACTGTGGATTATGAAGATTCAACTACTAAAGATTTCACGAAAGCGGCCAACGTCAATTGGTAGTCGTGTTTTCAGTGCGTATTTGTACATGGTCAAGAAGGTTTGAATTTGTCTTTGGGCTAGTGCGAGTTAATTTGACGTGATTTTTTGTACATTACGCAGAACTGGTGCAGAGAATTCTTGCAGAATTCTATGATATATAACATTTTGATAACATAAACTAGTATGGGATATATTTTCACTATCGCGCCCTTACTTTGCAAGAAGAAAAAATATTATAATGCGTCAGAAAACAATAAAATTTCGACAGAAAAACCATCCAGTCCCTCCCTTCTTCCCTCCGTTCGTCCGTCATTTCATCCGTTCCTCTGTCCTCCATCCGCGTTATAATATATATATATATATATATATATATATATATATATATATATATATATATATAATGTCATTTAGCCGTCAATCAGAAAAACCGAGAGCGCAAATTCAAATCGGGCGCGCAGAAGAGACCGCAATCGATAGTTCAGGGCAGCGATTCCGTGAACGAGTCACGAACGGTAAGAGGAGACGCGGGTCGGAAGCAGAGGGTGACGAGAGCTGGCACATGGCGTGCACGGGCTGCGCGGCGTGCGTAAGACAAGGCAATGCAATCGTAAAGCATCGAGAAGTAAATGTGTGTGGAATTATTGATGAGTCTACACGATTACTAAGAGAAGTGGACAAAAGTATTAAATTAAAGGCATTGTGATCCGAACGTCTATAAACGATAAATACTCCAGTGAAGTGAAAGCATGTGGTGGAAGGATACACGTGGGCCATCAGCCATCTATGTGTGGTGAAATGAACAGTTATGAGACAATGCTTCACCATAAGAATACGGCATTCATGCACCGATCTCAGAAATGCATGGTTAAGTAGCGGAGTACTGGATTCGGCACGGCAGCCACGCCGACAACACGCCGGCAGCAGAGCGAGGGTCTCATCAACTTCGCGGCGTCAAGGACACGAGCAGAGGCGGCTGTATTTCTGCGTCAGGAACACGGGAATCATCAGATAAGTAGCGGAATTTGCAATATACGTGGAAATCGGGTGGAACTATTACAGTCGTACGGATCAGAGGGTACAATGAGGGAGAGAGTATAATGATGAACCTTCACAAAGATACAAAGCAGGAAGAATAGATTATAACTGTGTAATGTTAGCTAATAAAAACAACACTGAATGTAGAATTAATGGGTAATAGAATATTGATATGTCATTATGTATTTGAGTGTGGGAGCTCCCAGATGGTTCAATATGTTCCAATAATATTGATGAGAAAAGATGTTAATTATGTTAATACAGTGCAATTCAGTAATGAAGATTCATGTATTTGTTACACTAATATTTTCATTGTCTTTGTTTTTCTATGAATAAATGAATGATTATAAAGGGGTAAATTGGCGGTTAATGAATTGCATGAGAAAAGTAGCAAAATCCAATGCCAACATCTTCCTGATTAAGGCGCTCCCCCCTAGAATGACCCCTTGTCCTTTAATCATTTCTGACAACAGCATATCTTGCTTTCAAAATTTTAATATGTTGTCACTTGCTCGACAAATTTGTATCCCTAATTAAGGGAAATGAGGTAAGTACAGTCACTATATATATATATATATATATATATATATATATATATATATATATATATATATATATATATATATATATTGAGAGAGAGAGCAGTTAGAACAATACACAAATTGTTAAGTCCTTGCAACTGTAACCGCTCAGACGTTTACATCACGAAAATATAAATTTATTTTCGTTTAATACATCTATCGGCATCTATTAGACCAGGAAGTTATCAGGTAATCCGACAGATTATGCCCGATGATGGAAGAAAATTCTTTCCAACACGCCGATTCTCAAGTAGTTCACGAGACAGCTACGAGTAGCGCTCGTAACAAATTCGCAAGCGCAGATGACGAAATATTCAGTCATAGGAACGGCCGAAGGACCAATGGGAATTTAGTAGGCGAGATTTACTGAATTTTAACCTACTTAAAGGAGATTCGGACTTTTTTTTTCGTGAATGAAGAGCGACTGAAACGGTACCCGCAGAGAAATGGTGAAGCAACTGATCACGCCACTCTGGGAAATACCGACTACTGAAGCTTTTAGAATAAGCTTTTAAAACTATCGCTTGGATTTCTTGAAACCCGAGTTGACCACGCTTCATTCGGCGTACATAGCAACGTCTACTGAAGAAAGGAAAGGGGAGTGGAAAAGCAGTCGCAAACACCCCGATTTTATATTGGACGTAATTGGAGGGCACATAGGAAATTCTTCGCAGCCGCTTCAAACTTCGGACGACCTCGAGAAGACGTCGAGCCGTCGCACGCCGCACGAGTTCCTGTGAGTTTATCTGATTCAATCCAGATTATAAATTGAGGTGCTAGCCAGATTGCAGAACTTTTTACTGACTATGCTAGTTCATGAGGTTAGTGCCTGTAATCATATACAATTTCCGTAAAGAAAATTTAAATTCTGTGCTCGAATGTCAGCTAGAGTTATAGATTCGTTACTGAATTCAGATACATGAAAAGGACTATTGTAAATTTAAAATATAATTTTTCTGTGTTTGATTTGTAACAGTGTTTCATGTTAAGTGATTGTTCATATAATGTTGTATGTGAAATAACGGAGGGAAATTCTTGTTCTGGAAATAAGATATGCACTTGAGTAACGAGTTACCAGTATGGTAATAACAAAAGTACTTGATTATAAATTTGAATTTTTTTTGTATACTGAGAGATCTCAGTGAATCAAACAAATCTAATTTCAGTTGATCATCAGCTAAACTAAATATCGTGTAACTGGAGAAGTTACAAATTATTTTGTTTTGAACAAACCAAACTGTTTTGTTTCGTGTAAAACGTTGGAATATTTCAGAGTGTAATAGGTTTTCTTTTTATAGTGTAATATTATGTGTGTGTATTGTTTTATGTGTTTTTCCAGCAAAATTGTGTAATGGTATTCGTATGTAAAGAGGTTATCACTGGACTTTTTTTCTTTTTCTGTGAATTTGTGCTAGTATTCAACGAAAACAGTCAAAGAGTTTTAAATTATAATTCAGCAAAGGTTTTCGTGACATTTTGTTCACCAGTTTTGTTTCAAATCTGATTATAGCAAAGGTACTCTCAGACAAATTCGAGTGTACAGTGTAATAATTATTTTAAATAGAATATATTTATCCGGTTATTGTTTTAAAACATACGACTATGATGTTTTTATTGAAATCCCAGTGCATATGTCAGGACCCTATCCCTCAGGAAGGAAGTCAGCTGTGAACTTTCTTCATGTGAATGTTATGACTTATCATCCAATTGAGTCACGACAAAGAGTAATTAGGGATTATTACTCGAGCAGTCGACCTGTGCGGACCTCTGAGCGCAGCTGCTCTCGGTAGTAGTAACCATTCATAGTGTAAGGTGTATTAGCCGAAAGTTTAGTCTACACAGTGCGCAAATTAATCCAAGTGCAGTGAGCTAAAAAGTGAATAACGCTACATCAACTTTCAACAACGCTGGCCTCAGCCAGTGCATTGCCGATGCATTAGCATTGGTTTATCCAACGGTCGGCCAAATGGAGGTCGCGGAAGGCGACGGCCGCGATTTCACAGCACTATACGCTCCAGCGTATCAACCAACGCCAACTCAACAAGTGCAGATGTATCATTACACAGCACCGCAAGCAACAAGTATGCAGCCACATATCCAAAATTATAGCCAGCCAATACAGGTCAGTCATTTTGTGCCAGCAGAAGGTGCAACCTCATCGTCAAGGTCCAGTGACAATATTAGTGTAAACTCCGTTCCAAACCCCCAAGTGACAAGTGGCAAACGCGGAAACAGTGACCCCATCCAAAACCCCAATCAATCCAAAAAAGTTCTGACGAACACTAATACCAGCTATGCTATTCCTACAGAGAATAGATTCAGCACTCTAGCTGACCTTCCTGATGATGTTACGAACGCTACCGACCCCCCGGTACCGGAAAATGTTAGAATCCCACCCATCCACATCAGCAATATTACAAACATTATGGAACTAAATCAGGAAATCAAGGCCCAAATCTCTGCGCAATTCACCGTAACATTCAACAATAACAAAGCCAAAGTTAACTTCCAAAAAATAGAAGACTACAGAAAAGCAATTCAGTATTTCATTAAAACCGAAAAACAATTTCACACATACAAGGACCCAACCAATAAAAAGTTCTCGGTGGTTTTCAAAAACATTCACCCCTCCATCACCCAAGAGGAAATATATAACGACCTGAAGGAACAATACTCTTCCCTAAATAGTATCACCAGACTACATAAAGATAACCAGCCCATCCCAGTGGTAGCCGCAGAGTTTTCCGGTGAACAATCGATTGACTTAATCCTCCGTACCAGCCAAATCTGCAATTTAAAAGTTAAAGTTGAAAGAAGACGGAAAACAATTGGAATAATTCAGTGCCTTCGTTGTCTAGACTTTGGACATTCTAAAAATAATTGTTACAAACAAATCGCCTGTATTCATTGTGCCGAGAATCATTACTCAGTAAACTGCCCCAGTCTGAACCAACCTCCGAAATGCAGAAACTGCGATGGGACTCACCGTGCGGATATCCGTACGAATGAATGCCAGTACTTTAAAAATATATCGGAAAATAAAACTAGAATGCCCCCAAACCCCTCGTCAAATACGAGAACCAACAAATCAACTCCACCCTCACCGGCGCCCCCACCACCGCCCCCACCTCAAAACGTCCGCCATTTCCCTAGACTCCATAGAACTGCCAACATACCAAATTTCACCCATGAATCAGCATTTAATCGTCCGCCAAATAATATCCCACCATATGTCCCAAACCACAATCCACATACTAGTCTCCCCCAAAATAACCTTCTGAACACACCATTCATTCATAATATTATCAATCACATAATAACCCATATAATCAACATCATAAATTCAGTCATCCCAACTATTATTCAAAACATACAACAAGCAATTACTTCTAATTTTAGTTTCGCCAATGGCTCAAAATAATTCAAATCATAAATTAATCCTAATGAACTGGAACGCATGTGGCATCAGCAATAAAAAAAACGAACTCCATTTCTTTCTCCAAACACACAATGTCAACATTGCATGTATCACTGAGACCCATTTAAAACCTCCAGCCACTTTTAAACTACCAGGCTATAATTCAGTAAGGAAGGATAGGGCTAACGCCTCAGGCGGCGGAGTTATCATACTCATTAAAAACACTATCGCCTACTTCGAAGAAAACTCAACACCCATCAATGGCATTGAAACAATAGCAGTTTCACTTACCTACAGCAACCCAAAACTTACTATCATTGCCGCTTATAAACCCCCCAACATAAGAACAAATTTTGCAGGTCTGAACATCTTACTTTCGCGTTATTCATCTTACATACTTTTAGGAGATCTAAATGCTAAACATGTGCAATGGGGGTGCAGAGTCACCAACGCAGCAGGTGCCCAACTTCTAAACTATATCGTAACAAACAGAATTAGTTTGTTCGCACCTCCAGAACCAACCTATTATCCTTATGATCCAATCAAGCTTCCTGATATACTAGACATAGGATTAACAAACATTAATAGCAATTTTCACTCAACTCCGCATTTTGAACTAGACTCCGATCACCTTCCAGTCTTAATTTCTACAGATCAAATCCCCCCACCCCATTCACCCATTCCGGCATTAAATACTTACAACTTAAATTGGTCCAAATTCAAAAACATAATGCAAAACCAAATTCCCAATTTTAAAATACTAAACTCTCCACCGGAAATAGACCAAGCAATAACGCAACTAAATAATATAATAATCAACACAATTAGCAAACTTAATCCTGAACGTCCGAACACCCTTCGAAAACACACATCAAATAATCTACCGAAAAGCATTATCAAAATCATAGAAACTAAAAATAAAACTAGAAGGTTATGGATGGCACTTAGAATTCCCTCACTTAAAAAAGAACTAAATACACTAACCAAAATCAGTAAAAAAGCTCTAGAACACTATAAACAAACTAAATACAATAATATCATTCATTCATTAAATACACGAAATAACTCTCTCTGGAATTTCACTAAAAGTATACTCGGAAAAAAAACCATAATCCCACCACTAGCTACTCCAAATGGAAAAAAATACGCTACCGCCGATAAAACGGAAGTATTAGCCGACCACTTCGCATCAACTTTCACACCAAACATCACACCTCCTCTTCCAGATCACACCCACATCCAACAATTTGCGAATTCCCCGAATTTCAACGTACCACAAAAAATTAAGTATATCTCTCCACATGAAACTCTAAAAGTTATCAAATCCCTTCCCAATAAAAAAGCTCCCGGCCACGATAAAATAAATAATATAATTCTCAAAAACCTACCCAATCCTGCCATAGCTTTCATTGTAAACATATATAATTCATCTTTAAGAACTGGCTACTACCCTACTACCTGGAAACATTCTATCATCCTCCCGATTCCCAAACCTAATAAGAATCATAGCATCCCCGATAACTACAGACCCATAAGCCTCCTCCCCACTTTAGCAAAAATATTCGAGAAATTAATTCTAACAAGATTAAACAACTATATTAAAAAATTCACCTCATACCTTTCTACCAATTCGGATTCACTAATAAACTATCCACAGCACACCAACTGCTGCGTATTTCAGAAAATCTCCATTCCTCCTTTCAAAAAAAACAATATTCAATAGCAGTTTTCATGGACATCGCTAAAGCTTTCGACAGGGTATGGCATGAAGGCTTAATTTATAAAATTTTATCTATAGGCACCCCTATATACCTTTTCAAAATTATTAAAAGCTTTCTCACAAATAGAACTTTCTCAGTTTCAATAGAAAATCAAAATTCGAACCCCCGCCCTATCTCTGCCGGTTTACCTCAAGGATCACCTCTCTCTCCCCTACTCTATAACTTGTACACAGCCGATATGCCTACATCAAGATTAACAAACATAGCCCAGTTTGCAGATGATACCGTAATCTACATGTCCCACTCCTCAATTAATTACATAGCTAATGAAATCCAATCTCATTTAAATAAAATAGAAAACTGGGCAACGAAATGGAAGATTAAAATCAACCCCGCGAAATCTACAGCTAAAGTCTTCACTTTCAGACCTTATTCCTTCCGCATGCCATTTAAATTGAACAACAATACAATCCCTTGGACTCCTCACAACAATGCAGTTAAATACCTGGGTCTTCACATGGATACTACACTCAACTGGAAAATACATATTGATACAAAAGTCCAACAAGCCAAAGCCAAAATAATACAGCTAAAATCACTTATAAATAACAGTAAACTTTCACTAAATAACGGTATCACCTTATACAAAACCATCATTAGACCTCTTCTCCTGTACGCTTGTCCAATTTGGACAAATGCTGCCAAGTATAATATCAACAAAATTCAGGTTATTCAGAACAAATACCTAAGAACTATCACCCACGCCCCCTGGTTCATTTCCAATAAGCAATTACACCACGAACTTAACCTAAAACCCATCGCACATCACATAGCCTTTCTTGCCAATAACTTTTATTCTAATCTAACACTCATCAATCATGAAAGACATATAAATTTAGGAAAATATAATGAAAACCCAACTAGAATAAAAAACAGATATCCAGTTCATTCTTTTCTCAACATTTTTTCAAACCTCAGTAATTTTTAGAGGTGGTCGGTGAGTCCCCTCGTCAACTGCAGTTTAGAGTTAGTATATAAGAATTAGATATAAGCCAACCATACAAATGAAGAGTTTCTTGTAAACTGAACTTTGTAAGTCAATCCTATACAAAATATAAAAAAAAATAAAAAAAAGGGATTATTACTCAAGGTCACCTACCTTCTCCCAAAATCGAGGTAATTCTATCTGAGAAGTCGGACAGGCTTAGATTTGACGACGAATCTAATCCAGTGGTTGGTGACTGTTAGTTTGTTCACCATCCACGCCCTACCGACAGGGAGGAGGATTCGCTTCTTTTGAAAAAGTAGGGAGGTGACACAACGTCGAATTTCTCCACTCTGCCGGATAAAAGGAGGGCCGACACGGTATTAGGATGTATCCCATGATTTTTGTGACCTGTGTAAAATGAGTAGCTAAACCTGTATTTTGAAGGATAAGGACTTCCTGATGGTTAAGCGAATCTTGAATCTGTCTAATTCTTCTCTCGGTTTTGCAAGAACCCCAGCAGGAATGGTGACTATTAAAATCGCGTTAAATAAGGTTTTGGGAGTTGGTAAATAACATTTTCCAATTTTTTAATGTCCAGACCTTGACTATTTGTAAGAGAAAGGGTGCAAAATATCAAGGTCGACGTAAGTTTAATACTAACAGCAGTGTCTCCCATTGTAGTGCAAAATTTTTCTGCACGTAATCTCGCTACAAATTTTAGGAAAATCGCCACTCGTGAATTGAGTATTGAATATGTTAGAAATGAATGCAATAAAACCATTATGTTCGGCACAATTATTGTTATTAATTTTTTTTTGCAAACACAGTACTTGAGATTTCATTTCATTAATCATAAATTTTAAAAAGGGCTTCGTGCATAGAAAAACCATTGCAATTCCGTAGGATAATGTTCATTGTAGGTTGCAACTTCTGTATAATTTAGGTTAGTGGAAAATTAGTTATTTGTTTGTTAGCGTTTGATCGGTCATTTCTGGAGGAGTTTCTTTTGTAATCTCATATTTTTAATTTCTGGCTTTTCTTTCCTAAGAGGAACTAATGGAATCGTGCGACAGAAATTGCCAATTTCTCCACTGAAAACTCTTCTTGCTTTCTCCTGGTAACGAAAACATTAAATCTTCTTCCTATGCGTAGTAAATTACTTCCCGTTGTGTACTCAGAATCTGTTTTATGAATCCTTGATACCCAAAAATTGATTGACGGCAAGAAAGTCTGACTGTCCGTCTGTCTCTCTTTGGCCAACGCTAGTGTCTTAACCGTTCACACGAAATTTTTCAAAATATAATCTTTGATTTATCAGAACAAACTCGAGTCCCTGTGAATTTGAAGCAGATATATTGATTTTGGAGGGTTCTTTTTATTAAAGCTCAACACTTTGAAAATGTTCCGACAAACATCTCCAAATTTTTATTAAACGTTCTCCTCGGATTGCATAATCGAAGCTTTAAAAATAATACAGGACTCATTTTTGTAGATTGTGAGGCGTAGGGGGATAATACCATAGAAGGTGCAAGGGAAGGTGTCTTGTTCGCTGCCGAAGAAGTGTATTTTGCGTGGAGAGGGACGGTGTACTTTCAACACGTGCAGACACGTCCTGACCTTCCTTAAAATTTGACGGTATCTGTTCCTCTCCAAGGAGTTAACTGTGCTCCATAGGGCAGTGAGAATGTATATCTGAAGTGTGTGGATATATATAAATGTTATATAATGGATATATAAAAATGCCAAGATCTTCCATGAAATTGTATTTTAGATAAGAAATACTATTCTACACTGCTGAGTGCTGAGCATTCACCTAAAGACTTAAGCACTCAGAAACAATAAATTATTTATGCATTTTTAGGCTGACACACATTTGCTCTTTACATTCCACTAAGCTCCGTCCCTACATGGTTTTTCAGTATTCATAAATATATTTTTTCGCTTTTTCGTAATTGAATTGAATCGTAACGAGATTTTTTGTTTGTTTTCTCGTCCTGTCACTCTTCTACGTTTAAAAGTATCATAAATAATTAAAATTTCAAAGGGTGGCAAAATTCCGACGGATGCAGTGCATCCATCAAAATATAATATCCATGAAGACACTATAATGCCTCTTACAATGAAAAAAATTACTATACTGCTATATTTGTGTTATGTATAAACCTTTTAGATTAAAACATCTCTACCAGTATCGAGATATCTCGTCCTAATTGTATTGTTTTTCTATGAGCATTAACTAGGATACAAATCACAATTCCGCTATTTAATCTACCCGTGAGATGAATAGCTAGCTGACAATTGCCCCATTGCATAGAATTAGACTCCAGAAAAAAAAGATAATGGATGTTCCAAGTTCGTGTGTGGATGTCTGCAACTGAGACCATGTCATACTAAGGCTTGCGAAAGAACACAGGAATGGAAGAACACTGGAGTTAGTCATTTGTTTCATAATTAGCACATGAAATCTGAAGTTTAAGCAAGAAAAATGCAGTTGTTGCGAAGATCTGGCACACATTTGAACGCTACGGAAACAGAAATCTTCCAAAATACGAGTGTAGTGATATTTTTGGAGATGTCACTACGTCGGACATTTTTTGTCCGAATTGTATAAATAAGAGTGAACAAAAAGAAAATGGTTGATGTGGATCAGGGTATCAATTAGTGTCACTGCAGAGCCTCGGACCGAGAGGACCTAGGTTTCGAGTCCTATCGGTGGCGGGATTTTCGTCACTAGGCCATAGCTAGGTCGAGTTGAGCCACGGTCTGGAGAAGATTTCCAGTAGTCGGCTCCTCTGATCGGTGGTTTTTTGTGGTTTGTCCCATCAACACCAGGCAAATGCCGGACCAGTACTCTAGAAAGCGGACCACTGACTACACGCGAACTTTATTTCCTTTTCCTCCTGCTATCCTCAACCGTTTCTTACACGCATTTACACTTACATGAACCACACTACCATACATGTCGGGAACTGAAAACTTGTTCCGGCTGGGGCGGTGCCCCGCTTGTGAAAGGTACCGGGAAGGGAAAACATCAGCAAACCGATGTATAGTTCGGCGCCGGATCTCGCCATCTAAGGGAGGAAGAACACCGGAACCGCCAGTCACATGCACTTCACTTGCGGAACTAATGACTACAGATGTCGACGTGTCCTAAAACACGAATTAATCAAGGAAAATGAAAATAGTTTCCCAAACATTCAGAGGCATATTGCTATGGTACAGCGAGACGTAATGTCAAAATAAATTATTTTAAGTGTTCATGTGAGAAAGACCATTTCACAATTGTATATAGTGATAAATACAGTAACAAACTTGTTGCGCTAGAATCGCCAATACTTTCTAGCACTATGTATAATTTTCGAAATATCAGAGAGATCAACGAAAATAAATCCACACGATTTTATAAGCGTACTTTGCTCCATACGAGGGGAAAAAATTAAAAAACTAGACTTGTTTTTCAGAATTTTTTGTAAATTGTCTCTACTTTAAGGAAAAATTTCGTGATGACACGTATTATCAAAAAATTGTTCATGACCTTCGTTAAATATAATTTCAAATAAACAATTCAATTTCAATTAAAAATAATTTCAAATAAAAAGTTCTGTGCTCCATTGAAAATGAACGGTGTACCATTGACTGATGTTGAGGCAACAAAATTTTTAGGTCTCTCAATTCAGTCAAACCTTAAATGGAACGTCCATTTAAATGAACTGAACACAAAATTAAGTTCATTATGCTACGCGTTCAGAACTCGTTGTGTATATTTCGCGAATGTTCATTCCCGCCTGAGATATGGCATAATATTCTGGGGAAATACATCTTAGAGCTCCCAGACTTTTAGATTACAAAAACGAATTGTACGAATAATAACCAAATCCCACCCACGTGATTCATGTAAGCCTATCTTCATTAATCTACGAATTTTACCAGTGCCTTGTCTGTTGATTTACGAATCAGTTTTTTTTGTCAAAAATGACTTGCTTAAGGGCGGGAATATATTTTCAGAAAATGCCGATGTCTATTACTATAACACTCGACGTAGAAATCATATTCATCAGCTCATTACAAAAAATTCACATACAATACATGTACATTATTTTACAACACTTTGCCAGATGACATTAAACGATTAAATTCGATAGAAAAGATTAAATTCCAAGTGAAATCGTTTCTGCTGCATAACTGTTTCTATACAATTAGAGACTATACTGAACATCACAAGAAAAGTAACATTAATTTTAACAATGATACATAATGCATTATTTACCATTTGGACTGTATAAATGTGTATAAACAACCTGTAACAACTATTGTACTACAGCCTCCGGGTCAATGACCCCCATCTCGATCAGGTTTCTCGTCCAGTTTCCCTGATCCATTGAGCAAATGCTGAGATGGCCCCTTGTTTTGCTTCTGGACATAAATGTAACTTCATTATCTGTGCACGTCATCTAGAATTCAGTGGGAAATACAATTATTCAAATTATCGTTTCCATGTTGTCGCGGCAGGAAGTATTATTCCGAAGGACCACATGGATAAGAGCCAAAATTTATTGCTTATTTATCCTTGAAAATAGATTTTATTATATGGGAGGTTTTTTATTTTTTATTTATTTGTTTTTATTTATTTAAGTAGTATACGACTTAGTGTAGGGATCACAGAATTGTGAAAATGTGCACACAATTCACTTTTCCTCACCGCACGTCATACGCAACTGTTTTTTGACGTAAAAAATAAATAAAAAATAAATAAAAATAAATAAATAAATATCTGAATTTTTAGAACATTTTGACGTAAAAAATAAATAAATAAAGATAAATAAATAAATATCTGAATTTTTAGAACATTCCATTAAAAATTCTCTGCTGCAAATTTCATTAAAATACTGCAGTTCTGCAGTGTTAAACATGTACTATTTTTGAGAATGAAAAGACGTAACCAAATATGGATTAAATGAGATTTTTATTTAATTATTTAGTCAAAAACTGTATGTGACGTATGGGGGAGAAAATCATCTGCGCACGCTTTCTTGAGTTTCAGAATCCCTTCCCAACAATTTAACGATTAATAGTTTAAAGATGAAAAATAATAGTAATAATAATAATAAATTTTAAAAAGCGAGAGATTAACATTTAAAGCGTATTTTGTTGTTTTATAAGTGTAATTTTTTCTGTTGCAGTAAAAATGAAAAGAAAAAAATGCGGCTTTTCAAATAAAAAAGTTCATTACCTTATTTCGAGACGCCTTTGAAGAACACATTACAATTAGAAACTAGTGGTACTAAAACAGCACATATTTTCTCGTATTACTTCAAGTCTGATAGTTCACAAAAGAGAGACCTGCGCCATACTTTTAATCGACCCTTTTCTATCCCTGAAAAAATGAAGGGAAAAATTAAGCAGTTTTTGAGAAAATGTTTTTGTAATATATATTGTCTTCAAACAAAAATTTCGCGAAAACTACTGTTTTTTTTTCAAAAAAGAATTAAAAGGCTCTTTTAAAGATCTGAGTTTTTGAAAAAATTTCATTCTAGGCAAAAATGCTTATCAATATTGTAATTTTAGAATATTAACTTGTTGATTTTTTTAAATACAGAGAGATAGCCGAAAATGGGACTAGCACCAACTTTTTACCATCCTTTGATACATACCAAAAAAAATTTACAACGAACGGACAGACCGGATAATCCAGACCATTCCATGTAAAAACATTCCACACAATTACGGAGTCACCACCAGCCTGCACAGTTCCTTGTTGAATACTTCAGTCAGCAGCTTCGTGGATATGCACCATGATCGAACCCTACCATCACATAATCCAAGATAAAATCGGGACTCATCTGACCAAGTCACGATTTTCGAGTCGTTCAGGGTCCAATCAATAGGTCAAGAGCTCACGAAATACGCTGCAAAAGGTGTCGTGCTGCTATCAAAGACATTCGAATAGGTCTTCTACTGCTATAGCCCATTAAAGCCAAAATTCGACCCACTACCCTCACGGATACTTTCATCGAAAGTCCAGCATGGATTTCTACGGTTATTTCACGCAGTATCGCTGATCTGTTAGTACTGACAACTCCACACAAACGTAGCTTATCTTGGTCATTAAGTGAAGATCGTCGGCCACTGCATTGTCCTTGGTGAAAGGATATGCATGAAATTAGGTATTCTCTACACACTCTTCGCACTGTGTATCTCCGAATATTGAATTCCCAACGATTTCCAAAATGAAATGTTCCTCGCGCCTAGCTCCAATTAACATTCCGCGTTCAAAGTGTGTATCTCCCGTCGTGCGTCCATAATCACATTAGAAACATGAATCACTTTAATACAAATGAAAGATCTACCGATGAAATTTCATAAAATTCAAGAAAGATAGTACCATAGAAAACTATATAACATACAAAATAGCACGAGCTAAAGTATGTTTAACTATCAAATACACAATGATACTGTTGTATCCCTCTCGTAAGATTAAACGTGGCGCACGTTAGAGCGCGCACGTTTACCTAGAGCGCGTCATTGGCGGCTCCGCCGCCCTGGAAAATATTCCGGGATTCCGATTGGCTGCGGGCAGCAGCGGCGCCGAGCAGCTAGCGGACGCCACGTGCCTCGCCAGTCTTGTAGCGAGTGAGGTAGAGTTGAGTTAACCGAGCTAATTTGTCTCTTGCATCCCGAACGTGCTTTGCCCCCGGACTTTCGCCTAGTTGTCGGATTCCTGACCGGGAGCGGTAGCTCAGTGCATCAACTAATGTCATTGCAGCGCCTCTGACCGGGAGGTCCAAGGTTCGAGTCCTGACGGCGGCAGGATTTTCGATACTTGCTTTTCAGTTAGGTCGAATTCAGTCGCTGTCTGGAGGGGAATTCTAACAGCCGACTGCTCTGATCGGTAGTTTTTCGTGGTTTCTCCGATCAACACCAGGCGAATGCCGGAGCAGTACCCTACCAAACGGGCCACGGACCGCGCGCGATATTTCCTTCTCTTCCTTGTCCTATCCTCTCCCGTTACACACACACACACACACTTACACTAACATGCACTACACTACCACATATTCCGGGAGACCGGTCGGGAGCTCAGAGCTTGTCCCGGGTGGGGCGGTGCCTCGCTGGTGGGAGAGTCCTGGTTAGGGGGAAACTCCAGTACTCCGACGGTAGGTCGGCGCCGGATCTCACCGTCCAGCGGAGGGAAGATCACTGCCATCTCCCGAGAAAAAAAACATGCATTACACTAACGGGACTAATGACCAAAGCAGTTGACGCGCCCGGAAACACGAAAAATCAATCAATCGGATTCCTGATTTTCGATAACGCCAACTGGCTGGCTTTTGTTTAGGATTCTCATCTGGATTGTGGCCCGGCCCCGCTCGTCCTCCGGTACGCCTATTGGATTCGGCTTTCCTCGTACCGCTAAACGCGCTGCCTATTCGTGCCGT
This sequence comes from Teleogryllus occipitalis, assembly GCA_011170035.1. NCBI lineage: Eukaryota > Metazoa > Arthropoda > Insecta > Orthoptera > Gryllidae > Teleogryllus > Teleogryllus occipitalis. The sequence goes on from BLKR01001241.1 coordinate 112,993, forward strand.
TTCCGATCCGGAACCCGCCTGGAGACCAGGTTCCCCCCGACGGCCTTGCCCGCGGCGCCACTTGCGCCTTCGCTGCTACCGGGCCGCCGCATCGCGCGTAGACTTTGCCGGCCCAGTGCCCGCCCGCTGGGAGGATTCCGTATTCGGTTTTTGTACGAGGCCGAGGCCGCATTCGCCGACTTCGAGGGCTACGACCCCCGACGGTTGCAAGCGGCCATGACGGCCTAACGGCTCAAACGCCGCACTTAAACACACGGCCACGAACACGGCCCTGAGCCGTCTATAGGGTAACTTACTGACATTGTGAATAAACTGTGATTTTATGTGTTTCCTCCTTTTGATTCATCCAAAAACACAATAAGTATAATCCTTGCACAATTTGACATCTTCAATAGCTAAACGCATCGCAACTTCCAGACTGGGAAAAAATTAAAGTTTTTAATGGTTAAAAAACACTGTTTCTGCACCCATACATTTTACAATGTGTCTGACGCTGCTGACACCCTATTTAGTATCTGTAATTAGTAACATGAAATCTTTACTTACATTACGCTGTCTTGCGCAGTAAAATAACAATACATTAAGTTGTTAAAAGCGCTCCTATGGACTGGTATTCACACTAGCCTACGCGATCTCTGTGGGCTGCTAGTCAGACGCCTGCTCGCATCGAAAATATACTTTCATAATCCTTAGAAGATCAGTTCTAAAATTCTGTATACCATACCTCGGTGAGGAAGAAGCTGATTGCACGCTCTCTTCGAGTTTAACGACTGGGAGCTGTGGCTCAGTGCATCATCTGATGTCACTGCAGCACCTCTGAGGTCCTATGTTCGTGTCCCGAATGTGGCAGGATTTTTGACAGTGGCTTTTCAGCTAGGTAAATTTCAGTCGCTGTCTGGAGGAGAATTCTGGCGGTCGACTGCACTGATCGATAGTTTGCCATGGTTTTTCCGATCAACACCAGGCACACGAATGCTGGAGCAGTACCCTAACAAACGGGCCATGGACCGCGCAGGATCTCTTTTTCCTTTCTTGTCCTATCCTCACCCCTCACAACACACACTTACACTAACATACACTACACTACCATACGTGCCGGGAAACCGGTCGGGGATTTAGAACTTGTCCCGACTGGGGCGGTGCCCTGCTGATGGGAGATACCTGGTTAGGAAAGCCTCGTTAGGCCACGGTAGGTCGGCATCGGATCCAACGGCGAAAGACCACCGCCATCTCCCAAGCAAAAACACGCACTACACTTACGGAACTAATGACCATAGTAGTTGACGCACCCGGAATCACTAACAATCAATCAATCGAGTTGAACGGTGAATCAGAGCACATGCTATGCTGTGCTCAAAACTTTCATGAACTGTACAGCTAAATATCAGTTTGCATGGCGCATCAAGGTGTTATTTTTGTATTAATTGAATGCGTGTTATTGTGATTAGTTGCGGCTGCAACGTAATTTATGGCAACTTGCCTTTAATATAAGGAGAAGCGCTACATTAACCACGTGCCCGCCATGCTGCTCTTGAGTTGATGTAGATGCTCTCTATGTGCCTTCATCGTTGCGACGAACTTGTGAATTACAAACTGGAACCACCAGCAAAATTAACACAACTTTTCGGCAACTCTATTGCCTACTGCAACTTTTTATTTAATGTAATTTTCTGCTTTTTCCTTGGACAAGGTCAACCAATTTCACGTAAATCTTCACGCAATCAGCATTATAACTTAATAATTGTGCTTCAATGCATGTTATTTAATGATTTATGAGATCATAGTGTGATAAGCCAAGAACCCTGGGTTTAGTTTTAATGATATAAGCGGCATCCAGCCTTGGTAATAACAGCATTGTTTGCAAACTCGGAAGTCAAAGAATACGCGTTTTGAGGACAATGGATCAACAAAGTGCGATATTCCATGCTTGATGTAATAGCGCTGTGCTGATAGACCTCGAACACATTCTATGAAAAAGGTTTGGAGTGGGCGTTGAGAGCTGTGATCTTGTGAAAGGACGCATGGGATCGCTCTCTAGAAAATTATTGAAGCTATCGCACGTAAGCGGTTGGTGATGTGTGAATGGATTTCAGCATAGGCTGGGTATTGTTTAAATGATAGTGAGGCGGGAAGTTATGATTAGTTTGAGGTTTGAGAGCTTGGTATTGTTTAAATTATAGTATTAATTGTAATTGGAAATTTGATTAATGTAGTAGTTTCAATTTCGAATTAAAATAGACTCCGTGTTTCGAGGGCATATATATTATGATAGCTCCGTAGATAGAATTTTTTTTCAATAAGTAGCTGAATATAGTCAGTCGCGAGTAGGTGTTTCATACGAAACACGATAGGGAAAGTCGCGACCGCGTATTGATTTTGTGAAAAATATTAATTGATATTAACAGCAAATCGTTAATGACTTTCTGGAACATTTTTAATGTAGGCAAGAACGCAAGAATTGATGCAACAACGATTCCATGGACAACATTCTGCTAGTCAGCCGAGAAGCCATCTAACAAGATATTATAGTAAGCTTACGAACTAAAGTCAAACCCGAACGGTGATTTAATGTTCTACGTTGAAATTAATTCTCATGAGATCAACAGAATTTTAATATAAATGTTATAAGAATAAATGTTAATTTTTTATTGTTCAAAAAGGCTGATAAGTTATATTAGTTGCCATTAATCTAATAATTGGGTTCAATCAATAGAACGTCTAGGAATCGTGATTCTGTATAGAATTACAAGTCCATATGCAACAGGAAAGGAGTAATATGTTGTATGTCGAACCCATGATTAAATTGGCAGTAAATTTAATAATTTAGTGTTACAAGAAGGAAAGAATTTCACAATACAGTCAATTATTAACTTATATGGAAGAGACAATTTCTTTAACCTTTAATTGGTATCGCGGTCTGACATACCACGCCGGCAAGTTTACACTTGAGGAACAACCACTGTTTGTTGTGTCTGCATGTCCAGCGGCGTAGTACCTTCCTTGTTAGGGTAGATCTATCTTTGAACAAAGTAAGACTTTCTCTAGTGGTTTCTTTCTAGAGTTATGTATTTTTTTGTGTGTAGTGCGGTACGAGATACCGCCGATGCCAATTGCGTACTTTTTTCACCTAGTAATATCAAAACTACGAGATAACATGTATGGATAATAGAGAGAATATTTCTTCCAAAACATATTATGGGTAACCTGATAGAAGTATATAGGCGACCTGTCATTCCTCAGTGACTGACTCAAAGTCCTGATCATTCCTCAGTGACCTGACAACCATAGAGCTGATAATGAGGGCTTTGAACAATTCGTGGAAGATGTACTGGAAGAACTTTAAGACAGAGCAGATGATTCCGATTATTTAGAAGAATCTGATCACGATTCTGAAACCGAAGAGAAACAAGAGAATGAACTTAATATGAAAATGATTCAAGTGCTAACAGCAATAAAGACATTTATTCTAAAAAAATTCTTCAAGTGGTGTGCCTACCTTGCATTGATTGATTGATTGATTATTTGGTGTTTCCGGCCAATCAACGGTAGTCATTTTTTCCGTAAGAGTAGTGAGTGTTTGCTTGGGATCTGTCGGTGAACTTCTTCCGCTGGATGGTGAGATCTGGTGCCGATCTACACGGCGGCTAGGGATTTTCCCTAACCTGTTATCTCCCAATTGCGGGGTACTTCCCCAGCTGATACGAGCGTTTAGAGCTTAGCTCTCGTCTGGTCTCCCGTCATGTGTTGTAGTGTGGTGCTTGTAAATGTGTGTAAGGGGTGAAGATAGGACAAGGAACAGGAAGGAAAGGTCGCATGCGGCCCGTGGCCCGTTTGTTAGAGTACTGCACCGGCATTAGCCTGGCGTTCATTGGAGAAACCACGGAAAACTACCGATCAGAGCAACCAGCCGCTATTTCAATCAAAACAGCGGCTAAATTCGACCGAACCATCTATCTAGTGTAGAAAATACTGCCATCGTCAGGGCTGGAACCCTAGAACCCCTCGCCCCCTCTGGTAAGCATTCAACTGAGATGGATTATGGTGACCAACTACATCTTTTGATCCAATCAATGAGGCTGCCGATGATTTCATTTCACAAATGAACGTCTAGTTAATATTTATACGGCATTATGCATTAGCTCTAAAAAATATGTTATTGCAGTTTCTTTAGATATTGAAAAGGCATATGGTATTTAAGGAAAGACTTATTGAGGTTCTTTTGTCGATTGAAATAAAAGGAGACATTTCAGCTTTCATTATTAATTTTCTACTTCATAGGTATCTCCGAGTTAGAATTGAAGGCAATATCGCAGCACCAGTTGAAAAGGTCTGTGGTCTCCGTCAAAGATAGGTCCTGAGTGTGCTACACTTTCTTATCTCAATTAATGAAATCATCAAAACAACTGAAAATCCAGTCAAACTCTCCCTCTTTGCGGAGGATATTACTCTTTTTCCTAGGGGGAAAACCTTTAACAGACGACAAACACCATAAAAGATTCCTTGCAGAAGGTAATCAATTGCACTAATTCCAGTTCAATTCCAATTTTACTGTATCAGGAGCAGTCTAAATACGTATAATTTTTTAGCAGGAGACAATAATATGTAACTAATGTTAAACTAAAAACTGTGGGGACAAGAGCAACAAAGCACTAACACTTGCAAGATTTTTGGAATGTTCTTAGAAGAAACACAATCGTGCAGTGAACATATCAATACGCTAAAATAATTGTGCAAATCTAGGATAAACGATATCAAAATATAATCTTCTAAAACATGGGGAGCTAAATCTGATTGTTTAATTATGCACTGGAATCCACTCTAATTAAAATATATTGTGAATTCATTCAATCCAGACTTGACTATGGAGCAGCTGTATACTATTCGGCATCGACACGATTTCTGCTAATACTGAACCCAATCATCACTACGGCAAGCCGATTAAGCTTGCGTGCCTTCGCATCTAACCCATTCAACAGTCTGCTAGTTGAAGTGGGTTTCCTACCCTTGGATATCCGATACAAAATATTTTGCATGAACTATTCATATTCAATCCTTAGTATTCCACTCAATCCAACAAGCAAATACATTTAACTCTCCAAAACCAGACATTTATCGAACACTTTCCAAAATACCCAAGACCGCTATGAGAAAAACTACTAAAATACCACAATGGAATCAACATACAGAAAACTATTCTCCCAAGGAATCCACTCCCCATTTCTCTGTAGCAACTCTTCACTCCTACTACTAAACTTGAGGCAAATAAACTCTCTCATGAACCGCACATCCCGGATCAATCCTTCGACCATTAATAGCTTATATACACCACAGATATAACTCATATATGCGCAGTGTTGCGTTTTCGCAACAATGTGCAGCAATGCATACTTTTAATTTTCAAGAATTTCTGAGTAAGGCAACAATGCATATTATGATCTATTCTTGTATTTAAAGGTTCGGGGAACAAGTTGGTATAGTGTATTGGTCGTTATTCGTGTAATCGTTGCTCTGGGGTAAACTGCATTATTCGTGACTTTGAAGATGGAGGGAAAGAGACGCCACCCAAGTGAAAATATGTAATATTTTTTTATGTTATCAAATATTTTTATTATCTCAGTGATTTAGATGCTTTATTCTCTATTTTAACACGAGAATATTATTAATTGCTCACATCAACCATTATACGAGAATTCTTTGTCGAACAATGCGAATGTTGCGAAAACGCAACACTGGGCATATATGACACTATTTCTCCAGCAACTTGTTTTTTTCAGGAAACTTACTGCTGATGAAATTTTGGGTATGCTGGAAGATAATTCGGAGTTATATGAAAATGCTGATAACTTTGACATATTTTTTGCTCCTCCTGACGTTAGGGTGGAGACAGACGAGGACAGTGCTGATGAAGATCTTGATGGAACATACAACAATTTGACAGGTAAACAGCTAACTGCAGAAGGTGAACTGATGATAAGAAAGGATAGTGAAGACATAGAAATATCTGCGAGTTGTAATATCAGCGGCTCATCAGCTTGTGCACAAAATGAAAATGAAGGAAGAAAAAAAACAAATTAATGATTATGGTTGTAGAAAATGGAAGAAAGAAGATCTTTCAAATAAAAACGTAATGAGGTGTAAAGTAAACGAAAATGTGTCAACGATATTCAGACCAACGTTTATTGATAACCCACAAACTCCATTGGAGCTCTTCAGTTTATTTTTTTCAGATGATTTACTAGAATTTATAGTAAGACAGAGTGTAATATATTCTGTTCAAAAAAGTAAATCAAGTTTTCAGCTTTCTATTGAAGAGGTAAGAGTCTTCTTTGGGGCTTTGATTTTGAGTGGATATGTACCAATGCCACGTAGAAGAATGTACTGGGAACAAAAACCTGACACCAGGAATGAAGCTGTTATCAATGGCATTCGTAGAAACATGTTCGAGAAAATTATGCGTTTTCTTCATCTAAATGAGAACACTGCTCTGGACACCAATGACAAAATATCTAAAGTCAGGCCTTATCTAAATTCGCTTCATGATTCGTTTTTAGAGCATACCCTTTGGGAAAGAGAGTCATGTTGTGACGAAGCAATGGTTCCCTACTACGAACGAAATGGTCTGATACAACACATCAAGGGCAAACCAATTCGCTTTGGATTTAAAATTTGGTGTCTAAATTTGCGATTAGCTTATCTAGTAGACTTCGATGTGTATCAGGGATCCAAAGGCCAAGTTAACTCCTATAAAGAAGAATTTGGTCAGGGAGGCAGTATGCTATTAAAATTTACTGAAAGTCTTCCAAAAGATGAACATGGACATATTTATGAACACCATATGTTTGCTGACAATTACTTTATTGGACTGAAGTTTGTTGACGAGTTTTCAAAACAAGGCATTGGCATCACTGGCACTATAAGAAATAACAGAATCGATAAATGTCCTCTGAAAGAGATCACATCTTTGAAGAAAGAAATGCGAGGATCCTATGATTATTACTGTGATAGAAAGAAATTACTAGTTTGTAGATGGCATGATAATTCAGTTGTGACGTTGGTGTCAAATTGTGAAGGAGTTTCACCACTTGGCACAGCAACTAGGTATTCTGCAAGAGAAAACAAAAAATATATATCAGCCAACCACGTCTTATTCATTCATTCTTACAACAGGAATATGGGAGGAACTGGATCTAATAGACCAAAATATTAGCATATATAGGACAAACATTCGCTCCAAAAAGTGGTGGTGGCCTTTATTCATATGGGGTATTGACGCTGCAGTTCAGAACGTATGGTATTTGCATAGAAAGATGTGTGAATCTACAGGAACTGGAAATATGGATCTTCAAGAATTTCGACGTCATGTTGCCCTTACCCTACTTCAAATGCATGGAACAGCGAGAAGCAGACATGGGTCAGTTGCAACACCTACATCAAGTATAGTTTCTCTGGAAGTTAGATTTGACAATAATGGTTACTTTCTATGTACTCAGAACAAACGCACAAGATGTGGATATTGTAAATCAACAACTAATAATATTTGTACAAAATGTAATATTGCCCTTCACAACAAATGTTTCAAGATTTTTCACATGGAAAGAAAATAATAGTTTTATCATAATTGTCCAATAATATAATGTTCATTTCCTGTTTCTTACGACACAATAAAGATTGTTCAATATGCAGTGTGTTTTTAATTACAGCAAGTCACATTATTAAAAAGTGGTGGTATCTGCCCAGTGTTGCTTTCCGCAACACTAAATTTTTAACCTTTAGAAATATTTGTGCTTTGTATATTGTTAACCTACACGTTTATAAGTATATTAGTATCATCAAGTATGAACCGTATTGGCAGAAAAAAAAGTTCTGGGCATATATGGGATAATAACTACCGAAAATTCTATACTGATGTCGCAAAAAGTCGTGAACGATCAGGTCCTCCTATTGGCCTGTACTACATCCTTCACCCTCGAATCTCACAGATTACCAGATTACTTTTCCATATTACCCTGTGAAGAAGGACACTCCTGAAGTTTACTGAAATTAGTTCAAACAATGCCGACAGATCGCCTATTGCCATATTCACTGATTCAATTTCTTTGCTTAATAGTTTTCCAATTAACTGTATCATATCTACGAATTTAATAAAATTATCAGTAAAAAAACGATAATAGTAGTTTATGCAATTAGTTTATAATGTTAAGCTTTATTGCATGAGTACATGTTTTGAAAACGAGCGACGTTAGGAGCGAGTTTTCAAATTTGTACGAATGCAATAAAGAAACATTATAAACGAGTTGCATACGCTATTTTTTTGTATAACAGCATTATAAATTTACAAGAGAATCAAACTTAATTTCGCGAAACAACTTTCTTCTGAGGTCTCGGGTGCTTGACATCCAACGCCCTCTAGAAATCAAATTCAAGATGGCATTGTTGACATCCGTGCGAGAAAACGATGGTCGGCTGTTCTATCTTCTTCTACCTCCCCACGATTCTCTCGCTACTATTGGCTGAATGTGTGATGACGTCATGTCGCGTTTAATAATGGCGATGACGTCATGTAGCGTGCGATAAAATACTGAATTATGCACGATTCGGGGTATCGAAAAGGGTCGTTTATAATGATGGTATACAAAAAAATATTTTAATAAATCAAATTTTTAATACCCTATTATTTTTATTTTCTGCGAATCGGTCACCATTGGGCCACGCGATACTCAATCCTACCGGGACCCAGACTGAATATCGGGGTAGGTGCACGTTACTTTTTCTATAGGGGGAATCTGCAATTTTATGCAGATTCTATTTGTATACCCAAGAGTTATTAGCCATGGAGATGGGGTGAAGTTGGGATGATGACGGGTGATGAAATACACACACACACACACAAAATGCGGAACACGAACCCGCGAACCTCTGGTCCAAAGACCGCTACTGCACTACTACTTTAATGATCTCGGCCAACGGATCGGCGTTATTATTATTATTATTATTATTATTATTATTATTATTATTATTATTATTATTATTATTATCATTATCATTATCATTATCATTATTATCATTATCATTATTATATTCACATCTGCCTGCTGCTATCAAAGTTAATAATTGTTATTAAGAATGATTTATAATTATTACATTATATTAAAATATATAACCTTTTACTTTCTCGCCTTACGAATACTTCGTAGGAAGAGAAAGTTCTGTAATCGTGCTCCAGAAAGCGGTGAATTTCGCGCCAGAAAAACTCTTATTCCAAAACTCTGGTAACTAAAATGTGGATAAATCCTGTTGGGAAATTTAGAAAAAATTCTCTAACATGTGGTGAAGCCATAATCCATATTTTCTTCGTTCTTCACACCGAAAAATCGATTGACGGCAAAACGTACGTCTGTCCGTTTGACGGTCTGTCCGTCTGTAATCAACGCTAGCGCTTAAACCGTTCAGCCAATTTTCTTCAAAATTGAAAATTCTCAATTGATCTGAATGAACTCGTGGATTTGGGATTTTCAAACCGATATTTTGATTTTTGAGAGTACTTCATTTGAAGTTTCAAAAACTTTTTTTTAATTTTCTCAAAAACGGCTCCAAATTTTTTTGATCAAACTTTGTCCACGGATACCGTAACCTTAACCTTATCACAGTAAGGTTAAGGTTGGTAGCCTTATGTTTGTTGAGATCACAAATATTTTGAAAATTGAAAAAGTGCAAATTTTTTGAGACATCTTTCTACAACTATAATACTGAAGATAGAGATTTTTCCTTAATAAAATATGTTCCTTAAAGACGGATCTTTAAATAAGTTCATGCTCAATTTTTCGAAAAGATGAGTGGTTTCCGTGTAATTTTGCGCGAAATATAGGCAATTTTTTCACGATAAACGCTCCAATTTTGTTAAATTTGCTCCTCGTATGTAATAAGGGACGGCAAGAAGTATGGTGGCAGTCGCACTTTCAGCAAACTCTCCGTTTTTTCGAAAGTTGCGAAAAGTAATCATTTCAAAACTACAAAATCGGAGATAGCGATTTTTGCTTTAACCAAAGTCAGTAAATATCAGCTCTTTAAGAAAGGTCATGTACAATTTTTTTTCCGAAAACGAACTGATTTCACTTAATTATTGTCTGAAATGTATGCAATTTCTAAAAAAATTCTCAAAAATCGTTCCAAAATTTTCTTTAAATTTTCTCCACATATGTAATAATGGACGGTAAAAAATATGGTGCTAGCCCCAATTTCGGCTATTGCTCCGTATTTTCTAAAATGCCAAAAAACGTGAACATTTCAAAACTACAAAATTGGAGATATTGATTTTTTCTTTAAACAAAGTCTGTCGTACAAAATCAGCTCATTAAAAAAGGTCATGTACAATATTTGATAAAAAGGAGCTGATTTGATTTAATTCGTGTTTGAAATTGATGCAATTTCTAAAAATATTTTTTTCTCAAAACGCTAACGAAATATTTTCATTAAAGTTTCTCCTCGTATGTAACAACGTACGGTAAACAAACAAACAAACAAATAGATCAATAAATAAAAACTATTGGTGCTATTGAATGGAAAAGACTTTCTCACACCTGTTAGTTTTGAGTTTCAACTAGCTTTTGGGTTATGCCGTATTCCTTTCCTACCTGCCTTCTTTTGCTGCCCAAAGGACATTTTTTCACATTTTTACAATTTTTTGGCTGCCAAATGTTAGAACTGAAAGAACCATACACGTTTTACTATTATAGAATTGTAAATTTAGCGTGTACTGTTTCGGCGCTTCAGAACAAAGAGCAGCTGTTTGAGATCTTCATATTTTGAACTTTTATACAAGTTTTCAACTCTCTTGTTCGATTTGTAAAACGTGTGTCAAATCAAATTAAGTGTTGTCTTTCTGTGCATCTGTATGAACCGATTTAAGTAAACTAATCAATCTATCAACAGGAAATTTAAATACAATTATACACTACCCAAGGGACCGACTTATGTATCCTTAACAGCTGACAGGGAGAGGTTGCTCAGGGCATCAACAAATGTCATTTTAATGTCACTGACCGGGAGGTGCTAGGTTCGAGTCATGACAATGGAAGTAATTTCGACACTAGCCGGATAGCTAGGTCGAGTCCTGTTGCTGTGTGGAAAAGAATTCCAACGGCCGGCTGCTTTGATCGCTAGCTTTCCGTGGTTTCTCTTATTAAAACCAGACGAATGCCGGGGCAGAACCCTACCAAACGGATCGCGTGCCATCTTTTCTTCCCATTCTTTGTCCTATCTACCCTTTACTTACACACACTTACATGCACCTCACTACCACACATGCCGAGAGACTGGTCGAGATCATACAGCTTATCCCGGCCAGGAGTGTACCCCTCTAGTGGGAGGCACCTGGTTGGGGAAAATCCCGCTAGCCGACGGTAGATCGGCGCTTGATTTAACCATCTAGGGAAGGAAGATCGTAGCTTCCTCCCGAGCAAAAACATATACTACACATTCGGAGCTAATGACATTAGGAGTCGGCCCGCCGGAAATCACTACCAATCAATCTATCAATTAACCTATCAACTGCTGTCAGTCCGTCTGTGGACAACTGTAGATCCTAAATTGTTCAGCCTGTTTTCTCCAAAATTGATATTTCCTGATCGAGCTGAACGGACTGGAGGCTTTGAGAGTTTCTAACGAATATTTTGATTTTTGATGGTTTTTTTACGTGAATCAGGCATTTACCGTTTTATGGCTCTGCCCTAGATCGATCCATACAGCTCTCCACTGGAGAAGTAGTACGAGTATCGACAAGTTAACTCTGAGGAACTGAGATCGAGTCTTGGAGTGTAAAAAAAATTTGCTGGTTGAAATCACGTTTGCTAGTTTATGTAGTAGTGTAATATTGCGGAGCATTTACAACCAATGCGAGGAAGTATGTGCTTTGGCAGTAGCACTAGTTATATTGAATTTATTCACAAATACTGGAAAGGAAGAGGTAGGGCACGGATCGAAATTACACTTTTTTTCAATTTTTTTTCAATCTTTTTTATTATTTTGAATGGTATACATGGTTCAGTTTTACAATGCAAACTTTTTCAAATGTTTTTGATGCTTATAATCTATTTTAAAAAACTAAACTATTATTACTTTACAGCTATTACTTAGGGAGAGGAAACCCACTGGGCACCTCACAAAGAATCATCTAAATCTGCAAATTGGATGTAAAAAACGGTGTTAGGGAAATCTATTTTTTATTCTGGTTGGGTTTATGGGTGCTTTGCATAGATTGTATTAGGATATTTGTGTAATTGTTGACATATTATAGTAAAAATTATGGGATAACTTTGTGATGTGGTGTATGATAGGTTTTATTTGAATTTCTTTATGAAGTTGTTTGTTTGAAATGAACCAGGGTGCTTTGGTTATTGTGCGTAGGAATTTGTTCTGTATGACCTGTATTTTATGTATATTAGATTTTGCTGCATTCATCCAGACAGGGCAAGCATAGAGCATTAAGGGTCTAATTATGGCTGTATATATGAGTTTGGCATTTTCTATTTTTATTTTATTGTGGTTGTTTATTAATGGTTTTAATTGAAAGAATTTGACTTTTGTTTCTTGTGTTTTAATGTTTATATGTTCTTCCCAGTTACGTTTAGTGTCTAGATGCAGGCCTAGATATTTCACTGTTTTGTTTTGTGGAGTCCAAGGAATGATGTTATTGTTCAGTGTGAGAGGTGGTGGTGTTGATATTGTTTTTAGTGAAAATATTTTTGCTGTTGACTTAGTTGGGTTTAGGTTAATTTTCCATTTGTGTGACCATGAATCTATTTTATTTAGATGTTCCTGTAATGTGTTTCTTATTGTGTCTAGTGATATGTTTGAGCAATACAATGCTGTATCATCTGCAAATTGTGCTGTTTTGACTGTGTTGGATGTAGGGATATCAGCTGTGTAAAGATTAAATAACACCGGTGATAATGGGGAGCCCTGAGGAAGTCCAGCATATATTGGTTTGGGGTTTGAGAGATGATTATCTACTGACCCTGAAAAGGTTCTATTGCTTATAAAGCTATTGATGATGTTGGTTAGGTATTTGGGTGTGCCATTGATTCTTAGTTTGTACATGAGACCTTGATGCCACACTCTATCGTATGCTTGGGAAATATCTAGAAAGGTTGATATAGTATGTAGTTTTCTTTGGAATGCTGTATGGATATGTTCTTTGATTCTTAATAATTGATGTGTGGTTGATAACTTTTCTGTGAATCCAAATTGGTGTCTGGGAGTGATGTCATTTTTGAGGTAATTACTAAGTCTTTTCTGAATAAGTTTCTCAAGAATTTTTGATAAGGAGGGTAACAGGCTGATTGGTCGATAATTTTCTACATTCGATGGATGTTTGTTAGGTTTTGGAATGGGTATTACTATTGAGTGTGAAAGCTCTGAAAAATTAAATTTCTCTTACCAAAAAATAAATAAAACGGGCCATAGACAATTCTCTGCACTAAATTTTAAAAAAAAAACTGTACAACGATTGAAGCTAAAGCAAGTCGAGAGAATTTTATTAATGCTCTCTCTGACATCTGCTCTTAAATATCATGGAGCGCTTAAACAACAAAATAATATTATTTGAGTGAAAGAAGTATGAGACGAAATTTTTAAACTCGAAAGACAATGACGTCTTTTCAAAGAAGTAATAATTTTAAGCTGCCACTGGCGACAAACGAACTACTTTTAAAAAGCGACTTATTAAAAAAATATTATTCCACGAGCAAGAAACTCATTAGGTATATTCAGTAGTACTAACGTGATTGGAAGCCAGTAGTGTATGCAATCAAAGCGACTAAACTAACTGTCACACTGGAATCATTTCTGTATTTGCAAGGTTCGTGTTCGTCGGCAATAGTTCACCAAAGAAGTGTGTCACTGTTTAAACGCGTCGGAGTTCCCAGACCTTCCACAATGGATTGGATGTGCCTCTGAATGTACGCATTTACAGACGCGCGTTAACCAGCAATCATTTGCTGCATGAATTTGCAAGATAAGTAGCCTGCTTTGTCCGAGTGTACCTCTGACATCACCAGAACCGTGCTACATAACTGTCAGAGATAATCTTGGATGCATTCACACAGCTAGGAACTTTTTCTCTTGTACATTATTGCAAAAGGAAGATCGCCATTACGATATTCTCGCTGACGAAGTAAATTTTATCCTGGTCTAAATCATCAAAATTCATAGAATTATCGACTTCATGACCCCCGTACGTTGTTATGGTATTTCTTAATTAGTCGAAATATGTTTCGGCCGAATAGAAGCCACCCTCAGTATTGGCTTCGATACTTTTTTGTGGTGAAAATATTTTTCAAATGCTTCGACTAATAAAGAAAAAAATAATTTAACACTCGGGAATCTTTTTTCTTTGGAGATAATCAAAGTACAAAATTTTGAAAATTTCGTACCTTGATTGTCCAAAAAGAAAATAAGATACCAGAGTGTTAATTATTAATATTAAGTGTCAATCACAATATTTTATATATTTTTGACGATTAAAAAAAATAGTCTGGCATCGTGGGTTTAATTTCACCTCCTTCAATTCGTTTCTAGGTCTTGACCAGCATATAACTACCGATACGTAAATACGTGCATCAAGAGTCGCAACTAAACAAACAGCCCATCCGGCAACCAGGCTCGTTCACATGTGCAGTCGAAAGCGCAAACACGATGGCAAGACTGCGTGGAGCCTACACGTAGGAGAGCTCCCGGCACGGCGGACGCGAGGGAGGAACCGGCGAAAGGAGGAAAGAGAGGGAGAGAGAGAGGAAGAAAGAAACTGGGGGACAGATATCCAGAGACGCAGGGGCAGTGATAAGAGGAGAGAGGGGATGAGGTGTGAGAGGCAGAGAGGAGGGAAGCAGGAGAGAGGGAAAGGAGAGGGCAGAGAGGGAGGAGTCAGAGATAGGAGAGACAGGGAAGGCAGGGGGAAGAGAGAGAGCGAGAGAGAGGAAAGAGAGGAAGAAACAGTGAGACGGACGTATACAGATAGAGTCATATTCAAGGCGAGAAGAGAGGGAGGAAAGAGAGTCAGGGGTAGGAGGAACGAGAGAGAGGGAGGAAAGAGAGTCAGGGGTAGGAGGAACGAGAGAGAGGGAGGAAAGAGAGTCAGGGGTAGGAGGAACGAGAGAGAGGGAGGAAAGAGAGTCAGGGGTAGGAGGAACGAGAGAGAGGGAGGAAAGAGAGGCAGGGGTAGGAGGAACGAGAGAGAGGGAGGAAAGAGAGTCAGGGGTAGGAGGAACGAGAGAGAGGGAGGAAAGAGAGTCAGGGGTAGGAGGAACGAGAGAGAGGGAGGAAAGAGAGTCAGGGGTAGGAGGAACGAGAGAGAGGGAGGAAAGAGAGTCAGGGGTAGGAGGAACGAGAGAGAGGGAGAGAGTGGGGGGGACGCGGGAAAGCGAGCCCTAATGGCCTTGTAGCCCCCATTCCCAGCGAAGAAGGCTTATGGGCCGCGGCGTGCGCGGTGGAACATCCGGTCGATCGGTGCACGACGCTGAATGGGGTTATGCGAAACAACAGATGCACACGATGGAAACACGGAAGGTGATGCGTCGCACGTAAGTGCTTAAGACGGAAGGAATTTATTTATTTATCCTGACAGGATTTTATTATTTTTTATTTATTATACGGCAGGAATTTTCGAAGCTAGAAATTTCAACACGGCCGTCGTCGAGTCACTCCCGTAAAACGATTTTGTTGACACGTAATGATGATGAAAATAATGAGGTGAGAAATAAGCACGAAGACGGAGATGACGATGGAAGGAAAGAATCCTGGTTGTCGATCACTTGGATTGGAAGGGAACGAACCCGGGCCCGCCGGTGGCGGTGGAAGTTGAGCACACGCGCCACGCGAACGCACGGGCCGGGGCATCGGTGACACCGTTTGGTTCCGATTTGGCGCTGCAACTCAAATTCTGTTGTGTTTGCTTCTCGGAGACAGATGCTTTGCTCAAGACGTTTGGAGAAGGAAGAGAGAAAGCCAGTGACACCGATTGCTTGCTATTTATCGCCTAATTCAAACCATGACGTTGACAAATAAAGTTAAAGGCTAGCCAGAAGAGTCAGGAGCCTCCAGCTGTGTCAGGAGCGGCCTAACTGCCTCACTTCCGGTTTCTGCAATCGAGTCCTTCTTGCGGAAAGGGGTTAATATTTGCACTATTTTTTTCAAAATTAATTTTTCACTTGTCATAATCCTGTCCCATAATCTAATAATTTTGATTTTGATTTCAAACTAGACCTTTTCACAACCATATCATTTCAGAGAAGAAAAGAAAATGAAAATTATTGTGAAATGGTTCTTAATTGATGTACGATATCTCAGAGAACTATGGATTTCAATTTGAATGAAGGGGTCTAGCCTTGCTTGTATTAATATCGTTCACTTGAACTAGAATTGCCTCACCAAGTCCAACCTCGTTATCCTTAGAATCGATTTCTATCAATCATTTCGACCATTTGTCTGTAAACAAAGAACTCAGTGATTATCCTAATGGCTATTACGGTGAAATATGAAAGATCGAAAGTGTTCAATAAAAGATCTACGTGTATTCGTGGAACAGTACTGTTGAATGATCTGCCTCAAAGGTGACTTTAAATCGACCCTGAATTGCACGGAATATATATTGCATGGAATTAAAAAACAATCTGGCTTTCTTAACAAGACTTCTTTTGAATAATATTATTTACGCTAATTATTGTACATGGTCCTGGAGTGATCATTAACTATGCATTGAAGACTTGATATAAATTATTATTCTCATTACAGAAAAGTATTACGCAAGACAATTGTTCTAAAGGGATATGTCTCGGTTTATTCTCGTGAAGAGTTAAAGTAATCTTTAGGTAAAATTAAGTAGTCATGAAGTTATCATAAACACATACCCTCACATAGATTGAGATGGATAGAAAGGAAGAATATCGAAAGTTCAAATTAATATCTGAAAAAAATAGGTGGTGTTGGAGGGAAAAAATATAGAAAGATGCCTTCGAGGATAAAAAGGACATACTGAAGTAATAATTGCCAAGTAGTTGTCAAAGATTGTGGAAACATCACGGAAAGTTGTAAAGATACCAACATTATTTATAAGACAGAGAAATAAAAGAAGAATATTTTAAAAGAGCAATTATGAGATATTTTCTCGTCCACCTCAAACAACACAATTGAGAGCTAGAATTGGCTCTTGGTCTGGAATAAAAGTCATCTACGTAACAATTTATGTCACACTCATATTAGAGAGATTTTTTTAAAAATTTATTTTAAGTCGCATCAACGGCAAGGTCATTAGCGACTAAATAAATACAATATTTTACATTGTCAATTTTTAGTTTTTACAATATTGAGGTTACAATTGAGGTTACAGTACAGAGATGATATGGATATAAAAACATAAAACTTAAACGTAAAAATTACATAACTGTTAATTACTACAAAAAAGGAATAGAAAATTACATTATTAGAGAGATTTTATATCTAACAATTACTAATCTATACAAGCAAACGTTGCCTATGTGTAATTTCTATCTGCAAGTGCATTGTATCATAAAATGGCAGTTTAATATTTACGAATAATTTCAACTTTAGACAGTTTGTCAGTGGTTAAAGTAATACTTAAATAGACCATCCATTTATTGAATACACTACATAAACTGCCTTATTATTTACTTTCAGTAAGTAAATACCAAATGTACAATACCACAAAGCACATAAATGAAAATACTTTTCTCCGCTTTTCTCGCTAAAGTGCTGTTTGTATCTGAGACTATTGTAGCTCTAAGTCAACCGATTACTAAAAATAATTCTAATAATAATTATATTTTTCAACAAGAAAAGTTGCAAGACATAATGAAGACACACAGGCAACAAAGCGGCTTAATGTGAGCCATTCTTCTAAAATATTTTTAAATATCTAATTTTTATTCATTTTCATTTTCAATCATTATCCCCTTCTTTACTACTACGTAATTTAAAATTAATGACCCGTATATCCTTACAGATAATACGCGATGAGATTAAGGGTTACAATAGACTATATATAGACGATTAAGAGAGATTCAGACTACGTAATAGAGCAATAAATTACAGTTAAACTGGACGGAGGAGTATAGAACGCCACACAAAAATATGGAAAGAAGGAGCAGTTAAAAAATGCCAGACCAGGCTTGGATTATTACGATGGTGAGGAAGTTGATAGCGTTGTTGATGATGATGATGATGGCCACACCTGAATTTCGTGGATATTTAATAAGAAATCGAACATCTACGTATATTACTAATTTCCGATAAACGCATAAAGCGACGGAGCCTCCGGCTTTGTGAGAGGTGTCTACAATTTCGTTTGATGTTCAGAACTCTCAGAAAACATAAAACAATGTAACAGTTTCGATTTTGGATGAAAAATTCAAAAACCAAAGTCATTTCGCCTGTTCTCCAATGCGCGTACCGACTGAATTTTTCTACACAGTTTGTCACTGCTTACGACACGGCTAATGTCACGCAGCAGGGAGACTCCAATGAGGAGGCCACCCGCCATTAAATATTTGCTAATCGTGTATTACGTTACGGAATAGGAGCTATTTTTATACTCTTGGTATGAAAAGAACACTTGTATTTTAGTACTGTATATTTGCAGTATATATGTATATTGCAGAATTAGTAAAGACCGTTTTTGTTAAAATATTTAATTTATTGTGGTGCTATTCGAGAGTATTTTATTTGTTGTTATTTAGTAGTGAGCATGCTACCTTTTGGTTGATTGATTGATTGTTAGTGATTGAGGGCGCGTCAACTGCTAAGGTCATTAGTATTGAAAGTGAAGTGCATGTTTTTTCCTCGGAAGGTGGTGGGGACCTTCCCCCGCTGGATGGCGAGATCCGGCACCAACGTACTAGTTTTACCAAACTAGCGTTTTTTTCAGCCAGGTATCTCCCATCAGCACCGCCCCAACCGGAACGAGCTCTAAGTTCCCGATCGGTCTCTCGGCAAGAATGGAAGTATAGTGCACGTCAGTGTTTACACTTAGATGTGTGTGACACTTAGAAATGTAAGGGGTGAGGATAGGACAAGGAAGAGAAAGGAAAGATCGCGCGTGGTCTGTGACCCGCTTGTTAGGGTACTGCTCCGTCATTTGTCTGGTGTTGATCTGAGAAATCACGGAAAACTACCGACCAGAGCAGCCGGCCGCTAGAATTCTAGCTACAAGTTAGTGTCGAAAATCGTGCCACCGTCGGGTCTCGAAACCAGGACCTCCCAGTCATAGGCACTGCAATGGGCGACTTCTTTGGAAAATCCATTTTGTATGGTATTATTGATGCAGGCCATTAGTTCGCTGATTACCAAGCGACGTGGCGCTCCTTGGGGACTGGGCGAGACAAACGCAACCGAAGTGCGACTGCAACCGGGCAGCTCCAGTCGCAGGTGCGTGCAGAGGCAGGCCAGCTGCCGCGCCCCTCCCTCCCCCGCGACACGCGTCGCCCCAGCGCCTTGAGCAGATTCGCTGCTGGCGGCCGCGGCGGCGGACGCCCGCCAGGAGAGCGCGGCGAATTCCCGCGGGTTCATTAACACGCCGGGACAAGGGGCGCACCGCGAGCGGCGGCGGCGGCGGCGGCGGAAGAGGAGGCGCGGGAACCACGGGCGCGAGGCGAGGGTATTGCGTGGGCGGACGCAGCACACGGGAGGCGGATGAATTCACGATTCTTTAGGACGTACGATTCTCGTGAAAAAAAGAGACAAAGAGGAGAAGAGAATGGGCAATGAAAACAGAATAATGGTAGATATCCATTTGGAAGAATTCAGTGAAACAGTAATGTTCACGAGAGTGATAAAGAACAATTAAGCTTCTAAATGTCAAAGATTTTAAAAAATCATAGAAATCGAAGATAAATTAATACAAAAAAGACAAATGAAATATAAACATTTGTTTATGCTTCATTTGTGATAGTTTAAATTACGAATTAAGTTGTATAAAAATAACAATTCCGAATTTTTATTTCAAGATAAATATCAATTCTACCACAATTTCTTGAAATTTTCAAAAATATTATGACCTCCCAAAAAATATTACCCATTTTCGTACGGTTGCAACAAGCACCAAGGTCGAGAGCTAGATCAACACAAAAAAAGAGTTATTTGAAGTGCAGTCGTTCCCTTTAAGAATACAAATACTCCCAGGCGTGTGCTGCGGGGATAGTGAGGTTCAAATCTCGGCGGATCCATGAAGACGTTGTGGACGAAGCAGGTCTGTATTAGATATTCTAGGGGCTCCCGTTTCACCCGGTTCTCTTTCCGAAGGCTCCCAGTATCCATAACCATTATCTGCCACTAGATTATTAATCCGTTAGGTATGGCTACAGGACTTGGGTACTGGCATCATAATCTCGTAAAAGAAGAAACTGAAAGACATGTGATCATAGAGCTAAAACTAAAATTAGAGATATGGAATCGAAAAAATGTTTCTATTAGGATGTATGCAACCGTAAGAAATAATTTTTCAAATTTCCTTTTCTGAAGGTACGAAATAAATAGTCGTAGGTTTAATGACTTCCGCACTGCACATAGGCATTTCTGCTGGGCAGAGATCAGAGGCGATACAGATGAGATGAACAGGGTGGAGGGCGGACGGTGTAAAGGGCGGAGTGGGCGTGGCAGAGACGAGGTGGAAGGAGGAGAGGGCGAGGTTAGCGGCATACCGTGGAGGGCGGGAATGGCCGGTTTGTCGGGCGAGAATAGCGCGGTGGACGGGACTAGCAGGAAAGACTGAGATGGCGTGACAAGCGAGCAAGGATGGCGTCATTGGCGGGCGGTTTGTGGCGGGGCGGGTCACAGCGCAGATGTAAACAAAATTACTTCTATTGTGGACTGATTGAATGAATTGATTTGCTGCCTAACATGTGATTATACCCGGCCAACGCCCGCTTCTACAGCGAGTTGAGAAGCGCGAACGTCCCCCGCCGGGGTCCCGTGGCGCAGCATGGGAAGCGCAGCGAGAGGCGGCGTGCGCACGCTCCGCACACGCCGCGTGCCTGTCCCCCGCCCCAGGGCCTCGCGTGCGCACGCGGCGGCCGCTTGTTTGCGCAGAGCGTTGAACGCCTCGCGGCGGGCGGAGCACTCGCCCACCCCCTCCCAGCAACAGGCCATCTCTGACCCTTAGATGCGAGGGATCGAATCCCGGCGGTGGCGGGTTTTCGACCCTCGATGGGTCCAATGTAGCTTTTGTTTGGAGGAGAATTGTAGCAAACGGCTGCTCTGATTGGTAGTTTTTCGTTATTTCTCTGATCAACACCAGGCGAATGCCGAAGTAGTACTCTAAACTGGCCACAGACTGGGCGCTACCTTTCCTTCCTCTTCCTTGTCCTATCCTCTCTCCTCACATACACACTTACGCTTATTTGACTATAGTACCCTACCACACAAGTCGAAAGACCAGTCGGCAGCTTGATGCTTGTCCCGGTTGGGGCGGTATCCCGCTGAAGGAAGATATATAGAGAGGAGAAATCTCTCACAAGCCGGCGTGTACGTCGCGTAGCCACCAGATTCATCCAATCTTATGGCAGAGGAATACAGCCATAGGCAAGAAAAACATTCACTACGCTAATGAATGACTAATGACTACAGCAGATGTGTCCCGAAATACCATCAATTAATCAATAAATCTGAGCGTGAAAAAGGAAAATGCCCAAGCGAATGCGTCAACTTGCAGATTGCACACGCGAAATGTGCACACACGAAGTGTGCAGAGTAATGAAGAGGTCCTCGTCGTGTTTTACTTCGAGGATTCCCTCGATCTGGGTTGACGGAAAAATGGGAAACAAACTGTTATTCCTCCTATTCTCATGCTGAATGTACTGAAAGAATTCTCGTACTTAATGCGCCACAGCATACGACATACTAGACGTCATGCGACAGCAAGACTTCAAGAAAAAGGCCGCTCACAATTAAACTTTTACCATTCACCAAATGCGTTAAGGAACAGCAACTTGTATTCTTGGTGAAATGCATCAAATATTGTTTACAGAAATGTAAAAAGGTAATTTATTGAGTACTCTACTACAATTTTTCCTCATCCGCACTCATACAAAACTCTTGATCAGAGTCGTCAGATAACCGGGTGAGAAAACCCAAGTCTAGTTCCAACTAGCCGTTATCTAGAAGACACCAAAGGAATAAAGAGGTACCGATATTCATGGAGCACAATCCAGAGGGCACGTCTTCAGTCGGCGTAACGAAACAAATTCGCCGTTAACGTCTCACAAACACTTCCAAATACTAGGGTGTTTTTTGTCGCGCCTGCTGGCTCTTATATAGCTGCTGTTCGCCGAGACTCGCTCTGACACCTCGGCGTTGCCGGAGCTTGGCCCGCGCTTGCGGCCGCTACAGCCGCTTCAGCCGAGCGCGCGCTCTCGATGGCGCACGCGCGAATTCAAATGCTCGCCAGATACACTTGGAATGTAAAAACTGTCTCACTGTACATAACAGCACATTATGAAACGATGATGTAATGATGGGTATTAATACACGAGTGTGATATTACGATACGAGCGAGGAACGAGCGAGTATCGTAAACTTCACACGTGTATATTAATAACCATTACATCGAGTTTCATACGGTACTTTTTCTACGACTTGTATATGTTTAACGTTTACATTGACTCGTTTCGTGGCAGTTGATATGCTGGATTCAGCTGAGGCCACCTAGCAACCCTACTCTCGCGTGCTGCCGCAGATGTCTGTGGTTACCAGTCCGCCTGCGAGGGAGTACTGCGCTAGTCAAATACGATCAAAGTGAAATTATGATCCAATTTATTTTAAATAATATTCTGCGAAAACATTACTAATTATAAAAGAAATTAAAACTGACAGGCATAATATAATATGAAATGCAATTTTAATGTACACAATCGAACGAAACATTTACTACCACGATTCTCAATGATTAATGAAGTGTCAGTACTTGGTTTGTAAACTTGTCTGTGATTGGTCAAGAACCTTTATCATAATGAAATCTGTATCGTAATGAGTAAATCAAAAGAAAAAAATTACAATGGGAGTAGAAAAACTACATTATATTATGCAGTCCTCTTGGACAATTATTTTTAATACAATATTTAATTTATTGTAGAGTTTAACGGGAATATTTTGTAATTATTGAACAGATTGCATGTTACGTTTTGGAAAACAACATTTTGTGATTTGGTTCCACAGCATTTTTACTGCTGGAGGCCTCATTTTCTTCTAAACGTAATAGTGAGGTGAATCTTATTAAGTCAAGATTCACATAATTTAAATGAGAAAACGCGATCCTCGCCATTAGAACACGCCAGAACACATGGCAACAGAAAATAACAAATTTGTTTCACATGATGACTAGTCAGAGTTCTTTAAATACCTCTTACATAAAAAAGAAGTGCATTTCATTTACAACATGATAAGTATTCGAAGTAAAAGTCATGTATTAAAATTACACTTTATATGTCTAAACAGTGTTGAAGTGAACTTCTCAGATGAGCCTTGCAGAGCTGCTAATGCATGTGTTGGGTGCTCGTCGAGGTGCCAACGAGAACCTGTGCTGCAGGTAGGTTCCACGGGAGTCTTTCTTAACGGCGATGCCCTCGCCCAGGGGGCCTCGTTCCGTTGCAGATGGCAGCAGCGTCATCCGCGAATGACTTTCGCGAATCCCGTCAAAAGTGCACTGACATCACTCTCCATCACAGGTGCAGCGGAGGCCACCTGCCCGGTTCCCAGATCTGCCGCCTGCGTCGTCGTCATAGAACTGACCGGTGCTTCAGAGAGGAGGATCACCACCGGTGTCGCGAAGGGAGTGCGGAGTTTGGAGTCGATGTGAGATTATTTTGGGAGTGGCATAAAGCTCTAAGGGACGCGCAACCAGAAGATCTTAGGTATGAAGAGAAACACTCTTTCTTGGTAATAGATTGATAAGCTAAACAGAACAGAATGTTTATTTTCTGAAAAGTTTCGAATATTTTAATTCAAATTGATCAAAGAAATAGTTAGCTTTACAAGAAATTGAGAAACCTAAAAACCTTGGTTTTTCTGGTTTACCCCAACTTCCTTTTACCATTAAGCTACGGATACGACCAATCCTCTCGCATTTTCTTGGGCCAGTAATTTGATAATAAACTCTCACGCCTTTGCCATTCCAATAAGATGACAGGTTGTCATCAATTGCAAATTCAAATACTATTTTGCAGGTAAAATCTATTTTTCATATTCGAAGGAATTAAATTATTCATTTATCATGTTACGTTTAAACTAGGCCACATCTTACAACGATATCGATATGTGAGATTCTTGCTTTACAAGTATAGTAACTACAGAGTAACTCGGAAAGTATCAGTTAAGCAACTTTAATTAGATGAAACCCGAGCAATACTATTTACCTCGGTTCCACTTCTGCTACGCATCTAAAAAGTGTGACATTTTTAAAACTATTTCCTGAACTCTCGCATCCCCCAATAATATTATTCCTAAAGGTGGGTTTTTTGTGTCGTTGAAGAGTTAGGTCTGTTGGGTGCCCTAAGTTATAACTCAGCGTTTCTCAACCTGTTCATCTGTTGGAATCAGTGAATGTCGGATCTCATTGTTGTTTAGTGGATTCCAGAAGATGTTAACATAAATATAATCATCACAAATGTTGACTTAATCGTGAGATAATTCGGTGTGTTCTTATATTCATAAATTATCCATTTATTTCCTAAATATAATTATATAACGGAAGCAGTATTTGTGCATTAGAAGCCGTTACTTTGTTTGATGTATTTGACTTAACTAATCTCTTACTTAATCACTATTCCTGATCTATAGAATGTTTACATTTTCACGTGGTGCTCAGATGAGAAATACTTGATAACCTCCGCTCCAGCAAAGTACTCCCATCAATGCCCATCGCGAGTGCAGAGGACGTGGGAATGCGGGCCGCTTCCCACACTCGCCCACGACCGCGTTCTCTCAAAGGGGGGTCACGGGCGGAATCGATCCCTGAAAGCACCAGCGTGGGAGCACGTGAAGGCAAGACGTGTTTGAGATGAAGAGCCGGGTTCTTGCTCTTTTCATACGTTGTTTGTGGAATGTGACAGTACACACCGAAGGTGTAATCTTTTAAGATGTGTTAAATGGTAAATAAGTCGTATAGAACTGCTTGGACACTTCTTTCATGGAAGTTTCGCACACCTACACATACACACCCGCACACAAACATGCGTTGTATTTACCAGCTAGATTTTAACTGAAATAAATGATCATGATTCAGGATACTCACTTCAATATATAACAAAATGTTGCATGCATCTAAAAAACGACGGTAAATGAATTGCTCATGGCTCATGACGTATGTAAGCGTGTGTTTGTGTAGCACGTTTGGGAGTGCATTTTAAAAACATTTAATTTCAAACAGGTGTATATTTTCTATACCACATCTAATTTCAGTAATTTATTCATAGGATTTAGAATATAACTCGATGGTTAGACTGTTATACCCATGTTGGCGGGTTCAAACCCGATCGATGCCGTGGACTTTTAAGGACAAAAAAATCCTTCGTACGCCTTCCTTCGGAGGTGAAGTAAAGCCGGCTGTCCCATGTTAGCAGATTTACTGCCTGTAAAAGAAGCCTCTGATCTACATTCAGATTGCCTATTTCGTCGCCCAAGTAATACCATCTTTCTCCCCTGTGAGTGAAGAGTGAAAAAAATTCCTTTAAAGTTTTCTACAATAAATTTAATTGTTTCTTCAGTTTGTCTTTTTGTTTTGTCATAGTTTCCTCTTTATCATTTTATCCCGATATGTCAATTGTTTGTGGAAGTGTGCTTCTGCACTTGGGGGTAACTAGTTAAGTACGTTCAAATACCGCCTCACGTCTTTCGATTGGAATCATACATATGTTGTACTTCGTAGCAACTTGGATAGTAAAACGTCTTTATCGCGGAAACACCGTGAGTCTCAGAGTAAAGAAATTAAAAAAGAGTTCGTACTAAGACGCAGTATTAAATCCACAAAATAATCTGTCATTTTTTCACCAAATCGAAAATTGAACTTGAATTTTTATATATCTCGTGTCATAACCCTTTTAGTTTAATAACGTGCAATTTGAAAACCGTTTCATTAACAGAGACCATTGTCACTAATATTTCTATATTCTGCATGAAGAATCGCCGATATGGTTTAATGTGAATTTAACTGGCAATTATAATAAATTTCTTGTATTGCAGAATGAATATTATTGCACATGGAAATAACGGAATTTAATTTATGTAACGTTGCGTTGAACGATTCATGTTTAGAATAGTCACTAATCCCAGAACAGTTTTGGCCTCTTCCAACAGTTGTCCACCACAAATTTTTCACGGATCGCCCGGGCATTGAAGCCAGGTCCCAACGGAGGAAGGCGAACGGCTCCATCGCTACACCACGGTGCATTCTGGAAAACCGCGAATACGTCTCAGAAGAATGCGATGATGTAGAATCGAATGTAAGCTTTAAACTGGAGATACTATGTATTATTCACAGCTGTCGTCGCCGCTCTGATATGCAAATTATATTTTGATGTTGATATGATTCATTCATGTTGATAAACGATAGTAGCAACTCGCGGGTACACTATACTTGTTTTTTTCTAACGTGGCATCTGATAGTATCACCAAGACGGAATATGGCACACTTTTCTCTCTCCTTCCTTCTGTCTTTCTCAGTCCTGCCGCAAGATGTCGCATGATCGCGACCGTATCGAGCTGTGCTGAAGATCAAGCGACTCTAGCGGCACGACCGAGGAAGACGCAAAAAGACGTGCCATATTCCATCTTGGAGATACTACCCTCAGATGCCTCGTTAAACAAACCTAAGTATAGGAAAACGATCATTCGCTTCAGTGGTCCTCAAGAGGTTTAGCTCTCGTAAATAAGGAACACACAAGCTTTTATAATAGGTGTCTTCCTAATTCTTTAATGAATATTTTATTTAGACGAGACATCTAGTGAAGTCAATCTGGAAAGCAAATTAGAGTGCACGTACAAAATACATGTGCGTTATCGTGTCTGTAAACGAGGAGCCGACTTGAATGGAGGGGAATAGGGAAGATGAAAACAGAGAGGACAGAGGCGTGGAGAGAAAGAGATTGTGGACAGAGAGAAGAACAGGCTCTACCAACTGCAACCTAGTAAAGGCGGGTGAAGAAGGGCAGAGAGGTGTTGGCGGGTGGGCGGAGCAGAAGAAGAGGGAGCAACGACAGGAAAGGTCGGACAGAGAGGGGCTACGGGGCAACGGACAAGGGGGTAGAGGGGAAAGACGAGGAATGAGGGAATGGCTAGGCTATAAGGAAGGTCGGAGACGAATAGAAATTGGGATATGGAGGTAGGGGACGAAGGTGAATACAAACGTAGGAACAGAATGAAATGTAAGGCGAAAGGATAGGCAGACACATTGGAAGGATGAAGGTACAAAAGGGCAGGAAGGAAGGTGGGAAGTAATGAAATAGGGGGAAAAGGATAACTTTTTAAATTTATTTATGTATTATTCATTTATTTATAAGTTATTTTTTATTTATGTATTTATTTGTTTTTTATTATATTATTTTATATTCACTTATTTATTTATTTATTTATTTATTTCAGTTATGTAGACTCCAAGAGCGCCTATCCTTTCCTAGCTCTAACTGGATGAGGTAAGCAGAGCGCTGTTAGAAATCGTGACCATGCCCCTGCGCTTCCCATTTTGTTCACCACACGAAGTGCAGCTGCTGCCGACTTTCTACGTAGGAGAGCAGGAATTCATAATGCTGACATGCTAGAACGCAATTAATTAGATAAGCAAATCTAATTAAATCTAACAGCTCAAATAAAAGCTCTCCTACCCAATTACACATTTCATCTCAATATTCTATATTTTGATAAAGACTATTAAATCTTACCATAATAGAAAAATCTTCAAAACACTGACCATATCAAGAGAGTAAAATTTGGTAAATATAGAGTCTCAGTCACTTCATGTTTTGTAAAAGGAAATTGCATCACTTTAAAATTGACATTTACTTCACAGTTTCTTCACGTATACCTTCCTTTCGTACTGTTCTTTCAGCTTGCACTTCGAATTGCATGACTTGCAGTTGGGAAAGTAACAATAGCCACATCATGTACATACTCCCTCTCACACAATGTAGCATCTTCATCCTAACGATCTACTACTTCCCTCGTGATTCATAGAGACAAGGGAGAATATTAATCTCCATTCCATTATCTTACAGCAAGTCTAATAAATAACCCTGCATGTTTCCCATCATTTCACTACATTTCAGTAATAATTGGTAGAAAACTCTCAAAAGTGGAGTAAATGAACAATAATCTCTATAGAGGAAAGCCACGTTCCCAGAAAGAGAGAATGCACTATTTTTCTCTCTTTAACGAGAGATTCAACAAGAAATGCATTACGGTCGTAAACAGCACTGGTACAGGACCCAGGAAAACGTGCAAGGAGAAATAAACCGCGGTAAAAACTTGGAGCTGACGATACCAACATGACCGCTAGAGTTTCGTTGAGAAAGCGTGTTTTGCCATGGGCGTGTTAGAAAAGTGTGCTTGAAGCCACACCTGAAATCAAATTATTGTACGGTTATTTAAAATTTAACCAGGACGTATTTCCGGTTTTCTCGTACCAAACCGGCAATAAGTCGCCACATTGCAGAGCTCTAAAACCATTATAAAAACACCGCAAGAAAGTACATATACGGACGCTTTAACTTTAAGATTTCATGATATTAAGAAGGGTTATTTAGGTAATGCTAAAGTTGCCTGATCTCGGGGATACTGCTGTCACTTATAATATAGTATTTATTTGAATTACCTTTATTTATATGATTTTGGAGCTTCCTTATTTTTAAGATACTCCTGAATACTGATCTTGTTTATAAATTAAATTCATGTTTCCAATACAGGCATTTTATTTTAAATTATAAAAATATCCTATCTATTACTTGCAATGGAGAGATCCCTTTTCCGGCCCAAATTCTGGGACGTTTAAGAAAACTATAGTAAAGTTTGAAAGGTATTTGTACGAACTATTGGATAGAATGAAGTAAATAATGTTACCCATCACCCTCGCAACATGTTGCATCACACCGCCATCATGCATCATACCGAAACAATGCGTTTTAGTCTTAAAACAAGACTTTCGCGTCTTGCATGGACACGAGTTTTGTTTTTCTTGCCCTAATGTACAAAATGAAAAGTTCGTGCACGGTTTAATTCTAAGCTTGGCTTTTAAAATAAAAATAATCTACAGTTACATTTGTGAAAAGAGTATTAATAATAGTTGTAATAATTATCATAATACTTTTTGCAAGTGTAAGATATTAATTTTTACAAAAGATCGAAGGAATTTTAGGTTTTTTACAAGGAAGCTGACTACCTGAAAAAAAATATAGAATTTTGGGTCTATTTTGTTTCCCCTAGTTTATTTGATTTCTTTATGCTTTTGGAGATCAAATAAGCTTTAAACAAAATTCTTCTATTTGTTTAAAAATTTGGCAAAATTGTACGATTTTACTTCAAACATCACAACTTACAACAAATTGATATATTTTGATAATTATTTTTTTAAATTAATAATAATTCAATATTCTAGTATATGAACTACAATGGTAAAGGTACTGTCAAACCTAAATAATCAGGATTTTATTATTTGAGAAAAAATAATTGTTTATAAATTTATTCTGGACATTTCAGTTCACAAAACTTGAAATTTTAGTGACAGATTAACTATTCTCGTATATTCACTTGAGCAAATCATGGACTATATGCTGCAAAAAGAATTATATTATTATCTTTAAAAGTTTATGATTTATGTTTGACATGTATGAATGTGCTGAAAATTCCCAATTGGGGAAAATGCTTCTCATGTTCACTCACTAAGGGTTTGACAGTTGACAC
Source organism: Teleogryllus occipitalis (assembly GCA_011170035.1). Classification (NCBI taxonomy): domain Eukaryota; kingdom Metazoa; phylum Arthropoda; class Insecta; order Orthoptera; family Gryllidae; genus Teleogryllus; species Teleogryllus occipitalis. The sequence goes on from BLKR01001241.1 coordinate 142,939, forward strand.
TGACTGAATATTTTCTCAAAAACTAAGAAACAAAGCAAGAAACGGTTTGAAGCACGTAAAAGATAAAAAAAATAGCATATGATTCAATAAAATTTGAAAAACACAAAATTTCACAATTTTTCGTCATTCTCGGGTAGACAGCTAAACATTATACAGAAACAAAAGCATTCTGGAAGCAATATATTTCACTTCTGGAGAACTAACTTGGAAAGCGCACATTTTAAATAGATGTAATAAGGCACAGGCCGCACTTTTTAAATTGTATCCTTTAATAAACAAAAAGTCAGCTTCTACAACAGATCTCTCCCTATTACTTTACAAAACTGCCATTCGTCTCATAATTACTTATGCATGTCCGGTCGGGGGAGGAACTACCCCTTCGGTACCGGTACGTAAAACGCTCCAAAAATTCCAAAATAAAATCCTTCGCACTGCCGCCAAAGCGCCTTGGTACGTGTAAGCAAACAAACAAGCACATCCTCAGAGAGTTCGTTCTTCACACGATTGATCATTATATCAGACACCAAACAAATATTTTTTTCTTTCCTTATCATCTGCCCTGCAACTTCCATATTCAACCTAGAAAAAAAATTTAACCAATGCCGAAGAATCAAATCTAGATTCCCAAAAGATAAATTTAAATCGCTCTAAAGAGAAACGCACGATTTCCATTACTTATTTTCTGTAACTTTTTTTCTTTATATACGAATTCTATATAATTATATTATATAGAATATTATATTATATATTCTAGAATATTATATTATATATTCTATATAATGAATATATTATATATAATAATTCTTTTTAGTAATTGTAACCTACACCCCTATTTTCCCATTTTCATCGGATACAATAACTATTGATTACTAAAGTCTCCAGTGGAAGTATCTTTGATCTCCTGTTTGTAAATCTAAGTACTACACGTATTAAGTTGTAATTCTATTCACTCTTATAAAGCGCTTGCCTGGCAGTGTGAAAAAAAAAAAAAAATCGGGCGGACTTTGCTCTGTTGGCGGTTGAGTACACGCAACCCGTTTCCGAAGGAAGACGGGCGGAGTCCAAAGGAGAAGCCCTCTTGGTGCGTCACTAATGTTAATTCAAAATAATCTTCTACATTGATACTAAAATTACGTATTACGTTAAAGCTGGTTCTATGTGCTTGAAACTCTTCATTTAAACTTTAAATTATTATTCAAAAATAGAATGTAAGTCTAAATAAGAAATTTGTTCCTTTTCACGTGCGCAAATGAACGAAATTTTCGCACGTGTTCGGCTAGTTAATAACATATATCATCAGTGGGATCAGGAGTGTAGAAGTCGATTAGATTCAGTTACAATCCAATCCTTCATAAAGACATTCCCATAATCTTCAAACTTAAAATATATTTTTCTAAAGATGATGCACAGGAATATTGAAATTATATGAACAGATATTTGTTTATAAAAATATTAATAAAGTTAAAAGTTTTTTACGAATTACACTTCAGCCTTTTTTCTCATCCTAATGTCAATATTTTCCTCTTATTTGTCATAATTATTGTTGCAGGATGTACTTGTTTATTAATTTTCAAAACTCATGAGTAGGCGATAACAGACACGTAGTTTTTGTCCCTTTCTCACGACTTCTTATATAACGTAGGTAGTCGCGTTCATTTCATTGCAGATAAATATGAGAAAAAAGGCAATTAAAACTATGTCAAGAGCATTTAACGAGCGTCACATTTTTAAAGATCGTCACGCCTTTTAATTCGGAATCTCTTGATGACGATTCAAATACTGTCAGCACTATGTATTTTCCATGTACACTTTTAGTACTTTGTACTTTATTTTCAGATTTGTATCTTATCTTCAGATTTGGATTTCTTTTCCATTGTACATTCAAGGGTCTTAATAATGGAGAGAATGTGCGTGCGAAGCGACATTATATTGGTATCTGTGTATTCATGATTTCGTCACTAATCGAGTTTTCAACACTGCAATAAGATGAAAACGTATAATTCTATATTTATTTGTGGTGTAATTTACAACTGGTTTATAACATATATTTTGTTTCATTTTTTGGGAGGTGTATTGTCTTCAAGACCGACTCAAATATCAAAATGCAAATGAATTAAATATAACAAACGCATAAAAAATAGAAAGTATGTTTCTTCTGTATTATATTTCCCATCACCTTACATGACATTTTTAATTTCTAAATTATCGAGTGTGCAACTTTTTGAATGAATAAAAAATAAAGAAACAAATAAATAAAATAAAGATTTTGAAGAGTTTAAGTCCCATAAAATAGAATTCAATAACTTTGTCACCTTGTTTTTAAGTAATATTTACTCCAGTCTCAATATGATTTCAGTCTACCAATGCTTTGAAAGTTAACCGATGATTTGTGATCTGGTAAAAGATTCACGCAATCTTCAGGACACAGTAATCAACGGAACACAGTGGTTCAAGCGAGAGATGTTAGCAAATAAGAGATATCTGTAACCGAGTTAAAGATTTCAAACCTAAACTGCACATTGGACTTCGTCGAAGAAGAGGAGAGAAAATGAGTTTTTGCATTATTTACCGGAAACAGATAAGATGCACATTTTCGTTCTATGATTACGATAATGGAAATATTTACGAACGGCAGAAAAAATGGTGAAGCTAAATTTCCTCCATGCATCATCTTATGACACCGTGAGATGACAACCAAACCAAAGTATTTACATTATACGTAGTGTTAGCAGGTCTCTCTACCTCTACAATTCCAATGTGTATCGTACACACTACAATCCCGATAATTGAGGAGGAATATCGTCTTTCACTACCATAATGTTCGCTTTCTTGGACGTTGGGGCGTAACCCCGATATCTTTCTCCACGCTGAGCAAAGACTGTTTTCCTTTAGCACTTCCTTCATCTCATTCTTTACCAGGGGGTGAACCAGGAAACATTTCGGAAAAATTATATTTTTGGAAAGTAAACTTTTTCTTGAAATTCTGTTCGTCCGCAAGAATTCTGTAATCGAATGTGCTAGTGTTGATGTGCGGCAATTGTTTGAATAATTCGAGTTATTTTGATAAAAGTTGGATGGGAGGGGGGAATGTCCCACTGCTCGGCCACTGTTCCTCAGGGGCAACTCGCCCCTCGAAGGCAAGAGGCCGCCTGAGGAACGGAACGCCTGAACAACAGCGTGCCGCTCAGAGCGACCTATTCAGCATAGGCGGATTGACTGGTTCATTCATTATTTCGTGATTCAGGGACCGTCGACTACTAATGTCATTAGTATCGTAAATGTAAAGCATGTTTTTACTCGGGACGTGGCGGAGATCTTCCCCTTCTGGATGGTGACATCCGGTGCCGAACTACGCGTTGGCTAGCGGACTTCCCTCATCCAAGTATCTTCCACCATTCGGGCACCGCCGCGGCCAGGTCGAGCTCTAAGCTCCTGGCTGGGCTCCCGGCACGTATGGTAGTGTAGTGTATGAAAGTGTGTGTGTAAGGAGTGACTATATCACAAGGAATGGGAAGGAAAGATCGCGCGTAGTCCAGGGCCCGTTTGGCACAGTACTGCTTGAGCATTCAATTGGTTTTGAGCGGAAGAAACACAGAAAACTACCAATCAGAGCCGGTCACTAGAATTTTCCTCCAGACGGCGGGTGAATTCGATCTTACTAACTTGCTAGAGTCAAAAAGCCTGCCACTGTCGGGACGCAAACTCTAGGACCTCCCGGTCAGAAGGTCTGCACTGTTACACTCTGTAAATGCCCTGAGCCACCTAAGCCGGATTCACCACAGGTCAGTGCGGCCGCGAGTTGTAATGCCGCCACACTTTCCTGCTATGAAGGCATACCTATTCCTTCAGACACCTGGGTGACCTGAAGCGTAAACTAAAAACAGAGATCAGGAAAGACATTTGGCCAGCAATTCTCTTGCGTCCGGCGTTTTGCACGTTTCGCTATTTTGGGGTTAACTACTACAGTATATCACTCGGGCGCTTATATTTTGCAGTCGAGTTAAGCTTGTTCAAGACTCAGATTTCAGTTTCAAGACTCAAATTCATTTTTCGATTCATTTATTTATTTGTAAAAATTAAAGTAATATTTTTGAAATGCTCTTCGATGAGGGGTACTTTTACGACCAAGTGTAAGTGGTTGATTTTCATGCAGCGCGGCGCGGCTGTAGAGTTCAGCTTTTGCAGCTTTAGAGTACGCGTGCGTTCTTCGCCTCGCGTGGCGCGCAGGCGCGCTGGCCAGAGACAAAGCGAAGAACAAAGCAGTCGGGGTGCGCGGCGAGCGCCCGCCCGCGGCCAGGCGAGGGCCTCAGGCGGCGGCGGCGAGCCCTCGACCGTAACATCCGGCCCGGGGCCCACTTCCGGAGCGCGGGGGTGGGAACGCCGCCGCCGCCTCCACCGCCGCCGTCTTCCGAGCGCGAGCGCCTGCCGTGCGGTTTAAACCCACTGTGAGAACGCCTGTCCTTGTGCGGGTTGGGCACCGAGAGCAACCACTCTCGGACGAATTGTGATGAAAAATACAGCAGTTACACTCTGAAATTACGATCTACCACTGTGAAGATGTGGGGTTTTACCACTTTAATATCCAATCGTGATTGATTCACTGTTTCTGTGCACGTCAACCGATATGGTCTTTCGTCCTCTAAGTGTAGTGATCGTTTTGTTCCGAGAGGAGGCGGTTTCCTTCCTCCGCTCAACTGTGAGATCCGGCGGCTACCCTTCAAGTTGGCTTGCGGGAGATTTACTCCTCTAGGTATCTATCAGCAGGGTACCACATCACCTGCGACAAGCTCCGGACTGGTATCCCGACGTGTGGGTGTGTAAGGGGAAAGGACAGGCCACCGAAGAGGTAAAAAGCTGTCCTTATAGCGCGTTTGTTAGGGTGCAGATCCGGCATTCCCTTGGTTTTGAGTAGAGAAACCACGGAAAGATACCGTTCAAAGAAGCCGGCCCGCTAGAATTCTCGCCCAGAAAGCGGCTAAATTCGACCCAGCTGCATACAAGCTACTGTGGAAAATCCTGCTATCGCGCAGACTCGTACTCTAGGACCTCCCGGCCTCTGTCGCTGCGAAGACAGGGTTAATGAGCTCTGGCTCTGAGCTTACTCAGCCGATATATCCATTCATTAAGAATACATACACCTTATTAGTGGTACAACATGTGGAAAACTTGTGCTAGTAGGGCAGTCCGCTTGAACGAAACTCGTTGCCTGGTTACGTTGAAACGTTTGGTGCGCCAAACGTTGGTCTCACTTTGAGCTGGATTTATGTTTTAACTTCGCAGATGAGTTGTGTTCTGAACACCGCCTACGTCACTGCTGCTGTCGCTCCAGAAAGCAAGCATCATTCTTGACGATTTGTACGCATAATTGGAATGGCTGTTCTCGCTCGCATTAGGGATCAACCGTATTAAAATTCTTAGTGTGCTTAAAAATAGTGGCCAGGACCCCAGAATTACGAATCCACGACCACTTGTTTGAATACCAGCTAGTTGACCGAAAATTTAGTTGGTTGTTTAGACATCTTGATTTGCTTTAATAAGACAGTAAACGAAATTAGTCTGTTTCAAGATCTCGGGATGTGTTGTACAAAGCAGAATGAGACCTTGTTAGAAAATCTGGCATGTTCATGAGTCCGCACAATTGTTTAATTTTATATTTTTTCTCTTTACATAACTGCAACTAGCAGCATTATACGCAACTGGAAGCAACGTAGCTCCCGAGTAGCGCTGCAACGTTTGCTATAGGAAACGTTTGGATTCACCATTTCAACTTCACAGGTAAGCTGCGCCCTGAACTCACCTGTTCGCATTAGGAAGCAAGGTTCGTATTTGTGAAAGGAACCAAAAATGTAACCAGCACCCACATATTGCATACTGTAATTATGTGAGACTAATGGGTGAACTTCCAGTCCCGTGGATTAAGGGTGCAGATTGCTTAATGCTCGCATCTTGTGGTGTAGCTTGTGCTATTGCAGTCCGCTGGAGCGTGCGATCATGGCTGGCGTTCGTCTACGCTGAAAAATGCTGAAGTCCCTCGCAGGGGTCTCCAGGGAATATAAATCCTCATAATAACTGTTCTCCCTCGGACTAGAGATAAACTGGACTGGATTTGTACAGGATGCTTCGTAAAGTGTTCTCCTTACTCTCCCACCCACTCACCCATACACACATACACACTATTACTTTGTGCGGCTATGAAGAACTTCCAATACTTTGCACTCTCAGAAACAATTCGCTGGAGCTATCGGTATTTCCCAATGAATAATAGAGTGTGCGTAGGAATACAGTGGTAATAATTAATTTATGACAGGCAATCTATTTTGACGTGAACATGTAACAAAAACAATTATAACAAAAATAGCATAAAACTGTACGTCCAAAATATTTCTTTTAATTACTTTTGCACTCCTCAAATATTAGCGGCGCCTTTCTCAATATTCTATCTTCTGAAGATTCACATGTCCCATCCCGACCGAAAAGTCCTCTCCACTGATCCGTAACTTTGTTTATTTTAGGGACGGGTTTAACTAATCAATTAAAACATTTCTTTTGTTTTTTCATTATGCACCGACGAATGAAATTCTCTAAATTTCTTCCTAGAGTACGTATGCTCTTTACTTGCTCGGCGAACATAAGACGGGGTTTGAACGATCAAGGCCCCCAAGGCCCATCGTTGCCTCCAGATGAGCTCTCGAAGTGAGTGCGTCTCCGCTTTGCTCGCTGCTAAGGCAAGGAGCACGACTTCTCAACCCAACCGAGGAGGCCCCGCCGGGAACTTAGTGGTTCCTCAAGCGTTCCAGCTGATTTTTGGTTGCAAAGTGTCCTCGGAGAACCGAATGGATCTCGTAACGGAGGAATACCTTCTGCAACAAAATCATCTTCCTTGGAGCACTTCAGAAGCGAACCCCGTTTTCTTATCCTTCGACCAACTGTTAGTGTTTTCGTAGTTTCTATTCTGCTCCACGAAAATGTTGCGGCTGGGTTGCGGCTTTCTTTCTTATAAACGGAAGGTGGATATACCAGTAGGTCGAGCGTGCTAAGAGATCGAACTAGCGGAACTAATGAGTCAGAAATGTCCCGTGGATTAGGTACGCACTGGTGCCCGACATCACGGGAAATCTCTTGGCGAAGTACGTTTACCAAAGAAATAATGTTTTATTAATCAGATGCGTTCCATTATTCATTTGTTAGTTCAAATGCATGGCAAAATCGTTAGCTATCTTAAATCATACTATGTTGAATTTCCATCACAACTGAAATAATAAGGAAGTCCAATCAGTTATGTGGTATCGTAAGGTATAGTATATGTAACTACCAAGAACAGAATGAAATAATAAATGAGAAATGACTACAAATTTTTAAGGACCGCGAGGATAGCATCCGGTATTATAACTTTTCCTGCGTCATTTCTGAACGCATTACTTATTCTTAGGTTACTTTAAATCTCATGTTCTTATAAATTATCTAGCGACGAATGCATGTGTTGGAACTAACACGATAGTATGTGTTATGAAACACCTAATATTTAATACTCACCAGCATCAAGTAACATAAATTTCATGTCATGTAATGAATACATTTCCGAAGCCCTTAGCAATAATTAGTACAACAAGACGTTTAGGGCGTTAATAACGTTTAATAACGTTAAATAACGTTTAGGATTTAGTGACCATAAATTTGTAGTTAAAGGAAAGCAAAAATTTCCATTCTGGGTAGAGACAGGATGTTCGGGAAAATCTCAATTGATAAACTGTCAATGACCACTGAGTAATATTTATGTTCCATATCATATAGTACAACATGAAATAGATCAATTTCAGTAATTTTTAAATTTTGACGGATATTCTATACTGCCGTACCAACTGATACACTTCACTCGAATTAATGTTGGCATTGAAGCACATTCTTAATAAAGCGTAATAACATTATCGCCAACATCAGGCGGCAACAACACAATATTGTATATCTTCAAACATCCATTAAAAAGTCATTGAGAATCTTGAAATTTTCAAAGACAAAAGCAAAACTTTAACAAATTATAATGTCCTATGAGCCATGAATTAAAATAATGCCGGTTAAGTGCGCCTCAACAGAACTCAAAACTCGTTAATAACTATCGCAAAACGTAATTCATGTCATTGATCTCAACTGTCAGTCTCCGTCGCATCTTCCAATCTATTTCCACTCAAAGCTTAGTGTTCATTCAAAAAAATACGTCAACAAATTGTTGCTATTCTGAAATTATTCTTTCTACAATCTCGTAACAGTTACACACTTAGATCCCTTGAGGTGAACGATGCTTTTATCATTTAAATAAAATAACTTCGTAAAAAATTAGGTGAAAATGTTACATTTTATAAAATTATCAAACAAAATGCATTTTGAATATTGAACATTATTTATGTTACGATATTAATAATATATTAAATACTAGATGAAGTCACCCGACCTTAATAACTATTTGTTCTTTCCAATTATGTGATAATGAGGGAAATTAACTCCAGAAAGATGTGTAATGAAAGTAATTTTACTTGCATCCCCGCCATACATATCACTTCCCTCACGTCCGCTGCACTCCGTCCCTTCCTAGTCCGCATTCCTGCCCAGTTCGCTGTGCTCCGCCCCGCCCCACTCTGCCCCACTCCGCTCCGCCCTGTCCTGTACCGCCCCGCCCCTCTCCTCGCCTCGCCTCGCCTCGCCTCGCCTCTCCTCGCCCCGCCTCGCCCCGCCTCGCCTCTCCCCGCCTCGCCTCGCCTCGCCTCGCCTCGCCTCGCCTCGCCTCGCCTCGCCTCGCCCCGCCTCGCTCCGCCCTGACCCGCTCCCCGTCTCACCCTGCCCCGCCCCGCCCCGCCCCGCCCCGCCCCGCCCCGCCCCGCCCCGCCCCGCCCCGCCCCGCCCACTTTTGCCGATAAAATAACTGCCAATACGAAAACTATAGTAATGACGTTCATTTTTCAAGCCCATCTCCGTTAAAAGCGAACGTATGTCTTACTGGTTCCTTAAGATACCTGACCTTACGGATGTACTATAAGCATATGCGACGCTTGTGAGTAACCTAGCAACCGCCATGAAATGCATGTGGCATTGAGAGGACGGGAGAGCTGGCGAGCCTCGTGCAGAACGAAGTGCCTTGGCGTCCAGTGGTCTGTGGCGTCCTTGTCTGGGGAGTGGGGGGAGGGGAGGGGAGCGATTGGTCGATAGGCAGAACGGAGGTGCCCCCTCCCCCGCACACGCTCAATCGGCAGCAGCTGACCACCGCTCCGCTCAACCGCGGCCTGGCCCCACTGGCGTTCCGCAGGGCTGCGTAGTGGAGCACGGAAACGGAACGCATTCGCAACGAGCGAATTGTTGTGATCATGATTTCAATGATGTCATGGGTTTTTAGAAGTAAAATTTGAACAGTGTGTTGATTTATTTATAATTTTTCCAATGAAAGCAATTTTCGAGAAATATTCATTTACATAAATATTATTTGAAAGTTTGAATTTTATTAGTACCCACATATTCAATATTTTATTAAGAAAGCTCAATTACAAAGAAAAAGAATTCCTTTTGATGGAAAGGGGATGTAACCAAGATACATTAAAATTATATTACAAAAAAACACAAGCGTACTTGAGGATGAAATGAGTGACGGAAGAATATTTTTTCTGTATTTACACAGCGTCTTCACTCATACTGAAAGGTCTGGTGACCAAATGTTTCTCGCTCAATTCGAAGGAACGACTGTGGAATACATACACAGGTAATGAAATGCCAATTTCTGAAATCCAATGAAGGGTAGAGCACGTCAGATGAGAATAGTATTTATAAATACGACCTTAGCGAAGGACAACAGAAAGCCCTAGTTCATACCAAAAGAGATGCTACAAGAAAGAGAATGAAGAACACACATACTGATGGTTGACAAACGGAGAGAGATACGTACTCTGCCAAGCACAGAGATAATACAAGAAGGGTTTCCCTGTAAAGCGCAGAGGAGGGAAACAGCGGTAAACCAGAGTCCATTAGGCTCGAGCATACTATTGAGCGAGTGACTTCATCTGAGCGGCTAACGGTATACACGGACGCTCCATGCATGACCCTTTAGAGCAACGGATGAGGCGTACACCAATAAGACATAGAAAATGGATAATTAAATACCGTAATAAATAAAATAATTAAAACCGATCATGGCAATCGTTTTCCATTAGGGTCTGTAAAAGGACTTGTTACCAATCGATTCACATACGAATGAGGGAGTATTTTAACAGTAAAAGAAAATGTCTGCGGCAACGAATCTTTTCTGTACTTACGTGCGGGAAATTAATGTTAGTGTTTTCATTACTGTACTACTTACAATAACAGATTTTATCTGGTACCCAAAACCAAATTATATACCATCAAATGTTTTGAATTAAAAAAAGCAGTAAATTGGGATGCATGGTTTTTTTTCATAAATTGAAGCTATCTTAATCATCAAACACATTGGATTCTAACGTCATTTTAACAACTTGGCCCGAGAGCGGAATAACAATTCAGTTCTATAAAACATCGGATATATTTTTTCTCGGAAGGAAGTACTACTTCAAAGACTCCTTGGGAAAATCCATCGCCCAAGGTCGGGATCGAGCCCAAGTCGATCTATCGAAGAAAACTTATACGCTGTCCTGCATTCACGGCATCGCTTGTGAATACTGTTGAAACGCATGCGTCGACAATTCCTCCTTCTCCTCCTCTTAAAAGTTGCGCCTCCTTCCAAATTCCGTGAGTCACTTCTGCTCCCCAATCATATAACGCTCTATGGGAGAATGAAAATAAGTGACATAATAGAACGCAAACCTATTAGTTGTAGGTGTTCTACGTTTGTTCGTAATCCTTCTTTGTTGGGATTTACCCGATAATTATTGCATAAACAGTTTAGGATGTAAGAATTTATAACCAATGATAAGAGTTACACATATTATTGTTTACAGTTGAGCTACAAAGTATCTTCATGGTCGGAATAACCTCTGTATCTGCTTCTAGTGCAATATCTCAGACCGAATGTTGGCCTCCAAGTTTCGAGAAATAATGTTTTCATGGACAACAAATGAGGGTTACGGGGCATCTAGTTTCTCTGTAATTCTAACGTTAGAAGGAAGATGAAGACAACTCTTTACGCGAGATAATTGGAACATCGTGACATAAACAGACCGCATCTGTGAAATATTAACGTTTTAATGGGAAATGGATTTCTTACACCCACCAACGTAAATTAATATTTTTTTTTCTATTTCTGAAAAATCATAACGCCCCATGCGAAACATTAGATATCGACCCTGCCTATATGCCTTCCCGTCCACTCTCTCCCGCGCACACGTAAGAAACTCTTGTGAAACAGGGGACGAAACGAGATCTGGCGCGAAAGAAGTCGAAGGCTGGCGCCGTGGCGTGGGCGGGGCCGAGCAAACAGCCGCCGACGCGTTCGATCGGCGCCGGCCGTCGCCGCCGCGATGCCCAACGGACGCCGAGCGAGGAGCTGTAGCCCTTCGGGCCTCAAGAGGACTCATTGATTCGAGTTTCCGGGCGCTAAAACTGCAAAGGTCATTAGTCTCGTAAGTGTAGAGCATGCTTTTATCGCGGGAGGTGGTGGTTTATTGCCCCCACATATATCCAGATCCGGCGCCGATCAACACGTTGCATTGCGGTGTTTTCTCAACCAGGTTTCTCCCACTAGCGGGGCACCACTCCTACCGGACAAGCTCTAAGCTCCCAGGGTGGAGGTTTATGTAATAGTTAAGGATAGGGTAAGGAAGGGAGAGAAAAATCGCGGGCGGCCCGTGGTCGATTTGGGTTTTCCTCCGTCATTCGCCTGGTGTTAACCGGAGAAACTACGTAAAACTATCGATCATAGCAGCCGGCCACTATAATTCTCATCCAGTCAGTGGCTGAATTCGACCTTGCTATGTAGCTATTGTCGAAAATCCTGTCACCGCCGGAACCCGAACCCCAGGCCTTCCCGATCAGAGGCACTGCACTGGAACGTGAGGTAAGTGGCGGAAACTGGGTAGGGGTGGTGGGCTCGGGGACCATGTTCCTCCCCCATGCTAACATCTTTTGCAATTTTACTGCATTTTTAAAATTAATTACATAATATACATCTCATCACTTTAAACCGTATTTCCATTATGAATGTATTCGTACATTTCTTATTTTACCACAATTATTAAGGTGGTCAGAAATGAAATTAAGGTGGTCCGCACCCTGATATGCATTCTGAATCGGCCGCTGTGTTCGACCCAACAGTCAACACCCTGTGTGTCACCCACTTTTTCCTAGGTTAGCGTGGTTTCCCCTTCCATTTATCTCCCCCGACGGGGCACCGCCTGAGACGGATAATGTTTGAGCTCCCGAGTGGTCTCCCAGCATTTGTCGTAGTAAATGGTACGTACGCGAAAGTGAATGTGTAAGGGGGTGGGAGAAAACAAGATCAGAGTGTGAAGATCGGTCAGTGCCCCATTGAACACAGCAGGAGTTCGCTATAAATATTTCCATTTTTTTCGGAATATAATAACCATACATTTTCTTTAATGAATTTTTTCTAATCAAATTTCTAATTTGTTATTCTAACCAAATCATACACGCCCTTTACAAACCAGGATTTTGAATAAGGACAACTAGAGAACAAACCGAAAACAAGTTCAATGGTGGTCGATAAATGTCAGGTATCGACAACAAAATTATTCTATCGACGAGGGAGATGACACAAGGATTTAATAGGTAACTAGCTGACCCGGCGAACTCTGTTCCGCCTTAACAGCCGGTCCCATGTTTTTCTCGCGTCGCACTCACTGTAAGAAACTGTACTATCCTTGTGCACTCGTGATAATAAAGCAATTGCAGATTTGTGTTTTTCTCTCAAACAAAGAAGAAAATAAAAAAAAACGCTTCAGCACAGAAAACTTAGGCGAAAAGGCGCGAAAACATACGAAAACGCGTGAAAACGTGCGAAAACGCATGAAAACGTGCGAAAACCCTCGAAAAGGTGCGAAAACCCGCAAAATCACGCGAAAATGTGTGAAATCACGCGAAAACATGCGAAATCACGCGAAAACTTGCGAAAACGTGCAAAAACGTGCGTTCTCACACAGGAACGCTGTCGAACGGGATAAACAGTATCCTATGTCCGTCTCCTGGCTCTAAGCTTCCTGCTCACCAATTTTCAGCCAAATCGGTACAGCCGTTCTTGAGTTATAAATAGTGTAACTAACACGACTTTCTTTTATATATATAGATTTTCAGATAAAAAGTTCCTCTCTCTTGTGACTGGCGAAACTTTCCTGAATTCGCTAGTTCGTTATTTGGTCATCCCATTTTCATTCTAATCAGCCGCACACAACTGAAATACCATGCACACAGCAAGAATACCAATGAATCGCTTAGTGGGGAACAGGGAAAGCAGTGTGACAGAATCAAACCGCAAACTCGCGCAAGTAAACAAGTTGCACACTTAACTTCTCGATGTTGCAAAGAAAAACAAGTTTCTGCAATGCGGTAGAACAGAATAAAAAATCACAAGATCTTATATCTTTATTTTCACGCTAGCTTCCCAAATTGAGAATTTAAGATTAGAAAATCTTTCAACTACCAGAAAGGTAGTGGCGTTAATGATAGTTTTCACTTTTTTCAGGAGTTATACTTAATTCGAACATCTTGATACTTGCTTGAACCTCAATATGATTAGTAAAACTGAGTTTTCAAAACTTTCACGATGAAGATATTGAAGTGATCATCTTACTCTCTATCACGAAGAAGCAAGAAGAAAGAAGACATTAAGATGAAATCTCATTAACAGGAATTACACTCACGGGAAACTCTTGCCAAATAATTACATTTCATACAAATCATCTGTCATAATGATCAGCTTTCCAGTTGCAGATAATGTCATTAGAAAAGTTTAGCCATCAAACTCATCACACCATCTTACCATCATACTTGGTACATGACCACTGTTCTCAAATTCCACAGGGAAAACGCCACGCGCGATTATTTGTATATTTAGCAGCCCCTTCACAGAATTTTGATTGTACTGCTATCAAATGCGAAGAGTTAATCTTTGTTCATCTTCGTAAATAAAAAATGGAGGGTACTTTGTGGGTACGAAAGCGCGTTCGCTCCACAATCACGTGTGAATCACTGGACCTATTTGTCCCACACTGGCGCGAACACTCTCGAGTAACTGAGAAAACAAGATAGGGGATTCTCAACCCCAAAATGTTACCGCAAATTTTGCTAAACAACTAAATTTGTGTTAGCTGGAAAACCGCAATTCCGATAGGAGCAAGACGGGATAATACACAAATAAATACCTGAGCAACACCCATTTACTTCAACTTATATCATAATAACATTGAAAACTAGACCAATTTAGAATTGTGTTATTCCGTTCTATTTAGAAATCTATATGATGATACAAAGTTTATTCTTCAAAACTTACGTTTTGTGATCGTTTAGGATCGTATCTTTTGAAAATGGTACTAGTTTCTCATGACATCGCTTAAAAGACTTGAACCAAAAGTTAACAAGTATTGACTTGCGATACCGTCCATAGAGGTGTCATCATTTCTTAAGATGTTAGGTTTCATCTATCTGTTGTTCATTATAACATAATGCATGATCGGAAAAAGCAAATAAACATTGAAGGCTCTTTGAATAAGACATCGGTAATTTCACTTGTGAATGATTTTCTTGATTTTAATTTATTTATTTCGTAGAGAAACAGTAAAAAGGCTGTATACGACGTACGGGGGAGAAATATAATCTTCCCACGTTTTTCTGAGCTCTAGAATTCCTATCCTACCCTTACCCTATACAGAGTTTAGTGATAAATAAAAGAACCAATAACGTAAGGTTAAACAGTTGAAAACAAGACAATTTTACTCCCTAGTAGTACTCGAGCAATATTTAATTGCATTTGCATTCGATAAACAAACTAGAGATTTTGTTTTATTGTGTTGCTAACAAAATAGCAATTCACAATTCACACTACAATGTTATGTTTATGGAAATTCTCGGCAGAAATACTGTATTTACATCTATCAGTACGTACTCTATGCAGAGATAAGGAGCAAGATACAATTAGTAAAATCAGTTGTATAATGCACAGGAACAATACACAAATGCTGGTGGAAAATGAATCTAAATTACCACAATAGTAACACTATCTCAAAACCTAGAGCTGTTAGGCCAAAACTAAACGCAATTTTGGAATTAGCTGCACAAATATATCTTGATTTACAGACGTACTAAAGAAATTTCTCTTAGAGTAATTCATGCCACTTCACCATTCAACGCGAAGGTATTAAAGAGGAGTTGGATGGCAACAATGAAACCCGGTCTTTCACACACACGCGCGTCCATGCAGGCGGTGCATGTCCGCCACCTGCAGCCCGGGCGACACGCCAGCCTCGCGCGCAACGGCGCAGGCCAGGTGCACCGGCTCCCCCCCCCCCCGGCGTAAATGGAGTGCAGTGGCACGCGCGAGACGCCTGCGGTCACGCCTCCGATCACGCCTCCGGCCGCGCCGCAGCACGCGCGCCCGCTCGCCGGCGCGGGAGTGCGTGCGGCACGCACGCGCACGCACGCCGGCGCTCGGCCATCGCGGGGACACGCGGAGGCGTGGCGGCGGCGGCGGCGGCGGCGGAGGGGGGGAGAAAGTACCGCCTGCCCGATGACGATCTGCACACGTTCTCTTGCCATTGAATTGAATTCGTGAACGTTCGTGAGTTTGTTCTTAAAATGTTCGCGCACGTTCGTAAGGCCTACGTTGGTAACGCAGAGAATTGGAGATGCGTCCGGAGCACGGAGCCGGAGGTAGGGGGTCCAAATCCCTTAAATAGTTTCCACCACATGATTATCAGGTAATTAACCTCTCATAACGTCACGTATGATATTTGGATCATCGTCCCATCGACAAATATCAATTTCGCATCTTCACGCATCCTTCATATCTACCTCTAGCATCTTCCATATAGTGGAAAGTACGGGTAAATCATTATGGACTGGCTTTGAATGATTTTTTCTTTCAAATGGTGAGTCTAAGAACATTTTCTTCTTCCCATAAAATTTGCAATTCGTAAGTGACGGAAACGGACGTCAAATTTCACCGATGAAAGAGAGAAAGAGGGGGGAGAGAGGGAGAGAGGGAGAGAGGGGGAGAGGGAGAGGGAAAGAGGGGGAGAGAGAGGAAGAGAGGGGAGAGAGAGGGAGAGAGGGAGAGAGAGGAGAGAGAGGAGAGAGAGGGGAGAGAGGGGAGAGAGAAAGGGAGACAAGAAGAACTTCAGGGAGAATGAGAGAACACTCATCTTATTATTTCTGATCACGATGGAGTGCAATACATAATACGTAATTCGAGGTGAGGCATTTGGGAGCAATATGGAGGATTTACGTATAAGCTGAAACGTCAGTACTGAAAATTTTCCTCTAATGACCTTCCATTTAATGACCTAAACTAAAAAATTATCTCTTAGCTGACAAGAACACTCAAAACACATAACTTCAACAGTAGAGTAGTTATAGAGAACTTCTTGTTTTCTACATCACTACATTGTCCAAATGGATAACAGCAATCAAATTTCGGAGATCTGGTATATAAGAGTGCAATTTTTGCAAAAAAGTGTTAACAAGAGTTACATACCTTTCAACCATCAACAAAGTTTATACATAGACACTAACTCTTGTTAACAAATTTTTTAAGATGTGTTCACAGATGTTTTAATTGTATCCGAGACGTGTTTTGGTAGCATTATTGTAACTGTGTTTGCTTCCTTCTCATGTTATACAGCCCTGAGGATGGAAATATATTTTTAGAAACGTTGACAAACAACCATATACAAATTCTTTTTATTTCTACTGACCAAGCCCCGTTAACCTATCTTCAATGTATCATTAAGAATTTTCCAGAGAACAAATTTTTGTAAATTATATAGTTTCAACGTATCTCGAGTCATTCAATTAGTAATTAGTGTAATATGTTCTTCAACACTCTCAGATATCCTCAGACAACAGCATTGACGATAATGACACTCGGCATAAATCAGTATGACAAGCACGAAGAAGTACTCGTATCTCATGGAGAGAAAGGATTGGTCTTGTCTTCCACTGAATGATTTATCCGAGTTAACGAAGTTAAGACATGAGAAAATGAAATTCTCTCAACATCCACCTCCCATGACCAAAAAATATTAAATATTCAATGAAAGCAATTTGGGAAAGTTTACGAGATGCAAATCTCTTGAATTGAGGGTGCGTCATCAATTTTCTACCTTTATGTATTCATAAATTTAATTTACTGAGGCAGTGAACCTAGGAGTACTTTTACTTAGTATTAACCACCAGCAGAAAACCGAAGTGTACTTATCACAGAGCAGACACATTTTAGTTTGTTGTTGGCCTTGAATTGTTGACTTGTTCGTAATCATTCTCGTATATCATTTCAGATCAGAAATACCGTTAGTTAAGAAAATATATTATTCTTGTATTACCAAAACGTTAATTTTTGCAAATTTTTATACATTATTTAAAATATTTTATTTAAATGATGTGAAAAACACTTCAAATCTTGTGACGAAAAAATAATGCTTTGGAAAAGCGGGAAAAGTCAGAGTAATTAGTTGCAAAAAAAGAGTGGCTTAGATGACACCGAATGCCATCATCTCACCGAAGAGAAGGCGATGAACGCGTAGCAGGCGGCCGTGACTCGACGTAGCCGGAAGCGGCGGCGGCGGCGGCGGCGCCCAGCTGGTGGACCTGCGGAGCGAGCGCCTCGCTTTCTTTTTTATCTCTCCCCCCCTCCCCGCGAGCCAGCGACCGATCGCCCCGCCTCCCGCACAGTGGGGCCAGCTCGAAGAAAACACCAAAAGGTAAATATGTAATTTGTTGAAAGAAACTCTTAACTGGTTGTCTTGAGTATTACGTATATTATTCAAAATTGACAATCAATTTTGTACTTTTTTTGTCCGCGAAAAGGTCATCCTCGGACCGAACGCGTCACTTGTACCTATCGAGGCCCAGTCATATTCTGCAGAGGGTAAGTGCACGTTACTAATTTTTTTGAGGGAGGGGCATTAGCACTTTTATGCCGAATCCACTTTTACACCCCAGGGTTGTTAGCCCTGGGGAGATGAAGTATAAGATGATGAAGAAGATGATGATGAAGGGTGAATGGGGTATTACAAACACAGAAACATACACAACCTTGCCCGAGGCGGGAGTCGAAGCCGTGATCCTTCCGTCCGAGTCCGTTACGGAACTACTGCCGTACCGATCTGGACTATCCAGATCGGCTTTTGGAGTATTGTCAAAATTGTAATTTATTTCTTTTAATTAAATTACATATGTACACCTTTTTGAAAAACATTTGATTCCATCATTAGGCGCTGCAAAGCACAATATTCATATTTTTATTTTTAGTTTTACATGTATGTTACATGTTTTATATGTTAGAAGAAGGTAAAAGAAGGTACATGATTTAAATAAAACCTGGTGATATAACGGAAATGAACAGTCAAGGAAACATAGAAAATATGAAAAGAATAAACAATAAAACAAAAACTGAGAAATTTTACATGAAAAATAGTAAAATCCACAATTTTATAAAAGGAAGATAATGTACAAAAACATGTAACTTGTTGCTATATCTCAGATTTCCGTCGCTAGTCGAAGGTTTTCTTAAGAAATAGAGGAGCCCACTTGAGAAAGAAAAATAAATCCAACGTCTGGTCCTAAGAATTAGATCTGAGAGAATCCAAATGCAAAAAGATACGGAAAGCTTAAAAATGCAACTGGCTACTTCCCGGATCCCTGACACTTGTTGAAGATTTTCTTGTACCAGTGCCTATTTGTGGATGGGGATACCTATGACCAAAGGGTCGATGGGGAAAAGGCTACGGAAGGAAGGATCGCGCGCGGTCCATGGCTCGTCGTACTCGTTCAGCGTGGAAGCGGGGGAAATCGCACTCACCGCTCAGAGTAGCCGGTCTTCCAACGCAGTGGTCGGATTTGACTCAGTTGTCGACTGATTGGTGTTTCCGGGCGCGAAAACTTCTAAGGTCATTAGTCCCGTAAAACAGAGCATGTTTTATCGCAGGAGGTGGCGGGTGATCTTCCCTCGGTGGATAGTGCGATCCGGTACCAACCTACATGTCAGCTTGCGGGGTTTTCCCCAATAAAGTATTTCCCACCAGCACATTCGGTCTATAATTTGTGGAGTCATAAGGACGAGGACATCCTACCGATAAAGAAATCATTTCGTGTTTTCGGTGTCATAAACTCTGCTCCATAACAAGTTTGAACATTGAATTCCTATGAACACATTGTACTACACTACATATATTTGTTGAGCAGAAATTTTATTTGTGATGTGCATAGAATGGGAAACCGAATATAGCGTCAGATGAGTCATCATCAGCCCAACGCATCCGGTAATGTTTTACAAGTTTCGGTGTGAATTTGAATCTTTCCAATATATCAGATATAACATCGATTTGTCCCTCCCACAAACTCCTGTTTATTTTAGCCATCAACTCAAAAAAATCGAATACTGACCATTTGCATATACTACCGTACTGAGAAGAAACATTCGGAACTGCGCGTCATCATCGTCGTCGTGGCGACATCTCGTGAGAAACCGAGGGGGCAGCACCAGAGGAAGACTACATACCGCCCTTCGAAATCTTCAGAACTTAACAATATATAAAACAATTATGCCCAAAAATTATGTACTGATTATGAACTTACAATTAGTTCAATAATATTAAACATTGACGTGTTGTTAAAACAATAGTTTAATTTTTCTGTGAACGTGAATACAAATTACTTAGAAATGAGAAAGAAATGCTAGTAGATATAGTTGGAAATTATCATTTGAATGTTAACTTTCAAATTCTCTATAAATTAAAATATACCATTTGAAAGCAATTTATACATCAAATAGATTTTCCCATAAATTCAGTTGAAAAAATTGTTACCTTTAATATTTTTAATGGTCCTTTTAAAATACTCTGAAGTTGCCCATGGCTACAAAAGCTGAATAAGCAAAGAGCGAGGAAAAATCAGAACGCAAAATCTTGAACGAAATACGAAAGTGTGAAGTGGGCGCCAAGACCTTCGGCACTTGGTATTCGACATCTCCCCCTCCCTCCCCCGCCAATCGATCTCCTGCAGGCACGCACGCCAAGCAGCCCCTCGGGATTATGTCCTTCTGCATGCATTAGCAAATATTTGCATCGACATCAGCGGAGGCGCGGAGGTGAAGGTGAAAGAACCGAAACGTGAAATGCTCCAATAAAGAACAAAGGTCTATTACAACAGGGTCATTTTAGAGTATAAATTGCCTTAACTCTACATTAATGTAGTATACATCGTTTGCTTAGGGGTGAGAGATCTTGCGTCGTATTTGGGAAGTCTTGAGAATACTCTAAACGGTAAAAATTTCCTAAATTCTTAAAATTGTCCAATTCGCTAGTTTGTGGAATATTTTAACTGTTAACATTTCCTAAAAATGAATTGATTATATCCACGTTTTTAATATTTTTTAACTTTATTTAACAACAAAATAGTTTCACAACACTTTATCATATAATAATTATTATTATTGTTATTATTATGAAATACACGCAAAATCATTTACCATTAACTCTCAATGTATTCAGTTTCTCTCAGGGCTTGAACTCTTGGCTTGAAGTGTTTTCGCTTGTATTCTGACGAGATTCCCTTCCTTTCTAATTTTCTAGGGGTAATTTAAAAATACATGCGCAATTTTAGCTTCTTCAAAACCTCTTTGAAACAATTAGCAGAACTTATTAGCATTTCACTGACTTGTTTTTCCTTCTTCTTTTCTCCCGATCCTCTCATCCCGATTCTTTCCCGATTTCCTATCAAACTCTTCCTCCCTCGCTTTCACTCCTGTCATCTATGTGAGAACCTACATCCAAATTGCGTACGTATTTTTCATTGAATGACTTCCTTTATTATGTACTATTGTAATATAAATTTTGAAAGTGGTCAGGCGGAAGAGCAGGCTAAATGGCCTAAACCTCGCCACCAATAAAGAAATGTATTTATTTATTTACTTATTTATTTTATTTATTTATTTAACTCTGATATGTTGTCCGTAATGTTACGCAACATTTGTAGTGATATCAATGTATAAATAGGCTTCCAGTTACCTGTCCTATATGTAGCATTATTACAACACATGATACCATTTTTTTTTAATTTATTATATTTTTGGGCTGCAAGCTGCAGCTTTGCGTGTCACTAGGAAACCACTGTCTGTCGAGGCTCCGGCAACACTGTCTCTGCCGAGGTCCAACTCTGATAGTGAAGAACGGTTATAACGTATACCAATATTAACCAGCAAACAGCAAGGTTCCTCTGAGTGGCAATTTTGGCAAGGCTGTGTCATACATGACACCTAATGCATATCTTCTGTATTTCAACAGATTAATTGTTTATAATTATCAGATGCATATCTCTCCACATTTAGAAGGCTATATATTATGCCAATAAATTAAAAAATCTACAAAATGTTTGTACAAATAAAATTTATTTGCATAAAAAATAAAAAGGATCTTGTGCCTCGTCAATTTTCTTGTAATGGCAGAAAGCACATTGCCATAGCCTTTCTGATGGGCCAGAGTCTGTGGATTGCTGAACTTCCTTTTTCCTCAGCATGGTTGTAATTTCGTTTCGAAGGATTTTCGGAAGGTATTTGTTCTTCATTCTCTTTTGTGTTCTCTTCAGTGTGGTTTTGTGAAAAAGAATACTAGTTTTATCATACCAAAAGTACCAAAAAGTACCTAAAAGTACATGGGCGATTAAAAAATGACGTTCTTCATGCGATTTAGAGTGTATAAATTCAACATTCTCTCAGGTTTATACACAAATGACGATTCAACAAGACAGTTTGCATTCAAAAGATGTTGAGAGATTTCAATTATATTTATTTCTCATTGTCCCAGAAGGGTCAGTTTACTTTTTGGTCAGTTCTTTGGCTAATTCACGAGAGCTTTACCAATTATCTGATATCACGTTTTTATTGGTACCAAGAATTAGTTAAATTAGTCAGAGGTTCATTTTGAATTTCTTCTTCCGTTATAAAACGCAAATACATTTTTAGATAATCTGCAAAATTTGTAACATAAACAACAAAGCTGTGTCACGTATGACACACAATAACTTAGTCTTAACACTACTAACCATTGAGTGAACGGAAAGCGACACTTCAACAGAGTACACAGTTGAATAATGGCTAGAAGGGTAATTAATGGGTAGATCCACAACCGATGCAAAATGACAGACATGCGTGCAAAGAACTGCGGTAGATGTCATATATGACACAGCCTTGTCGTTTAAAGGTTAATACGGAAATTATAACTGCCGTGATTATCTGTTCCATCTTTTAGTCGAAGATTTATTCACATAAATGAATTTAGAGTCTTTAAAAAGAGCCAGACCAACAGTCAAAAATACAAGTGACATCTACATAGATTAAAAAATGTATGAATCCTTTTCCCTAGATTAATGATTTGAAGACGTTTGTGTATATATTTCATAAGTTGAAATATTAGAATTTATAACTTTCCTGCGACCAGACAGTCTTCAATGCTGACAGATCAATTTATTCCAAAATATTTATACTATGCAAAGATAAAATAAAGCGCAAAAGGGTACCACAGTTTCGTACATAAGTGTGTATAATTCGTGCAAAAGATCCATACACAACCGTGATATTCCTTACGAAACCACTCACACATAGTAAACACTCAACAAAGTTCCGTTTCCGCTCAATGAGTTCCGCAAGATGTTTCAAATTACATGTGTTAAGTTGTTTTCTGTCGTGTCTTCCACACGGCGGTCTGCGACTCGAAAAAGACGTCTTGTTTATATGAATGACGTTCTGAAAGCCTATACATGATTTCTTAAAACGTCCGTTGGAAATTTTGTTCAAAGTATGCGTGAATTCAGTAACTGTTTTATCGACAAACATCAATCGGGAGTTCAAAATAATACATCCAAAATAAACAGAATCTAAAATTCATCATCGTCGCGCGAAATGTTTATTTTTATTTTCACGAAAAGATGCTACGAACTCTGGGAACAACTTGGAACTTCTCTGATGTATTCGTATCAAAATGCTGATCAGATATCTTGGCACAAACGATTTCTCTTTAGTGTTCTGTTTCTCTTATAATCTCATTTATCAACACAAAGGACTCATTATTATATATTCTCTTCTCTCATTCATAAAACCTAGTGAAAATTCCTTTAATGACAAAACAATATTGAAAGCATTGATCTGGTGGCCGAGATCGCCAAGGTTAGTAGTATCGTAGTGATATCGGACCGAAGGGTCAAGGGTTCGAGTGCCGCCTCGGGCATGGTTGTATTTGTGTTTGTCCTTTCACCCCTTATCATCACCACATTGTTTCATCTTCATAGTTACCATATCGTTAACTCCAATAGTGGTCGCTAATGACCTAGACGTTGATACGACCTTAAATAACAAAAAAAATATTGAAAGCATCCATCATGACGGTTCCTTTCTTTCGCTATTAGGACGCTTTTAAATTACTCTGTTGAAAACAAAAACAACAATACAAGATGCAATTTTGAAATCCCGGATATTCAGATGTACCACTCTTCCAGTGGGAATATACGACAGTTTTGACTCATGCCAAAAAAGAAAACGTGATTTATGTTCGTTACAAGTTGTACCTGAATTGAATATTAGCAACACCGACACATTTCAGAGAATAACTTTGATTTATTCACCCACTCCTCATCTCCGAGAAATTATGCAAATCTCAAAAGAATACTTTAGAATAATAATGAAGCAAAAACAACTTTACATTATTCACGTTACAATTACTTTACAGAAGTTTTAAAAATGAGGGCCTCAAAACATAGAAAAAGAGCCGCAGAATATTGCCTGTTAACGCAATGTAGTACTGCTAACAACTTAATTATTGTTTAATCCAAATGCGACCGTATATTAGCCTTATACTGACACAAATATATTTCTATAGTAGATTCAAAAACATATGTAGTAAAAATTGACAGGCATCTTTCTTCCATTTTTCTTTATTTGAGTATTTATACATGCTTATTGGTTGGCTGGCAGTGTTTGAATTCACAATCAATGATGACACGCTATATTGATGTGTAAATTTATCTCTTTAGGAGTTTCTTTAACAAGACAAGGGTCACACATTTCTAAAAGGGCAACTGACCGTTACGCTTCCATGAAGACGTCTGTTTCAAAGCTGCATCAAAGAACATGAAAGCTCTCTCACGTTCTGTTCGCCCGTTTCGCCCTGAAAAGACGCGCCCAGTGAATCAGTCACGCCCCTCAAAGAGAAGAGAAGCCTGGTGAGGCGCGGCGGCAGACGTCGGCTTCCCCTCGGAAGATGCCGGTAACTCCGCGCGAAATCTGCCTCCGCGTCGATTTACACGCGTTCAGCGCCGGCCGCTCAACACCAAAGGCGTGGAAATTGATGGGCGAACGAAGAAGTGAGTGCGAACTTTCGTTTTCAGGTTCTTGTACATCTCAACCGGCACGCTTAGCACAGGCGGTCAAATAACGAACTGTTCCCTTTCTGTGTCAAAAGTCAAATTAAACAATCGCTATGCTACTCGGTACTTCCTACGTTTTTACCTTTCATCTGAATTTTAGTCAATATTGAAAAAGACGTTCACCAAGTTTATTTTCAATAAATCTCTCTTAACCTTTTCTTGATTTGCAAACGTTAATTCTCTTTCTGACGAAGGAATATAACGGCGAAATTACAAAAAAAGATAAGATAAGAAAACATTTCTCTAAATTATTGACCCATTCCACATTACATTTACACTGGCGATACATATTTTACTATAAATCACAATTTTAGTTGAAAGATACTTTTGAACTGATTCAAAATTTGTCTTACAATTAGTTCACCGAGAACCTGTGCATCGAACTTGAACCAAACTTCAGGATGTTATTAAGTCTACGGCAATAATATACCTTGTGTTTTTTGTTTTTTAGGCATTATTCAATTTTTAAAGAACTTAGATTGAATGATTTATCTAATTAGTATAGATTTGTGAGTAATTAGTATTACCATTGAGTGGTCTATTATTTTATTTCAGCAAAAAATTATGTAAGCTATCTTCAAAAAATAACGCACATCTATAGCAAATAAAACCCTACATTTTTTTACGCATGAAAGCTGGGTTAACCGCTTGATGGAAAGTAACTTCATTTCCTCCATTACCACCGCAGTCTGGAAGCTGCAAAGCGTCGGAGAAAAAGTGCTGATGCGGAGCGCCGACACCGCCGTCTAGCGGTTCCCAGCAAAAACAACGACGCGCGCCCACGCCGACCTGCGGTGCGCAGGCGCCAAAAACAAAGCGGCAGCGGCTGCGCGACCGACACCGCTGGTAATGAGAAAGCCCGCGTCCCACCAACAGCTCTGAGGTAGGAAACAACGATACAGAAGATCCTAAACACGTAGAAAATATAGATATTAGAAACAGACGAGAATCAATACCTTAAGAAGTCCATGACCAAGAAAAGGAATATTGATATTAAAATTACTAGTCATATGTATTAAAATTAATACGAAAATACGCTACAACTTTCTTAAAACACGATTTTAGTATTCTACATATGAATGACTTAATATCAAATTCTATTTATAAATTTTTTGATGTGGTGACTGCGGTAGTGGCAGTGGTGACAGCAGAGGTGGAGGTAGTGATGGCAGACAGAACCGGCAGACATAGTGGCAGCGGTGGTGGTGGTCCTAGTGGTGGTGGTGGTGGTGGTGGTGGTGGTAGTGGTGGTGGTAGAGTACGTGGTAACAGTGACGGCGGTTCAGTCCAAGACGGTCGAGATAGTGGCAGCGGTGGCAACGATGTGGCGATGGTGAGGGTGGTAGTGATGATGGTGGCAGTGGCGATGGCGGTGGTAGTGACCGGTGGCGATGGCAACAACATAGTAGGAGCGGTGGCAATGGCGGTGGTGACGGTTGCAGCGATGACGATGGGGGTGACAGAGGTGATGGTTGCGGTGGCGATGGTGGAATGGCGGTGGTAGTAACCGGTGGCGGTGACAACTGTAGACACAGTAGGAGCGGTGGCAATAGCGGTGGTGACGGTTGCAGCGATGACGATGGGGGCGGCAAAGGTGATGGTTGCGGTGGCGATGGCGGGGGTAGAGACCGGTGGAGGTGGCAACAACAGACATAGTAGAAGCGGTGGCCATGGCGGTGGTGACGGTTGCAGCGATGACGATGGCGGTGGTAGTGACCGGTGGCGGTGGCGACAGCTGGCGTAGTGGGGCGGTGGCAACGGCGGCGCTGGCCGCGGGGTCGATGGAGCGATGAGTGGGCAGCGTCGGCGGCGGAAAGGAGGCGGCCGGTGGCCGGCGGCCGGTCAGCGGCTGACCCCGCGCGAGGGCCTCGACCCGGGACCCCTACGCGGGAATGCCACCTGGCGCCAGAGGCGAGAAACGAACCCGGACGCGGCTGTCGAAGGGGCCATTGGGGACGTGCTGAGCGCTGGTGTCAGGCTCACCTCCACGCGGAGAAACTGAATGCTGCTGCTTAGACAAAGGTGATGAGGCAAATGCTGGTTAAGATAATGATAGTTAAAAGCCGGTAGGATTGTATAGGGGACGTGAAAGCTGAGGAAAACATAATGCTAGGATGACGGCTCCGAGGGACGAAATTATGGGGGGTCTGATGGATTCATAAGTGCCAGGGATGACGGTAGCTGCAAGATACTGAGGAATAAGAGGGACTGGCGGAAGCAGAATAAGTTAAAGCCGTAAGGGGAAGGATATAGCAATGCTTATTTAGAAGATCGAGATAAAGTGGAATGAAGCACACAATATTAAACGAATTTGAAATAGTTACAGATACTTAACATATCATTTCATTTTCTTTTTAAATGTGAATCCACGAATGTGAAAAGACGATTAGTACTCTTAACGGAACACTTATCGGAAAATGTTGAAAACGTTTCAGATAAAAAAATCGAAAAAAAAAGAAGTTGAAATCATATCTTCGGGTTAGGTTAGATCTTATTCTCAGAATGAACGCTGTTATTTCCTATATGCTCAAGAAAAGTCATAAAAATATCCGACTTCATAGTCATCACGCAGGGCCGTTTGTTTACTTGTTCGTTATTATTATTATTATTATTATTATTATTATTATTATTATTATTATTGAATGGTTGAATATATTCCTGTTGATCCCGTTTTAATATTGTAGAAAGATGGTTCTTTATAAATTTAAGCGCCAATAAATTTATATGAATTATACGTCTTAATTCCTGGTATCATCGTGGATTGATCCTATTTGGTCCAATAAATTTAAAATAAACCATCTTTCTACAATATTATTATTATTATTATTATTATTATTATTATTATTATTATTATAAGCCAGTACATCCCTTTGTTTGAAGCCCCCAAGGCTTGCTTCTTAGGGCAGGGGGGTTTCACATCACCGGAACGGATTTTCAGGTGACGCTGATTGGTAGTCTATTATGTTAACAATGAAATTTTATTGATATTTTCCGCTGTTCACGGTCATTCACCACTCTAGTTCACTCTACACCTACTACTTTCTTGAAGTAGTAAGACCATCTGGTTTCCTGCCAACCTTGTCGTCTCCAACCCACTCGCGGGTCCCATAGTGTTGCAGCATGGGTCCATGATTGGTCCTCGAGTCTCATCAAGTGTCCACCCCGTTTCCATTTAATACACATTGCTTGTTCTGCCGCATCTAGAATGCCACTTTTTCTTTTAATAACCGAATTTCTTATTCTATCTTTAATAGAAATGTAGAGCATCTTTCTTCCCATCTTCCGTTCACATATTCTCAGCATATTCTTCTGTTTTTGCGTTAGTAACCACATCTGGGATCCACGTGTCTCACCACGTCCGTCTCGTACCGTGATTCAAATGTCTCACCAATTGTCCAATATTCATTACACTATTAACTTTTTTACGCTTTAACTGAAATGCGTCTTCTGTCATAACACATAACGCAATGTCGCAATTGACAAAGCTCATCTGAACGTTATTCCTTACGACCGTATAACGTCGTTAGTCACATGATCAACGTCTACAACTTTATGTTTAAGGATGTCACCTTACGACTGGCGTTAAAATTACTTAATGAAGAAACACACACGGAAGAAAACGGTAATGCGAAAACAAGTTGGTAAGAGTAGAAGCAAAGGAAGCTCGCCGCCGTGAGTTCGTTCCGCTGCACGCGCGGTGGACAGTCAGTTGGATGAAGCTGCGCGCGTGCCCGTTGCTGTCCCGTGGCCGCAACGGGGGCGAGGCGCTGGCGGCGCGGAACGCCTTCGACGCCGACGCCTTGCGGCGTAAAAACACCACACCACTCAGGTCACGGTTACGCTGCGACTATTGTTCAAGCGGGGTTGCTACGACTATTTCTCCCCAAGAGTGCGTTTAAGAAGACAAATATCGGTGATGCATACTTTTCAGCAAGATTTCAACACTACTGAAGTTGACTGATTCATTGTTAGTGATTCCGGGCGCGTCAACTGCTTTGGTCATTAGTCCCGTTAGTGTAATGCATGTTTTCTCTCGGGAGATGGCGGTGGTCTTCCCCCGCTGGATGGCGAGATCCGGCGCCGACCTACCGTTGGCTAGCGGGGTTTTCCCCAACCAGGTATCTCTCACCAATGGGGCACCGCCTCAGCTGGGACAAGTTCTATGCTCCCGACCGGTCTCCCTGCATGTGTGGTAGTGTAGTGCTTGTTAGTGTAAGTGTATGTAAGTAAGTGAATGGTGGTATAAGGAAGAGGAAGGAAAGATCGCGCGCGGTCCGTGGCCCGTTTGTTAGGGTTCTGCTCCGGCATTCGCCTGGTGTTGATCGAAGAAATCACAAAAAACTACCGATCATAGCACCCGCCGCTAAAATTCTTTTGCGATAGCGACTGAAGTGGACCCAGCTGTGAAGCTAGTGTCGTCACCTCTCCCGGTACTACTGAAGTTATAGAAAGAGACAGAACATGAAATAATCCACGAATCTTCGAGTCTCCAATATATTACTTTTTTATTTTTTTAAATCAAAGTTTTGTTCAAAATGTTTCTGTCTCATGACTGCGAGTGTTTTTCTTAAGGACATTTTCTTTTGCCTTATTATATATTTTGTCCCGTGTGTGACTTTATGAAGAATGAGAAGAATTTCAGGACCCTATAGAACGCTGATATAAAAATATATTTTTAATAACTGTCCTAACCCCTGTTTCAAGCAAAATCGTAAATGATTTTTAAGATGAAGTAATAAAATTGCATTTTACGAAGATGTAACAATCATTAAGAACATTAAAATTCCATACTTGGTTCCATTTTTTGCTTATTTTATTTCACTTATCACAACATCACAATATTTTTCGTGCTTGCCATAGTAAAAATATATCCTCAATATTCTGTGGAAGGAGCATAATTCACCGCAGGAAAGTAGCACAAGCGGAAAGCCAACCGGTTCCCTTCCGCAGGGAAAAATCACCGGAAAGGCCGCACCTTGAGCAAACGACGAACGCGCCGGACATCGGAAATGTTTCTCACACATTCTGGACAAGCTTATCGACAGACCTACCAGGATCGGTCACTTCAGTCACCTGATACTTTATCTTTTTGTAAACTAATTTCGCACGGTACCTTTCCTCTTCCTAAAACACGCAGCAAGATTATTATTCTCACATTGTAGGGCGCGTACCGTTCAAACAGGACTTACAAATTATGTAAAGCACCATTTTAAAAGAAATTTTATAAAGTAAAATAATGTGTTCCAATCCGAACAGGGAAACCTCATCTGGCAAAAGTTTTGAAGGATGCTCAGTAAAATGTGTGTCAGTAAAATGCAGTTATTTGAATATTTCTCTATCCCCAAATGGAGATATTATGGAGATTAAAACCATATGTGTATAAAAATAGAGAGAAATGCTGTTTAGCCATAATATTCTTATCAATTACTTTCAGACACGTACAGTAGAGTACATGGCGGTAATCCAAGCGTCGATAATCCCAGATTCCGTGCAATCGGAGATGGCCACACGTCCACCAAGTCATCAAACAAGCAAACAAACTGCGATTATCAAGAGCTGACTTTTGAAGGATTGGCCAGACTGCGTCGGAGGTCACGTGTGTGGCGGTCAGTGCCAGTGTCAATCTGACTTCTACTGTTGTGAGCGGTTCTCGCTCATGTATGTATGTATCTGCAATTTTAATCGTATCTGTACATTAAATCTGACTTCGTTATACATTATAGATGAAAATTCTTATATGAATTTTTCTTTTGTCCTCGTAATCCTATTTTTTTGTAATCCGAGACACCATTAGCCTCAATTACCTCGGATTATCGCGACTGTACTGTATTACTCGTGTAAAAGACAAAATTACAATTTTGAAATTGATTTATTCTCTGCTCTTCAAACTTGAGAACTGGTGAAAGTTATCAATGATCAAAGCTACTTCTTGGTTCTTGGTGAGGGAGCAAGAAAAGTGAAGTAAAAAATAATCATATTCGTAAAAACTTTATGACGACAGCCACGACCATAAGATCCGTTTTACATGGTTCTTTTCTCGTCCTTTACAAAAAATTGACAGAAAAGGAACGTTTGTTACTACAAGTGAAAATCTTGTGTTTTCTACGATACTATTTCGATACCGAAACTGGATAAACGAGAACCAGTGTTTACTCAGTCATTTCGTTTCCTGCACATAATCGTGATAAAATTATTTCCTCCGGATACCGCAAAAAGTGTTGAAGATCAAGCAGTTAAACATCACATCTATGACAAATTATGTTATGTTAGGTAAAGAATTAGCACTGAACACATTAGAACACAATACATGTGACAAGCCGTGTTATTTCTGACCACACAAATCTTTTCACAATAAAAGTCAATACATTTGAACGCTCCCAAAATTGCACAAAAAAAGCCAATCGCACCTCTGACAGAACAACCGAGACAAAGTTCCAGAAAGTGACGCCAGGGATGCGGAAGACAACGGGATGAAAAAATTGAGCATGCCTAATACAGGTTATATCCAATCTCGTCCGTCGCTTTTCTGAACCTACGAAAAAGTTTTTTTTAATTACTTTATAAACGTGCTTAATATGGAGGTTCTGCTTCTTACTCATTTGATTACTCGACTGATGGAGCACCATAAGGGGCCGAACGTCATTTGTTCGAGTCCGGCTCAGTGCTTTCCTTTCATGTCGCAGGTAGCTTTCTATCCTGAGATGCATAGTACAGCATGTTTTACAGGGTACAATTTCATTCTAATTTTTGAACCTAAAATGGACACACAAAAATATACCCAATGTTTACTTAAATCTCTTGCTGTTCAAAAACTGGATGAAGATTGCCTTACACGTACTGAATGGAATTGGAATGTAAATGTTTCGTCTGACAAGCACATGTAGCGCTAGTTTCGGAAAGACGAATTTCCCATGGCGAATTGTCTGTGCGTTTATTTTAGCTGTAATGTTCAAAATTCACAGTTAGGGTGGTTAATTACATTTGATGAGTGATTTAAGATTTTTGTCCTAAAGTGGCCAGTAGTGGTTTTGAGAGCAAAACACAATCGTCAGTAATTTAAGCATTAACCAGAGAAATACAAAAAGGAAAAATCATCAGATGAAAACCGTATAACCCGGTTTGCAAACAGCTGACAATAGTGAAATTGAACACATAAATATTTAATAAAATACTGATTGGTGAAGTTGTTACAATGAGAAAATAGTGTCATGCAATGTTGAACAAAACTCCAAGGGAACACGCAAAGAGATGGGTTCGAAATATGGGAAATATTTAAGTAGGAAATCGGCATGAAAACGAATACGTGTCCTGGGAGTGTAATAATAATGGTTATTGTTATTGGGGTTGACGTGATATTTGTGGTGATTATGGTAGTTGGGGTGTAGGCTATGGCAGACATGGGAGAAAGGAGGTACCCGCGAACGTTGGTTAAGATGGTGGAGGTCGAATTGATGTTCGTGATAATGCTGTCGGAGGAGATAGTATCGGAGGAGAAGACTGTCATAGAAGAGTATCAAGGAGAGAGTATCGGAGGGGGCAGTGTTGGAGGAGAAAATGTTGGAGGAGATACCGTGGGAGGAGGTAGTGACGGAGGAAATAGTATCGGAGGAGGTCGGAGGAGGTAGTGTCGGAGGAGGTAGTGTCGGGTAGGAGGTAGGAGGTAGTGTCGGAGGAGGTAGTGTCGGAGGAGGTAGTGTCGGAGGAGGTAGTGTCGGAGGAGGTAGTGTCGGAGGAGGTAGTGTCGGAGGAGGTAGTGTCGGAGGAGGTGTGTCGGAGGAGGTAGTGTCGGAGGAGGTAGTGTCGGAGGAGGTAGTGTCGGAGGAGGTAGTGTCGGAGGAGGTAGTGTCGGAGGAGGTAGTGTCGGAGGAGGTAGTGTCGGAGGCGGAGGAGGTAGTGTCGGATGTCGGAGGCCGGATTATGTCGGAGGCGATGATCTCGAAGGCGATGGTGTCGGAGGAGATGGTGTTGACGGTGATGGCGGTGACAGCGGTCGCGGAGGTGCTAGTGGTGGGAAATTGCCGTCGGGGGTGAGGTCGGCGGTGGAGGCATAGTCTACCAAGTCTGGCGGGGCAAGCCTTCCCTGCGCCGCGGCGCCGCTGACAGTGGTGCCGCCTTCGAAGCCCGATCAGGTCGAGCGACCAGCGCGGCTCCGACGCTCGCCCAGGAACGCATCCGTTTCTCTTCTTTCCCGACGCCGCAACCACTTTTTGTCTCGCTTCCTATTCCTAGAGACAAATCCTTGCACAGCAGGTTTGTGCTAGGAGTTCCAAGTTTGATACTGAGCGATTGAAAGATTCATGGCTCAGGTTTGCTTCCCCTGTGTGCCACTGTATATGGCAGCGTGTGTACGTGTGAGCGCGCTCGCCTGTGTGTAGTCATTTAATGAATGATATAGTATCTACCTATTGTTGGAAGAATTCACCTCAAAGGGAATATCACTAAAATTTAGAGTCCAAATTTACAATCCAATTATAAGCAAATATATTCAAAATGTTTTGTAATTTTAAGTGTGTATATACAATTAGTTAATCAGTTAATATCGCTAATTTAATTTTGTTGGCATTATTAGATACTATTGTACTAAAAAGAATCATTCCTTATGATTTAGAAACTTAGTAATACTAAGTTTCATAAAACTTGCTTTTAACGAGTGTAGATGATTTTAAGATTTGTAGAAGAAATCATCAAGAAAATAATCTTTATGATGTCTATTCAACATTAAGCGTTTACACCATGCATAAACATTCCCATGCAGAGCAGAAATTGACATTCAGCTAAGAAAATATATTGTTACCCGTTTACTTTACATTTAAGGACCTATGTATATGCAAACCAAAATCTACATACATTAAATTTTTAAAACCTCTAATCAAATATCGAATACTTCCTTATTTAATTACAGTTTATCGATAAAATACAAGGTTTTGTGTCCATAAGGATTAGAAATCCATTATCTGCAGAGTAAACATCGTATATTTCGATTTGTACGGGCGAAGTTGTCCCTTCAATACTCATTTAAAACTGGTCCTGCAGGAATCTTGACGCTATTCTATCTCTGGAACTTACTCTGCCTTATGAGTCTCAATAACTTTGCGAAGTTTTATTGTACGTGATATTCAAAGACTTAAATTGTTCCTTCTTACTCTTTCTTATGTCCATAACAAAGGAAAGAAAGCACCCATCCCGTGGTGTTGACTGGCAACATTACTCTATACATACTACAAGAAGAGTTTTGATTGCAAAGGAAAGCAAATTTATCACTAACCACAGTAATATTGATCACATAATTATAGAGCTTCCACTTCACTAAAATGTTACTTTCTTAAAGTTTTACTTTTGCAAGCCTGTAGTATCAATAGTATAGTGTTTCTACAGTTATGACTTATAAGTGAAGTTGCGTATTCCTTCATTACTGAGAATTAAATCAGATTGTGAGAATGAACACAAAGAATGCGAGAAAAACATAATAAAAATAAGTTGCAATATTTTTTAAAAAATTGTAAAAACCAGTCACCGAAAAATGTCTATAATTGTCTTTTACTTGAATTCTTATTTATCTCATGACTACTCTCTGATTATAATTACTGAGTGACAATGTACAGATTTTATTTGATAACATCCTTTCAATTCTTGGCGGTGTATTAAAATGCCTTTGTATGATTTTTCGCAAGTCACTTTCGAATTCGTGTTTGGCAAAACGCGATGACATTGAAAAAGATCATTTAACCAGTCAGCGATCAACGCCAAGAAGGGAGTTGGAAGGTTGAGAGTTAGGCGTGAGAAATTTGTTCGGCGTCATCTGAAGATTCAAATTTAGGCGATTTGAGCTATTAAGGCTCTAGCTTTCAAGACTGGAAAGTTCGAGCTCCCGAGGTGCGATTTACCAAGTTTTGATTTACGGAAGTTCGATTTACAGTTATGAATTACGGGGGTCAAACGGATTTCGATCAAACGAAGTTCGATCAAAAGATTTCCGATCAAATGAAGTTCGATCAAATGAAGTTCGATCAAATGAAGTTCGATCAAATGAAGTTCGATCAAACGAAGTTCGATAAAATGAAGTTGGAAAAAAAGAAGTTCCATCAAACGAGGTTCGAGCAACTGGAGCTTCTCAGTAAACGAGGGGCCACTGCATCACCTGAGCGACGCACATCGTCGGGATAACTCAAGTTCATCTGCGGCGCATTTCTCGCGCACTCTCTCCGCCGCCTCGACGCAACGCCGCGTTCCCTTTTCCCCAGGGGCGATTGTGCGCGGCCACGTGCTTCGGCCGGCGAGCGGGGCGAGCGGGGCGAGGAGGGCGCGGGGGCGGGGCCGCGTTCCCGGGCCGCTTTTCGCTCTGTGGGTCGCGGCTGCTGCCGCCGCTCGGGACCGGTTCGCGAGTCGGCGAGCGAGCGGCGAGCGAGCGGCCGCGTCCCGTTTGCGCGCGTCCGACGCGCCCCGAAGCCGCGTGGCGCCGCCGCCACGGAGACGCGACGCGCGCATCCGGGACACGGGACTGGAAAGGTGTGACTCAAGGAGGGAACCAGGGGAATAGTGAGCGTTTTCGCGGATGAACAGAAAGACGGGCATTCGTTTTGTCGTAAATCAATTGTTAGGTATCAAAGACCCAATTCTGATTTCTCAACGTGTTAGAGAAAACAATTTTCTACATATCGAAACAATAATTATTCTATATTTCTCTTTTTTCAAAGCCAAAATAGTAAGCGACATTATAAAATGTCCTCATGGTCATTTAAGAATGTTTCTCCTACATTTAGAAAGGTAAATTAGATATGACACAGTCATATTATTCATATCCTAATATTTGATGTCTAACTTTTCAGTCTTTACAAACAGCCATAACATTAACAACGTAACATTTAACAATAAAAGAGTAACATTAAAGAAACCAAAACACTGATGCAAAATGGTTAAGGAAAAATCATTACAGAATTCTTGTGTGTAGAGATGTAAATCTCAACGTCCTTTAGGCTAGTGTGGGATGATATCCAGCTTCACATTCATCTAACTGTCCCCTCAGAAATGTTCTAAACCTCCAAATGGCAGATTTGTGAACCACTTGAGGTAAATGCGCATAAGGATGAAACTGTAGCGAGATTTACATCCCTGACATCTTGCCAGAAACGAGTCGCCTCATCAGTAGTTACGACGAGAGAGACATGATATACAGATGACTGGAGAAATAGGGAGCGTGACATCAGTTCTTGTTGGTTACCGTTCCTTACATCAAAAAAGAATTAGCAAACATATTACTCGTGTTGCCGAACGTGTATTGACGATACAGGTGAAATGTAGTTGGTGACTCACGGGCACCGGATTCGAAGAGTCGCGAATTCCAGCTCAGAGGGGAGAAGATTTTCAAGACAACGCAGCCATATTCATTTAGTAATTTTCACGAAAAGAAACGTTCAAATGGCAGAAATTACGAACGAAACGAATTCTGAACTCTAAACAACCCTAGGGGAGTTCTGAACTCTAAACAACCTCTTGGGACCATTACACCATTTCATTAGATCAGGATGTACATATCTCAGAAATTATCGGCTTAGGTGACTCAGGGCATTAAAGATGTTTCTGCAGAGCCTCTGACCGGGAGGTCCTAGTGTTTGAATCCCGTCAGTAGCAGGGTTTTCAACATTAGCAAGTTATCTACGTCGAATTTAGCCGCCATCAGGAGGAGAATTCTAGTAGCCGACAGATCTGATCGGTAGTTTTCTGTGTTTTTTCGATTAACACCAGGCGAATGCAGGAGCAGTACCGTAACAAACGGACCACAGACCGTACGCGTTCCTTCCTTCCTCTTCCTCGTCCTAATCTCACACCTTACTTACACACACTCACTACCCTACCACATACACCGAGAGACCGGTCGGGAGCTTCGAGCTTGTCATGGCTGAAGCGGCTGCGCCCCGTCGGTGGCAGATACCTGGACTGGAAAAACCCCGCTAGCCGACGAGAAGGTCGACGCCGGATCCCACGGTTAGCAGAAGAATCACTCAGGTGACTAGCAGAATCACTCTCACCTTCCGAAGAAAAAACGCGCTCTACACTTACGGCACTAATGGCTTTAGTAGGTGACGCTCATGGAAACACGAAACAATCAATTCAATTTTTTTAATATCACAAAGACATTCAACAAATACATTTGTTGAAGTTAAATACCGGCGGAAACACGATACGATAATTCACTAACACGTATTGCTCAATTGTTCAAACATATTTTTAAAACATGAATACGAAGAAATGTGAGAAATTAATGAATCATGTTATTATTTACGAAAATATTCTCGAATATCTTCCCTTAAATAAAAAAGAATGGAATGTTAAAGGCATTCAACATTTCTTAAACTCTGAAATATCTTATTTGAGGAAGTGTTATTCAAGAATCGCTGTATTGTTTCCTGGGAAGTCAACTGCTGTGGTCATTATTCCCGTCAGGGTCGTTAGATTTTTTATCAATGGAGGTGGCGTTGATCCTCCTTGCTTGCTGGATGGAGAGATGCGATCCCTCACTGCACGGAATGTTGCAGGCTCTCTGCCACCAGCGAGTCAGTGCCCCAGCCGGGACAAGTACTTTGGTTCCTAGTGGTCTCCCGACATGTGTGGTAATAAAGTGGTAGATTGTGTACAAGGAGAAAGGATAGAACCAGGAAGAGGAAGGAAAGACCATGCGAGTTCCTTAGAGGTACTACTCTGGCTCTAATATTGACACTGCTTGGAATTGAGCGAATTCAGTTTGTTGCTCCATTTTTCCAAGGGTCCCTAACACATGTGAGATACTAACTGCAATGCAGCGCATGCAGTTAAGTATGCAAGCATGCCTGTTTTGGATGCAACAGACCAGATCCTCGTGTTCGTCAGGAACCAGTCTGAACGAATGCAGCGGAAAATAAGAAAACTTTTAACGGGTTTTCGTCGGGCATGCAAGTGTCGAGCCGAACTGGTGTATCCTTCACAGAGGATTAAGCTCGTGTTACCATCGTGTTTGTGTTCGTAAACTCATCACATTCCGTGAAAACGTAAAAAATTTGATGATACACATGAATAACATAAACATCACGAAAAATAATTTATTCTCATGGATACAATTTTCAGCATTTTATTTTACATCTAGTGATATAACAAATGTGATATAATATTTTACTTGGTAATTCTGTTCGATATTTCCCATTATGGGCCAATATTAAATTGTGGCAGAGTTATCAAGAGATGGAAATGCCGTAAAATAATCGTAGTATCGGATTTAATAACGTGTCATATTTCAGAAAATATGTTCAACCCGAGTCCAAGTGATGATATGTCCAACCCGTGTCCCAAACACGTTCCAAAACATGTTGATATCAACACACTGAATATCCTCGCGTGTTGAATGCTGCACCTAGTCTCCACTCCCAATCGCGTCATCGGAGCATTATCCTTCTGCGTGCTCCCAATGCAGAGCTGCTCCTGCAAGCACAATGAAGGAAAAGTGGTCGCCATTACGCGCGAGTAGCCTTCAGTCGCTCGCAGCGCATTTGAAAGGGCACCGATACGGGTGCCCCAGTCACGGGTTCGTGACTCGTCGCTTTGGATTAGCAGCGGGGCCTTGCTCCACAACAGCCTCGCAAACCGCTCCAATCACTACCCTATACATCCTCTGGGGATATGGTTTGTGAGGTGCGCAACCAACAGATGAACACGCTTGCAGATCAAGTCGTAAGTAAATAATTCCTCTACCAGGTATAGCATGTCGTAACCACTGAAAGAAGAATGAACGGTGTGATAGAAACCGCGTAGATGAAAGAAATATTTACATAAAGTGTGATAAAACATTCTTAAGTTGACCACGATAGTATCCTTTAATTCATCTATGCATACGTCACGTCTCTACAAAATTTCCAGTGATGAAGAGTAGATACGAACTCACTGATACACGAACTAGGAGGAGACGACCTGATTTCCATCAAAGAATGAATTTATAGTCAACGAGTTTAAAAATCTGGTTTGGTAGCTTGTAGATGCGAGTTCAGTCATCGCAAATATACGCCACTAATCGGGTGTATTTCATGTCATATTGTGCCACACATTTTATCTGGCTGCTCATAATATATTTTCGACCGCCCCTAACACCATCGTGATCATGAATGTTGTCGAATTCATAGCATTACAACGAATTAGCCAGAGTTAACGATGTGGTCATTGAAACTAGACCCACATAACTGCAACCCATCAACAATATATTTAAAGTGCTACTTTAAGACGTCTTAAACTGTACATCATATTAACCGAGTAGGGAGGAAAACGTAGAGGTAAAGAATGGACAAAGAAGGTCTCATCCGTCGACAAAAAAATAAATAATGCAGATTTTACACCTTTTATTTAACAAATATTAAAATAAAAGCTTGCCATAAAATTAAATTTAAAATATTAAAAAATTTCAATGGAAGCTCTATCTAATCGGTAGAAAAACAATTAGAGTCGGTAAAGTTTCAATGGAAGCTCTACCTATTTGATAGAAAAACAATTAGATTCGAATGAAGTTTAGGCGCTATGCAGAAACTATTGGTACCTAACAGTAATAATATTTGTTTTTTTTTTTTCGGAGAAGGTGGGAAAATATACATGAAAGTGATAAGAGAGCCACTACATAAAATATTGTAAAAAGAAGAGAAGTAAAGAAAAATACGGGATGCATGTATCGTACTGAACGAGCAAGTTTTAATTACAGAAGCCAATGCGCAAATCCACCTGGCTTTCCAGCGCCCTTGGCGGACAGTAGCCGTGACGAATGCGATTAACCGGATGGCACGCACTCGCCCAACTCGGTCCTCCGTTCGGGAGCTGCAGGTCCCCTGCACACGCGTCAAGAACGATGTTACACGTGGCAGACACCGTTAGAAGGCGCCTTGCGGCTGGCCCGGATCGAAGAAATGAATTAAGTCACTGGTGATTTCCAGACTCGCTCCCAGCAGAACCAGTCGGTCCTCTTCGCCGGCGGAGAATCCTGGCATTAAAACACGGCCGCAGGTTCGGAAGCTAGGCCATGATTGTGCTGATGCTGTTAACGCACAGATTCCTTTCGATCGATTGCTAAATCCTCGTGAACTCCAGAAGCCGCCTCGCAACACGCTGACTCAGAAGAGCGTCTCTCAAGTGCAGAATTAATCTGAATTACTAATTTCTAATGCGCGCAGATACTGAATGATTCCATAAGCGTCAACTGCTAAAGTTCCTTAAGTGTAGAGGTTGATTTTATCGCAGGAGGTCGTAGTGAGCTTCTCCTGCTGGATGGCGAGATTCGGAGCAGACATACGTCGGCTTGCGGGGATTTTTTCCAACCAGGTATCTCCTCCCACCAGCGGGGCACCGCCCCAGCCGAGACAAACACTAAGCTCCCGACTGGTCTCCCGGCGTGTGTGGTAGTGTCGTGCGTGTAAAAATGTTTAAGTGAGAGGTGAGGATAGGACAAGCTAGAGGAAGGTCGCGTCTGTTCGTTAGGGTACTGCCCCGGCATTCGTCTGGCTTCGATTGGAGAAACCACGGAAAACTACCGATCAGAGCAGCCGTCCGCTACATTTCTCCTCCAGACAACGACTGAATTCGACCTAGCTATTTAGCTTGTTTCGAAAATTCTTCCACACACCGTCGGGACTCAATCGAGGACCTCCCAGTCAGAAGCGCTGCAGTGACATTAACGGATGCCCTGAACCACCTAAGCCCATGAAACTGAAAGAAAATTCTGCAGCCGGCGGTCAGACGGGGTATCTATGGTTTCCTTAGATACAATGGAACTCAAAAAATACCCAAAAAATGAAATATTTTCGATTTTCACTGCAAAATGCAAATATTTGATTGATATTATTGACACATAAATAACTGTTGTTTTGTATATATTCTACGCCATGCTTTTGCGGTATTCGAGAAGACTGTTTTTTGTAAAAATATTTAATACACTGGAATGCTATACGAGAGTATTTAATTAGTTGTTCTTTGAGCAGTGTACCTGCTACTGTTTGGTAGACCATTATGTGTGTTTTTTAGGCTATTAACTGTTCTGGTAAGTAGGATACTTCTTGTGGATGCTATTTTTCGTAAACCTTCCTCCCGACAAATAGATTTTATAGAAACACTTAATGACATGTAATTTTATGGCGAAGAATTTCTGATGATGCTTGTTATAACATTCAAAGAAAAATTATTGATCATTTGAAGGTCAAAGTATGTCCTAAACTCCCCTGATTTTTTCAGAGGAAGTTGACGAAAAGGTTTCTCTGGGTAAATTTTAGAAGTGACGAATTCCTTTAAAATTATCCGGACATTCCACTGGCAATTTATGATTTCGTACTCTGCAATTGCAGTCCTTTCCCATTCACTTAGACATCCCAGACGACCCTGTCGCTCGTGCATCTAAGTTATCTTACTCTGCCTTAGAGCAACCAATCACAAAGCCAAGAAGTCGATATAGAAAGTATTAAGTACAAAAGAAGATATTGAAAAATGATTTACAAATGTGGCCAGTTCCCCACAGTTGCATTCTACACGCCTACGTACGAATGACAAGAATTTTTTCGAATATTCTTATATATCCGTCTAAAAGGCCATCTGAAAAGGTTTCATCTAACGGCTCTTTAATTTGACATGATTTGTAAAATGTCTGCTCCTGGGGATAATTTTTGGAACGATAAATGTTCGAAACGGAAAAGCGGTGAAGAAATGAACGTTATATCATTTTCTCTACACTTTAGCAAGTTAATGTGCTTCAAAATATTTTTGCCCACGTAGTTGTCAATATCTTTAAGGGTATCTTAAAACCTAACAACTGAAGACATGATCGTTGTTTCTAAAGGTAGACTTGAAATTTTGAGATCTTGCTACTTCTTTTTGAAGCTTTGTGAAGATAAATAGAAAGAATTTGGTTTCATATTAAAACAATTTAATGTTAAAGTTCTCTTGTGCAGAAACACTCGAACTTAACATGCACCGACAATCACAAGAGTACGTGAAGGTCTCGAAAATAATCTCGCTCTGTGCACGCTTGAGAGGTAAGCAGATCTTGCACGAGTTGAAAAACGGTGTTTACTACACTAGCAATTCACTCGTATAGACCCTGTGGGTTTCACAGCCGGTCGCTGCGCCTCAGAGCTCCACTGCCTGACGGATATTTTCTAGCCATATGGGAACGGGCCATATGAGCACGGGGGATCGACCCTCCTGCTTTTCCCGTAGACAAAGTTTGAGGACTGGTTGGAAATGGAAAGGTCGTTTGCTGTCCCAAGCCCGTTGCTTTGAGTCCTGCTACGTTATTCTTCTCCAGTCGATCTGAGGAAAAACAGTCACTATCCTACAGTCACAGACACAGTCACGTCACAATAGTTTAGATTTGCCCTTAGATTATCATCCAGATTGCCTTAGGCTCAGCTATGTACTTACTACCATATGTCGAAAATTCAGTTACCGTAGGGACTCGAACTTACGTCCTCCCTGACAACGAAGCTTCAGCTGCAGGCTCCCAACTACAAATCGCTATCGCATACGACTGAAGTATTACTTGTTCGGACTGATAAGGACATTGAATAACATATAATACTTTCTCGGAACTTGTCCTGCTAGCCTTATCTTGAGGGAGCGACATTCTTCGCCCCCATTGGTATTCCTCTCCGTGTCGGGGTCTCGCGGAAAGGAAACGAGTGTCCACATGACGCGCGCGCCATGTTAATCGATGAAGCTCGGCGCGCCGTCATCGTCGGGGCCCTTGGGCCAGGCGCCATACAAAATGCAGCGCCGCGCCCTGCGGCGGGGGCGGAGGCGGGGGTGGGTCGAAGGCCACCGCGGCGCCTAATCGGCGCCCATCTGACAACGTGACGTCACGGCCAGGCGCGCCTCGGACCGCCCTCGCCCGGAGCGCTGAGGTCGCTCCTCTTCCGCCGTCGGCGCCGCGCTGCGGACTCCGGTCGATCTAGGTGGAGTTTGTGGAGGACGAAGTGGGTTCGCGGCAGATTTCCTCGGGGTCCTCCCGTTTCCTGTGCCTCTTCATTCTACGCTTGATCCATCTTCATCTCCCCCCGTCCATCAAAACTCTCTGCTCTGCCGAACTGGCCGTGAGACTGAATCATCGTGCCCTCGCCATCAGAGGCGAGGAGCATCCAGGGCAAGGAGAAGCACAAATTAACAAGGTATTTACGACAGCAGTGTACAAATGTCATCTATGAATCAAGGAATCACAATTCAAATCAAACTCGTAACTTATGCAATTTTCAAAAATTTAGAGTTGAACGAAAATCAGTTCTGCGCTATTTTTAATCGTCGTATGGTCTATCAAACAAAAATATGAAAGAATAAATTTTGAGCCATTTTTTAGATAATAATTGCTTAAATTTGTCTATATTTCACGCAAACTTACGCGAAAACAACTCATATCTTAGAAAAATTGTCCATGAGTTGATTGAAAGATGTCTTTGAAGAACAAATTTCATAAGGAAAAAATCTATATCTTCAATTTTGTAGTTTTGGCATGATGCTGAAAACATTTTGAAAATACTCGGTTCCTTGAAAAGTATCCACAAAAATCAAAATATCCGTTTCTATGTCGTAGGTCTTCGAGATCTTCTAGACCAATCAGGGAATACAATTTTTGGAGAAAATCGTCTAAACAGTGTAGGCGCTACCGTTGACCAGACAGACTTTTTGTCGTCCAGCAATTTTTTTGTAACAAGGACCCACACAAAATTCTGACTTCACAATTTTCTATATGCTACATTAAATAGCATACACTTCCCACTTAAAGGCGTGGTAACTTGGTGTATTCTAGGCAT
Organism: Teleogryllus occipitalis; assembly: GCA_011170035.1. NCBI lineage: Eukaryota > Metazoa > Arthropoda > Insecta > Orthoptera > Gryllidae > Teleogryllus > Teleogryllus occipitalis. Next base: position 186,327 of record BLKR01001241.1, read on the forward strand.
TGTCGGATCCCCTGGGTTCCCTAGACTTCCCCATGGGACCAAGAAGTTCATTTTCTGCATTTACTGCCAGCAATGCTAAATTGCTCCATCGTAATTCACAAATTGTGTGTAAATCTTAATAGAGCATCTGAGAGCAATTAACGAGATAGTCAGTAAATCTCCCCGAGACATGATCCCCAACGTCTTGAGGGCACTGACTGTTGATCGTGGCATAGCCCCAGAGGTTCCAACCACCACAGGCAGGATTCTGGCGTTGGGCACTCCATGAAGTTGGGCTTCCAGGGGAATGACTGGTTGGTACTTTACCACTTTTTCCTCCCCTGCTTTTAGAAGGTTAGACCCATCCTCGTGGCGGACAGTCACATCGACCACATGGACCCCCTCCCGGCTTTTTATTACCAGGTCAGGTTTGAGTCTAACCCCTTCGGCAACGGAGAAAGTGGCTTCCGTAGACACCACAGTGTCTGATTTCCGGAGCATCTTCCCCTCTATATCTATATATATTAGAGGAAGTTTCTTACTTTATATAAAAACAAGGATAATCCATTTTTTCGACATAAGGGCCCCACGAGATTTTCTTTCAAAAAAATTCAATATTCCACTGCAGCATTACAACAATTTCTCTTTACTACAAGGGCACGTAGTAAACAAAGAAAGTAAAAAGTGTTTGCAGCAATTGAGTAGAATCATATTTATTGTAAAAGCACGCAGAACTCATTTTTGAGCATTAATTAAGTGCATTATATTACACATCAATGACATCACACTACATAAATATCACAGATTGTTTACAAATGTCTCAAAGGATTCGAAAACATTCCAGATACTGTGGGGTTACAAGTTTCAAGGACATCTTCAACGAAGGTGAAACTGAAAACTATAAAATATCGTGGTATAACAAACTAAAAACACAAGAGGATAAATATTAAACATACTTAACTTTAATGAGCTATCATTATGCATTAGTAAAATCATACCAAAGAAGTAAAAGAAAAAAATATCAACCGAAGAAAAAAAAACATTTTCTCATACACGTAAGCCATCAGCATAGATAAATCAGCGGACTTCCACGTCGAGATACACAAGTGCGCATTCTCCTAACACGAGGAGACACGCTTGTAATCTGGCGGGGAATCACCCCACTCATCAACATAAACATCTTTTTAGGCAAGCAAGCCGGTTTGGCTCGCTAGAAATCACTCTTGTCGAGGTCAGTAGTGCCTCACTTTCCTGATTTTCTAAGCCTTTCTTTTTCGCAGAGTGGGTGCCTTCTAATGATAATTTATCAATATGTGCAGCGGATCGACACTCTATAGAGAAACTGCTCATTAGACAGGTCTTCTTAGAAATCGAACGTCTAATAAGAGAGTTGTGGCCTAGACGATTCATCAATTGCTTATAATTTACGTTTGATAATTTTCTCGTTTATAAGATCCAGAATTAAAATGTTGCCCATCATCAGAATAATAATTATTCTCAAAATCATTCACGTTGTATTTTATTCTGCAACGAAACGTGAATAAATAACTTCAAATACAAAGGAAATTGCACGCAATAACTACCCTTCATTGATTCATTTTTGGAATTTAATTAAAAAATGCATTAATTATTTCTTAAATCAATTAGTATATCGGCGCGAATCACAAATATGACAAAGAAACACAGACATTAATGCAACAAATATGAGTGAAGTAAAACCAGACATACACACAAATACATTTTAGAATCGCGCGATGAATTCAAGGCAGAAAAAAAAAATTCAATGAACCACAAATATCACGTACGACTTCGTTGATATGTCCACTGGTGAGACGGAGCAGACAGTCCAGGATCGACTAGACATATGCTTGCTCAAAATAAGATCGCCTCAATCCGAAAAGGCAACATTTGCATATCAGATATTCCAAAAACTACTTGCTCGCAGAATGTCAATCTATGCTGATTAGCAAGTCTCGAGCCATGATCCGTGAGAACTTTCCTTCTGAACAAACCGCACATTAAACGTGCTAGCACACCTCCCCGAATAGGTTCATTTCAGTTGGGGCTTGTGACCCCGTTGGATCTAAGACATCGTATTTGAATAACCGCTACGTTTTATTTTCGTTAAGAGCTAATAAAGAATTTAGAACCCATAATGCGAAGAACGCAATAGCTAGACAGTCACATTCCAGTGGCATTCCGGTACCTTGAGAACATCAATGGGCTGGGAGGGGAGTGTGTGTGAGGGGGGGAGGTCAGCATCGGACCTTGGGGTAAAGACCAAAATAGGAAAACTGCATGTATTTAAGAACTAATTCTACATGCATTTAGCAATATATTACAATCGTTTTCTGCATGTTTGTGTTAAAATCTTTCTAGTTTCTCAATGTATCAACGGCATGTATATTTGGAAAATTTTCCTCTCCTTATTTACACACTTTTACACTTACACGCACTACCCTACCGCACATGCCGGGAGACCGGTCGGAAACTTGGAGCTTGACCCGGCTGTGGGGTGCCCCGCTCATGGGAGGTGCCTGGTTTAGGAAAACCCCACTAACCGACGCGACGGTAGGTCGGCGCCAGAGCTCGCTATCCAGCAGGGGAGGATCACCGCCATCTTCGGGGGAAAACATGTACTACACTTACGGACCTTAGCAGTTGACGCTCCCGGAAACACTAATCACTCACTCACCCCGCTTCCTTTTTGAACATTTTGCGCCCGCAACATTTACAATGTTGTTCCGATTATATGCTGTCTGGAGGAGTATTCTAGAGGCCAGCTGCTCTGAACGGTAGTTTTTCGTGGTTTCTCCGATTAACACCGGGCGAATACCGGAGAAGTACCCCAAGGAAACGGGTCATAAATATTTCCTCCCTCTTCCTCGTCTTTTCCTCGCCCCTTACTTTCACACACTTATGCTTACATGCCCTACACTACCACACATGACGGGAGCCAAGACGGAATCTTAGATCTTGTCCCGGGTGGAGCGGTGCACCACTGGTGGGGGGCACCTGGTGCGGAAAACTATGCACACCGACGTGTAGGTCGGCGCCGGATCTCGCCATCCAGGCGAGGAAGATTATCGCCACCTCCCGCGATCACTAATCAACCAATCAACCTACTACGTCGTTACGTTCTGCTTTAGAATTCTCTGTCTGAAGAAGTGGGCACCCGCCCGACTAGTGCTCGTGTTGGTATGCCTTACCCGTGCTCTTTTAGCACGCAGGCTAGTTTCGAGCTCTGGCCTCTTACACCGAGGGCTCACTGACAAAAACTGCTTCTTTATCCACGCTGCCTGTTCTCTGTGTGTCTGCACTTTTCAGAAACATTCTAAATTCTACTTGGGTAATGAAAAATCTTCTTGAAATGGAAACTGAGTTGGAATCACTGAAAAACTACCTCTGAACTTATTACAAGTCTATTACAAAGGCACAATCGTTTCCAAAGAGTGTCGTCCGACACATGTGTATCCCTAACAACACGAAATAAATCTTTAGCAGAGTTGACCTCTGTTAACCCGTTTATGATAGCTGTATACAAATTCCTCCATATCGCTTGCGTAAAATAAATGATACGATTTCACGACTATGCAATCAGGAAACTGAACGAAAAGAAAAAAGGCAAATAGTGAGATGATGTTGATCTGCGCTGTTCCCGGACGTGCAACCAATTTCTCAGAGCTTGTAAGGCGGAGTGGCTGTAGATGAGCCGGAGGCCAATATCTCCGCGGTGGCGAGTTGGTCAAGTGGAGAGAAAGGACGTGTTACCAATGCTTTCATCTCTGAATTGAATGAAATGCGACCGCTAGCGAGGTCAGAGAACTGATAGATAGAATAGATAAACGTATACAGAAGGTTTGAAATAAGATTTGATGGTGTGGGTAGGAAATCCGGGTACGTAAAAATGATTTACTACGGACTGAACTGAACAGTAAATAAGATGCAATTTACAACCGCAGAAACGATTTGCGATTCACGTTTCTCCTTTTAACGAGAAATTGATAAAATCTTTGCAATGAATCGTCCAAATTATGCCAAGCTATGCCTAAGAGACACCCCAGTGCGGGGAAAATATTTCTAACCCAACTAAATAATTTAAGTTCATGAAAAAAGTTTTACAATGAGCTTCGTTGAATCGGAAAGTGTTTTTTTTCTTCAAGAGGGAAGGAAAGAGAGGTAGAGATAAAGTCAAATTTTCGCCGAGAACTATTAACCCGTGGGTTAAAATGTGTCACTGGAATTACTTTTAATGAATACGATGTTCAACAAATGTGTCTTTTAAAATTTACAAAAAGGTATCTAATTCATGTAGATTAAAATTATCTAATTCCTTGAAAAATCGATTCCAAATGAGGATAATATAACGATTCTGAAAAAAAATAAAAAAGCAGCAGCTAACTAACATGTCGGTCTCGTAAAAGCAGTGGAAATCACGTGTTACTCCAAGAGAAATGTTCTGTCTACGAAGACAAATGTTGACAGCGAAATGGAATGTCCACGTTTGCTGAACATGTCTGCAATGACTCAATGTATGGACAAGTCCGCTTTCGCCACGTTCGCGTCTTCGTTTGGACATTTCCTCAGTCGTATTGCGTCTTCGTTAAGGGAAAAGGATTTACATTGGTTGCAAATAGGGAGGAATCAATTACCGATAATGATTAAAGTATTAAAAACCTGTATCACGAGAAATTTATTAAGAAACTTAGGACTTTCAAATGTTGACGTCAGTATCCATCAATAAGTCTCCACATGCACATTCGCTCATAAAAATTATTTAAGTTTGTCAGTATTAAAAATCACAAATATGAAACATGTGGATTTTCAATGACAGTCCAGTATTTCCAAGAACCTCAAGAACCATAAATTGGTTTCACTGAACTTCCATTTTACTTAGTCCATAAATAAATATACTCTCTTTCACACGAATTCCAATGAACAGAAATAATTTGCGTTCGTATTGTAAAAACTCGTGTCATCCCATTGTTATATATATATATATATATATATATATATATATATATATATATATATATATATATATATATATAACATGTTTACTTGTTGGGGTCCAAATTGTGTTCGTGTTATGGCAAAGTTCGTGTTAACGAGGGTGGGATAGTAATCCCATTGTCATTTGGAGGTTTGTGCAAGAAATATCGACCGTTCACGCGGTACATTGTTAGTTTGATATTGCGAATGTATATTTTTCCTTATTCTTTGCACACAACGGTTGTGCGATCACATGTAACATTTTACGATCTCTACTCTTTGTGTTCCCGGCGATCGGGGATCCACAGGTCGGAATACGAGTGTTCTCCATCGTAGGTTCATAGAGTAAGCATGATCATCACCCCAAAGTTTTCAGACTCTGTTCGGTCCGCGAATGGTTTCTCATGTACGTTGTGGCGAGCGTGAGTGCGTGTGCACGCGTGCGTACGTGTGTGTATGTTATATCAATATAAGGAATGGGTCAATGTCGGAAAGATTGGGCCAAGTCTGAGAAACGAAAAATCCGTGCCCTGGGGTTTAGGCCATTTCTAGAGCCTTGGTCTAGAATTTATCTCAAGAAGCAACGGAAACGACTGATGGATCTGAGCAGCGAGCCTCCAGAATTCTTCCCAGATGTTGACTTTATTCATCTCAGTTATTTAGCTCAAAATATTTGCCAGCAACAAAACCTATAATTTCGATATCGCGCCCAAGGAAGCGGGGAGAATTTGAAACCGTTCAGCTACATTTAGTGCTTTAATTTCGCTGGTGTGGTTTTCCAGTGACACAATTTAACATAGGGTTGTAAACAGGAGTTATATTCAGGCCAGAAAACATTTACGTGCATTTTTGTATCTATCCTCAAAAATAAATTCATTATTGCATATTCATTCATTATAAATTTATTATTTCATAGAGTCTAAAGTCAGTGCGCCCTGTTTTCAGCCTCCGTTTCAGATTGGGCCATCATCAAAGCAAAACAACCAAAATGTTAAGTGCAGCGAGAGCCGGGGGAAGTGATCCTCCATGTTCCGCCTCTTCCGCGTGCATGGGGCCGCGCCGCGGTTGCCGCCCGGTGGAGGCCGCTTTCGCCTCGTGCTCCCCGCGCACGCATGACCCACACGCAGCCGGAGCTGTTTCGTGGACGCGTACGGCGGTGCGCCGCGCGCCGTGGCGGTGGCGGCAGCGACGGCGGCGGCGGCGGCGGCGGCGGCGGCGGCGGCGGTGGCGGTGGCGGTGGCGGTGGCGGTGGCGGCAGTGGCGGTGGCGGTGGCGGTGGCGGTGGCGGTGGCGGTGGCGGTGGCGGTGGCGGTGGCGGCGGCGGCGCGTGGCGGCGGTGGAAGCGGTGATGGTGGTGGCATTAATGATGGCGGCGGCGGCGCAGCGCGAAGAAAGCGATGAGGCTGCTGCGGCGGCGGCGGCGGCCATTGTGGGGCTGAGGGCGGGAACGCGTCTGTCACCAGTGGCGATGTGAAACCTCGGAGAACCGCTTGGCGCGATGGAAATCGCGGCTCATCCCGGCCTTGCGTGCTCGGATGCGTGGCTAGGACTCGCTAGAGAGTGGACGCCTTGTTCTTCTCTCGGATCTCGTCCATTATTCAATGTCACATACCAGTGGTTCATGATCTGTGGTCTGCGGCGTTGGAACCAGGCCTGCTGAGCTTCAGTTTTGCCCATATACGTTTTTGCGATTTAGTGAACCGGATGCTTATCTAGCACACTCTTGAAGAATGGATGTCTCTTTTCTCTGCCAAAGTTTACCTGTTTACTAGCACAAGCTAAAGTCTACGACACCAGCTACACCGCAGCAATCTGCAAATAGACTTTGCAAATAAACAATTTCGCGTCTTAACGAAGGTGATTGCGTTTCTAGGAGTCCCGGAAAGTGAGTGAGTGCCTATTTTCCCCGTGTGTTCCTTACTCAGCCCATCAAACAATTTTCCAACCTTACTAATTGCAGAAGCAACTGTTTCTCAATCCAAGAACGGACGCGATGATCGTGACGATCAAGAATGAATTTGACAGTAGATATTTCCAGTGTGATTAGATTAATGAAATCCCAAATCGCAACGCCCGGCCTTGCATCGAATGATGCATCTCTTGCAGAGTTAATAGCAATTGTTTTAGGAAAATACAACTTTCCACTCCATAAAGCTCGTAACACGACGTTATGTGGTTGTGGTGCAAATCTACTTAGGGTGCATGAAAACTAAGTGGTCATGTGCCTTTCCCTTACATTAAAATAGAATAGACTTCTTCATATTTTTTTACAGAAGAAAGTCCGATTCTTCGCAGGTCCTCGGCGAGAATAGATGACCTTAGTTCCACACGGACAAAGTTTGTCATCACTTTAATGCGTCGCGTCAAAGCCATGTTACAAGTATATATTACGAAACTGCTAACACGAAAGGACAAGGATTGATTTTATCTTAAAACCCAGAGTTAGTCGCAGATGACACTGCAACAGAGAGGAGCGAAAAATTCGTTGGTCCCAAAGCACCTAGCTCTCTCCATGTCCTGTGTGGGAGGCAGCCAATCGCGTCTGTCACCGTGGGTCGTTGTGAAATCTCGGAGAACCTGTTTGTGCGAATGGGAATCGCATCTCATCCAGGCCTTACACGTGGAGGGACGCCTCACTAGGACTCTCCTAGAGAGTGGACGCTCCCTCTTTTTCTCAGAATTCATGCTTTATTCAAAGCCGTAAGCCAGTGCTTCGCAATCTATGGCCTGCGAAGATGCCGCGAATGGTAGGCAGAATTTAAATCCTGAAGAGAGTCAATTGTTTATACAATCGAGAAACTGAGTTTCTCCGGGGAGAGATTTCTAAGAAAAGATGTGCTCTAATATCGCAGTGAGTTTTAGCGCCCTCTCGGACGCGAGTATTCATACGCGCTTTACAATTCTTTTGTTTTCCTCTGTTTTGCCCAACCCACGGTGCAAGGGTAAGATTCCTGGTACTCCACCACTGGGTCTGGATTCAAATCCCGGACGATCCATATGGAATGTGTGGTGAACAAAGCGGTTTCACGGCTGATTGCACCTACCTGCTTCGCATTTCACTGTTGCGACATGGTTCATTGATTATTTCGAGTTCCAGAGCGCGTCAACTTCTATGGTCATTAATCTCATAAGTGTAGTGCATGTTTTCTAACCAGATGGTGGGTGTGTTCTTCCCCCGCTGGATGGTGAGATCCGGCGCCGACCTACCCGTCGACTTGCGGGGTTTCTGTATCTCCCACCAGCGGGGTGAAGCTCTAGGCTCCCATTCTGGATTCATTGTTTTGGAGGAAATGTAGGGCACGTAGGAGTAAGTGTAAGTAAGGGGCGAAGATAGGGCAAGGAAGAGGGAGGAAAATCGCGCGAAGTCCCGTTTGTTACTGTACTGCTCTAGAATTTTCCTGGCGTTGATCGGAGAAACCGGTCAGAACTGGTCAGAGTAGGCGACGGACCTACCGATCAGAGCAACGAGTAGCTAGAATTCTCCAGAAAACGGTTGAATTCGACTTTGCCATCTGGCTAGTGTCGAAAATCCTGCCACCGCACAGCCTGGACACAAACCCTAGGACCTCATGGTCCGAGGCACTGCAATGACATCAATCGACGGCCTGAACCACCTCAACTGACCTTTTCCACTATCATTCATATCGTCTCTTCCTAACCACCTTTTCATCAACTCATTCATCCATTCCAGGCGTCGTCATTAGGCTTGAGCACTGGCATTACGATAACGAAAGTACCCTGTATTTAGTCATCCTTTCATGCCTTCTTAATTAACCTCGGTGAATAAGAACACGAGCTTCAACCATAGGGTTTTGCCACAATCCATGGTTCACCAAAAATCTAATTAAAAAAAGTGTCCTATTGTTGGAAATAAGCAAAAATTTAGCAGTGTAATAATTTGTTTTGATATTATTTATCGTTACTGAATTACATGTATATTATTGTTTGTGTTATTGTATTACATGTGTATTATTGTATTATTGTTACTGATTTTCAATATGATAACCTATGTGCACATTAAGAACCTTCGTGTGCAATGGTCCAGATGGCACATATACCAGTGAGTTCCAGTGAGTACCCACAAACTCCTCGGCTCGATGGGTAAGGGTTTGCACTCCACTCGCATCAAGGTGTTTTGCCCCTTGTATTTGTTGTGTGTTGGGCCCAGAGCAGCCTCGCGTTTTGGAGTCAGGAGAACCTGAGGGCCCAGTAGTTAGTAGGCGTAATTCTTGGAGGTAGTCTTGCGATCGAAAATGCTAGTAAGGGTTTAGCCATGTCTCGTATGCTAAATCTGTGATCTGTATTGTTCGTATCATGTTCCGTTTCAAATTCTGATTTTTGCTTTTACTACATAGTTTTTGTCCAAGTTACACAATTTATAATGAACAGAAACTGCATTATAATCATTAATGACGTACGAATGCAACCACCTTATCATTATATAATTAGCACCGAATATAATGATTCACTCAGCTACAAAGATAATAAGGTAGGGATCACAGATCTACGAAAACATGCACAGAATTCACTTCTCCCCGTAGCACGTCACACGCAGTTTTAACTGTTTTTGACATAAAGGAAATAAAATAAAATAAAACATCCATAAACCATACACCAAATAAACATCTATACCTGATGATGCGATATTTGCGACTTTATAACAGTTCATTAATGAATTAATATCTTTCTTAAAACACGACATTAAACTGATCGGAATGATCTCTCGCGATCCAATAAGTATATTTTATTTTTTCTGAGATAAACACTTTGCAATTTTTCCGGAAGGGGTGCACAAAAAGAATTTTGATCCGAAGTTAAACGTCGGGCCCATTATCCGAACAACTGATACCGTAACTTTTATTCATGATCCATAGGTCGGTGACTTTTATTTGAAAAAACTCTAAATGACGAAATAGGAACAAAAAGGCGCAAGATGAATGGTGGCGTCAAACGCAAATAAGGACGCTCTCGGATTTAGAACCCTGAAGCAGCGTCATTTTAAATGTCGACGGTTCTACGTGCACTACGATTATTCACGTCCTAATTCAAACTATGTGTTACCTGTAACAAACTGATGTGCGATATAATGAATCGATGTTTTGAAAAGTAACAAGTACGATGTTTGATTCTCATTCAGTTACAGAGATGATATTTTTCAAAGAAACAGTTTAAGATAACGTTTATTTCGAATTTCCGGGCATGCATTCATGTCAACACTTCTGTTTAAAAACACAGCGAGACTCAAAGGCCTACCTGCAGAGTGCTAATGGCAATTTGATGTAGAGAAGGACGTTCAAAAATCCAGAGGAGAGGACGCAGATCGAGGACCCCCCAGAGAATAAAGTCCATATATGCTTACGCAGTACATTTTAAAGGCATTCTACGAATGCGCTTAGGCATATTTTTAATTTCTTTGCTTTGAACGTTTGTAAACTTGGATATCATAAATGAGGCACCTACAAATTAAGTGTCCCTGGCATGGACAACTTAATACTTTGCTACTCAGGGCATTAGACTCTCTAGGACCCGATTTACAGCTTCCTTTTGATGAAGGGTTCCAGACTTTTAGCGAACGCGCAAAAGCACATGGTGTTTTCTCGAATCCCGGAAGCAAAATTGTGACGCGCCGTTCGCCCAAACTCCGAAATCGATACTTACCAATTTGGAATATGAATTCAGAAGAGACCGTTTCATTTCCCTTCAATTACGACTTGTATTTTTGTGTCTTTTCTTTTGTATCAACATTCAAAGGTATTGGAAAAAATATAAGATGAGAAAAGGTAAAATACTATGAATAGAATGAAATAATTCAAGGCTTTATCATTACCAACAATATTGTTTAAGTCAAGAGTAATCAAGAGTCGTTTTGTGGCGTCCAAACAGCAGGTAAGAGACGGCTCAACTTACATTTCATATTTTCTGTTACGTGTCAAACTTCTACATGTTTATTTCATTCACTTTCTTGCATAGATTTAATACTGCATAGATTAATATTACAGTAATTTAATAAATTACTGTAGTATTAAACGATTTAACTCTTCGCCAACCCCACTTTCTTTTTTCTTTCATACCTTAAGATGTTTTTGAAAATTAGAATTATGTATTATATAACCATGTACTATTAGTAATCTTTTAATTTAATGTATTGTTTATATTTCTTGTATCAGGAAACTGATGATTATGGCTAAGACATCGAAAGCTGCTCTTGAATTAAACAATATTGTTGACTATGACAACGCCTTGAATTATTTCATTTTCAATGCCAACGACATTTCATCGCTAAACCATTACTATGTATAAGATGAGAAAAAAGAAACCAACAATAATTTCTCCAGAAATGTATTACTAATCTATTTAATTTATGTCAGTTGTAATACAAAATGTAATGAAGAACCAAATTCCCGAAATACTGAATTTTCCTTCCGGTTTAACTATTCTCTGCTAATCCTCCTTTGTACTAGGTTTCTGCTAGAAATTTGAAGCATATTTTTTTGTTTTACATCCAGGCTGAGAGTACTGCACTGCTTGGTACCGCTATCCTTGGGAACACCGGAGGCTGCAAGCGGTGCACCGGACGTAATACGGTCAGCGGATGTGTGATGGCGGTCTGAAGGAGGGGACCACCAAGAGGAGAAGACGGCGTGGCGACTCTGAAGGAAGTCTCCAATAGTGCGAGAAAAGAAGGAACTCTAGGGTTTAAAAATAAAAAGACCGGGATGTTCATTTGAACAGGCCAAGAAAAAGGTAATAAAAATGAAGATAATTCTGAAAGAGCAAGATTTTTTAATATTCTTTTACCTTGCTTAATCACTTCATATTGTTGCAAGGGTGGAAATACATCAATGAGGACAAAAATGATATGGTGGAGAAAAGACTAAGAAATGGTAGACTATGAATTCTTTTGTGATCTCGTCGTCCTTTTTTCCGACATGACTTCGTGCACTGAGATCGCACACGCACACTCACAACGACTTTGAAGTACCACTCTGCTTAAATCGGAGTATATATCCGATTTTGCAGTCGGTTGGCGGGACGAAAACCCGCAATGGGGGTCCAAATGAGACACCCGCAAAGCCCAGAGACAACGCTATGGTCATTAGTTCCGTAAATGTAGTATTGCAGTAAGTGTAATGTTTTTATCCCATGAGGTGGCGGTGATTTTCCCCTGCTGGACGGTGAGAACCGGCGTCGATCATCACGTCGGCTTGAGGGGTTTTCCTTAACAAAGTATCTCCAATCAGCTGGGCACCGCCCGAGCCGGGACAAGCTCTGTGCACCCGACTGGTCTCCCGACATGTGTGATAGAGTAGTGCATGTAAGCGTGTGTGTAAGTAAGGGGTGTTGATATCACAAGGAAGAGGAAGGAAAGATCGCGCGCGGTCTAAGGCACATTTATTAAGGTAGCACTGGAGCAGCGTCTGAAGTCGGCGTCACCATGTAGCTAGTGTTGCAACTTCTCCATTTGCTCGAACCCCAGGACTCGAACTGAGGTTCGAACCCCAGGACCTACCAGTCAGAGGCACTGCAGTGACAGCAGTTGATGCCCTGAGCCACCTCAGAAGGTCGATCAGGTGACGCTGCGGCATCGCGACCCCGGCATCCGGCTCTTACCCTAGCACTAACGAGGCATCACCGCGAGGCCGGCACCCGGGTGCGCCGGAACGCAACGCAACTTCAGCCTGGGTGGGCGCCCCGCCGAGACCCCAACGCGACTCCTCACGGCGCTCACTTTAGCACTAACGACGCGTCACCGGAAATCCGGGCACCCGGACGATTCCGCTCCTGCGATTTCAATTTCCATCAAGGATTTCGACATGTGGGACCCCACCAAATGGCCGCAGCTACTATCCTGCTCGCTACCTCGCACAGGATGGGCGGCAGCGGGGCCGGTGGGGCAGCGGGACAGGTACAAGGCGCGAACAGGGCGCGACCTGCGCGTGGCCGTTAGGAACAGGGGGAGGGGGCGCTGTCCGGCGGGCGCGAAGGTCACGGGTCACCAAACGGCAACGCGCGCAGCCGCGGAGGTGACGACATCCGCGGCCAGGGGCCGGCACTACGCGCAGGGAGACGAAAGTATTGAAATTCACGAAGTGTGTCATGCCTTGCGGGAAAGAATACGATGGAGAAATTCCAAGATGATTCGAAAACAATAGGAACCCACAAACAAACCAAACTTTGCAAGAAAAATAATACAATTCTTCACGTTCGACAATCCGTATGAAACAATATTGGAAAAACTCAACGACGAGTCGAAAACAATAACAATAGTTATAAAAGAAAGCAGGGGGTACAGGATAGCACGAAGTTCAAGAGGTTGCTGGTACGTCACAAATGAACAGACACCACGATCAAGGTCATTTGTAACAGAAGAAAGAGAAGCAGAAAGAGCGAGAGAGTGAAGAGGTATTGGGACGAAAAACATGCTGAATAACACATACGTGGCGCAGAAAAGTCGTCACGAACGAGAAGAAAAGGTGAACATTTATCGATAGAAGTGAGAAAATAAAGACATTCAAATATTTCGAAACAGCGTTTCAGCAAAGTGTTTTACAAAAGTCCATACTAAAAAAAAAAATGGAAAATGAAGCGCGAAATAATACTAATTTTTTTAACAGTTAAAAAACATTCTATAATACTCTAGAGAAACCGCAATGTTCATGTACCAAATTTTCTGGAATAAAGCCCCAGTAGCGTACAAACCTTCCTCACGTTTCGGAGGAACAGATTGAAAAATTAGAGTGTGTTCATCGTTGCAATGTTTAAAAACTGCTACATTCCTGCAATTTTCAGTATCGCAGATCCTGAAAAAATTGTAGGCGGGGTATCGGAAATAAAAATATCTACCCACTTGTAACAACTTGAAAAATAATAGAAAGTATTTCAAAATTATTTCGCTTTATTTCGTCATTCTCGTGTATTAGCCCACTTCCTCCATACTTTGTTGCTAAAATTATTGGAAAAGGAGGAGCGTATATTCCGGAAAATACGTTATTTAAAATCCAATGGAATTTTTCCATGCGCATTTTTGACTTCATTTGGTAACACTGTGCGCCGCCCTTGCAGCAATCCCTCTGACAAAGGCCGGGCGTCGCGTGCGGCCCGCGCATACAAATGCAGCCCCCAGGCGCAAGGATCCTCCGAGGGCCGCCCGTGCCGTATCGGCGCTGCACACTGGACTGCAGTGCCTCTGACCAGGAGATCCTGGGGTTCCACTCCCGATGGTGGCAGGGGTTTCGACACTGGCTCGATAGCTAGGTCGAATTCAGCCCCCGTCAGGAGGAGAATTCTAGCGGCTGGCTGCTCTGGTCAGTAATTTTCAGTGGTTTCTTCTATCAAAGCCAGGCGAGTGTCACAACAGTACCCTGAAAACTGACCACGGACCACGCGCGATCATTCCTTCGTCATCCTTGTATCATCATCATTTACTTTCATACACTTAATTTCATATGCACTACACTACCTCACATGCCCGAAGACCAGTCGGAGCTTATATCTTGTCCCGGCAGGTGCAGTTATCCGCTGGTGGGCGATGCCTGATTGAAAAAACCGCGAGCCGACGGGTAGGTCGGCGCGGGATATCGCCATCCAGCAAGAGAAGACCTCCGCCACCACCCGCGATAAAAACAAACATGCGCAACACTAACGTAACTTATGACCTTAGCAATTGATGACGCAGATTCACTAATCAATCCAAAAATCGGCGCTACAAGCCACATTCACCGCGACGATGGGAATATGTCCTGATGAAAGTATTTTTACTTTGAACACTGCAATTAGTTTGCTTGATTGGCGGCACGGTCCTCGTCATATTTAATGCCACTAAGCAACTGCAGTTACTGACACGCAAGATAAATGTCAGAGTTGAATTAGTTGCAAAGAAAAGAAAGATTACATATCTTTCAAATTTTTGTTTGTTTGTTAACAAGCTATTTTACCGCTCGGGAATGTTAATTAAAAATATTTTATATACGAGGATGGGGCACAGGTCATGGCAACTTTTTTGTGAGAATACAAGCACGGGTGAAAAAAGTCAAATATTCACATGAAAGGACGACGTATAAATCAAGTGCAGGGGCATTTTACGACACACCAAAATTGTGTTTCTCACATTTATTAAGGAATTTGAAATGACAGCACTGATCTCATGTGCCAAAGCATTTTAGCATACAAGAGTTCACAACATTCCAAAGGCATTACATACCCTTCTAAAAGCCAGATTAGGCAGGTGCTCGATTACCGCAGATGCCACATCGGTCCGCACACACACACACACACACACACACAGGTCGTCACGTGCGTCACTGGTTGCTAGGCGACCCCCCGCGCCTCCTGTGCGACCGTCCGGTGTGGAAGGGCATTATTCCCAAGAGCTTCCACCGATTCCATGTGACATTCTCTGGCATTTTTCCCATGGAGTACGGCTGTTTTGGGGTATGAGCGCAGCTCGAAACGGGTTATACTCATCTCGCACGGCGGTAGTCGGACAACTGATTTCATGAGCTAATTGTTCCCTTTGCTAATAGAGACACCTCACAGCGTCATCCGTTGATGTGAACACACACTACTGCAGCATTTCTTTCATGCTACAAATGAAATTTTGCGAGTCCATAACATTTCTTAGAAGAAAAAATAGTTGCCACGACCCCAATCCTCTTAATATGTTTGGTAATTATAGTTTGTTTTCGATTTTATACCAAGAGTATCGTGGCACAGCATTTTCTATTATTGTGTTAATTATACACCAACCAACTATTATGACCATATTCAATTAAATTCAGTTCAAATTAGTTAAGTTAATATTCCATTTAATCTACTGTTTAGTGCTATCTACCGTCAAACTTCACTGTTCGCAGTGTGCTTCTATTTTTTCATATTTTATAACGATGGCTTACGGAAGAAACGTATTTTTCAAAAGTATTGCATCCAAAACTTTGTGACTGGGTTGTAGGAAAAATGATATTACGAAAGACTTATTTAGCTTCAATGTGGGCTAAAGGTTTTTGGAATTCTCTTTCAGACTGTGAGAAAAACTCCTTAGCAGACAAAATTTTCAAAGAACAAAGTGCATTCTTACAAGTTAAAATAATAAAATATAGGAAGTGATCGATAGTTTCCAAAAATACAAACTTAAAACACAAAAATAAATTATAAGAGATCAAAATTTTAATTTTTAGGTTTCATATGAGATCCTCTCTTGCAAAATCCTTCTGTAGAGCTGAGCAAGCGCCATTCCATCTTGAGACTTTCCCAAAGCCTCAGCATATCGAAAATGATTTAATAAGATTTAGGTAAACGTTAATCGATGCGAAGCTCATTACAATATTTCAAATCTTTCCTTCTCCGAATAATAAACTACGAACGAAAAATAAACAACACTGAAATAAAAGACAATGAGAATCTCTAAATTTTTAATACAAGATTCGTAGAAGAACACACTAGCAAATTTTACTTTTAGATTCCGATCAATTCATCGCGCGAACAGAGAACATTACAACAAACGTTTTCGACAAACCTATTGTATTTTGTGGTACAGCATCGCATCTACCAGTTTCCGCTAAAGAAATTTAAATTCTAGTATGCTCGCTCATTTCTTTCCTTTACGTGGAAATTTACATAATGTGAAAGCACGTTTGACCCCTGGCATGGTGTAACCGGTTGCGTTGTTTTTTTCCCGTTTTCCTCGTTTTGCCAGTTTGATGCACATAAACTCCCTCCAACGGAACACCGCTTACGTCTGCTGACAAAATAAACTGCTGAATGATCCAACAATATCTTTTAGGTGAGTAGTTCTAAGAAATGTTATTAAAAATACATTGCAAAACTATCTAATTACGCGTGCCTCCCTTCCTTTTTATGCGATTTTAAAACTACTTTGTCGATGAAGTTAACCCGAAGTCATATGAAAATATAAACGAGAATGGAGAAGTGAAAGCAATGAGAAAGGTGAAGTAACTTTACCGCACCTACCCTTCAAAAGCGGACGAGCGAGGCTAGGTGACACGCATGTCACTCGAGCGTCTTATTTTCTCTTTTCACTTTTGTATTATTCTCTAGAGACGTAATCGACAGCACTTTCAATCCACGACATTATAAAAGCAATTATTTCATTCGTTATTGTAACTGTACGTATCTCTTTTAAGCCAAAGAGAGCAGATGGAGAGCGTGATTTGAATTATAAATTCAAATTTTGCATGAAAGCCTATTACAAATAAAATACGAGTACACTTGTCTCTACAAATGATTCACATGCAAATTTCATGTGCACTACTTGTCTTTTTATCAGCATTACAAATACTGATCTCTTTTTAAAAAAATCACCTTTGATCATCTATTGCATACAACAATTTTACTTCTGGCCATCTATTACATTCATCACTTCTGGCTAACTACTCTATCAAACAATTCACATTTTATCAAACAGTTGTCCTAACCTACAATTGTTCTTCCACCCAACTATTCTCTTTCTACCGTACAATTCTCGTCAGAAACAATTTTCTTACGTCCAACAACTTCTACGCAGCAATTTTTCTATCTCACCATTTTCCTTTTAATTAGTTATTTTACTTTTAAGCATTCGTCTAACAAATACGTTCCACAGTCTTCTAACACTGAAATCTGAGCGGCGCCGCCTGCGAGCTCTTCGCGAGCGCCGGGCTGCAGGGGCTATTGTTGAGGCAAATTTTACCACAACATCGAAACATCGATGTTTTAATTATAGAATAATAAAAATGCTATTTTCCTATCAAGTTTTAGTTACAGTAAGTATAACATTACGGTAATATTTTATAGTTTGGTTACCAGCATGTTAGTAGTGTGTTAATAAAAATTATTATCAAATGTAATGATTAAAATTAACAATCAATAGAATCGCATTTCGCTACTTTATCCTTTAGTCACTTCCATTCGTTTATTATCGAAGTAAAACTACCTAAAATTCCCTCAGACTGCACAGTCGAAATGTGCATCATGATAAAGAGTATGACGGAAAACGATATTGCTGTGGATTGCTGCTACTCTACAACGTGCCTAAACCCTTTTATTAAAAAAAATTAAAAAACATCGATGTTTTTGTAACAAAATATCGATGTAAAGAAACCATCGAAAGCAAAATATCGATGATATTTTATATGATGTTTCTGGTGCAAAGCATCGATGTTTTTTGCCATCCCCAGCAGGGGCAGGGGGCTGCACGACGCGGGGCGCCGCGGCGCACCTGGCGGCCGCTTTCGAACCTCAACGGGGCCACTGGACGCCACACCGCGCCGGCCGGGGGCGGGGCTCGCGGGCCGGCTGGGGATCCCACGCCGCCCAACACACACACACACACACACACACACACACACACACACACACACACACACACACACACACACACACACACACACACACACAGACGGACGGGCATGAGGATGCGGGGGAGGGGAGACTCACTGCGATTTCCCTCCGTCCTTCCAGGATGAAGTTGTTCTAGGTCGAGGTCAGAAGACAAGGTCAGCCGTGCATCGTGCATAAATTCGGTTGCACAACCCCTAGATAATCGTAAAATACTCTTCATTGTTAGAAATGTATATTTACGATTTAATGACATTCAGTTGTCGATATAGAGCAGCAATATCAATGTATGAAATAATTTTGAAAGCAAAGACCACCCGTCGAGCGCCATCTCTGGCATCTGATTGCAAGACAAGCAACGACCGATGGGTGACTTCACGCACTTATGGGTTTAACATTGCAGAGAGGTACTTTCCGACTTCGCGCGCATTCTTATTTGAGCAGGTGGTCATTGCCCGTGCGTTGCGTTATGGTAGTGCTTAAAGTAAGACAGTTCAGAAAGCACCCCAAACTACCAACGTGGAATGCTGGGAACTCATCATGGCTGGGGGGACTCGGAAAATACTAGTTTTCTGTCTTTGTCTAATACAATTGTGTTATTTAAGCATATACTTTTATTATTTTGCGCTTTATTACAGATACACAAGTTCGACCAATTTTTAACGCAATTGGGTGGATTATTATCATGTCCAGCAAAATTATTTTGATTTTATGTTAGATTTGATGAATTAAAATGGCCATTTGATGAGTGCAGTTACATCTGTAAAGTTCTCTGAGACTGCATGCAGTTATTTCTACGCAGTCATCTTGTTTCATTACACTTTGTGTGAGAATTCGAAACCCTATTTGTAGTGATTAGTGCCACGCTGTTGGTATTGCTCTTGTCGACGCTCCTGCTACTAGTGTATGTGAAATGGTACTGACAAATCTTTCGAAACGAAGTAAGATTCTTTTCCACTTTGTTGCATTAATTTTTGTGTGGTTTTCATTATTGAGTTAGTGACGATTAGAAGGGTTAAATATGTATTTTCCTGGTAAAAGACAATGCATTCAGAAGAAAATATTTAAACATTTCTATTGTTTCATATTCTTGACAAAAAACTACATATTAAGAGTCCTAGATAGCCAACGTTAGGCCGTCAAACTTTTCCTGAAAATGTAAAAATCATAAAAAACTGGATTTGACTAAAAATTCATGAATGATTTTTCATAGCAAATACAGGTGTTTCATAGTAAATACATGAGGGAGGAGGTAATTTTAAAGACGGCTCTGTTTCGTTTTACAAGTAAATTGTTTGGAGGTGAGAATTCATGGTAGATAAGTGGGTTTAAAACATATCGAATAGCATAAAGAATATTTTCTATCCGTTATATTTGAAGATATAAACCATGCTGGCGAAAACATGACGCTTCTGGAAACCACATAAATATAGTTTACAGTTCCCTTTATTTCGCACGTCCAGTATAGGAGAGCAATTAGATACAAATGAATTTATCTAAATTACATTTCCGTCCTTCGAGTGAGCTGTAACCTCCATTTTCAAGGAGCACCTATCGCCACTGTCCTCACCAGACGTTATCATGTAAGCGAACGGCTGTCGGTTCGCAGAAAGAACGAAGCGCCTAAGGATTGGTTTCGACACTGAATACCCGAGACCACATTCATAGGTGTTTAAGGAATTATTGCATGTTTATTGAAGAGCTGTGTCTTTATGCTATTTAGCAACATACATTTCACACGTAACGCGTGCTAAAAGATTATTTTATTGTTTTTTAACACATTTTGCATGATTAAGTGACAATGTTCATGTTTATGTCCGCTAGTAGTCAAAGCTAAAGAAGTTGTGACGCAGTCATTATCACACACATTTTACGCACAAATTTGTAAAGTATCGTAAAGTATCGTAAAGTATCGTGCGTAAAGATATAAAAATGAAAGATGAAAGTTCATTCGAATCATTCTTAGTGGTGGATCTTGTTAATCGTGATGATTCGGAATATGAAGACAAGTGAATATATTATATATATTCACTAGTTATTATATATATATATATATATATATATATATATATATATATATGAGAATTTGTTTCAAGCTAATGTACTTATTCAAAAAGCCACACTTAAGAAAGTAACCGACACTCACCTCTCTCCCCGTTTTACAGTAGCTTCAGAGGAAATGAGTTCATTTCAGAAAGTTCCATAATATTACCTGAAACACAAGAAAATAAATTAGACAAAGAAACAAAACATTAACATTAAAATAGGTTTTGAAACTGAGTAGCTAGTGCACCTAACATATGTCAACGCTTAAAAAATATAAAAGAAGAAGAAGAAGAGGGATGAATGACAAAGTTCGACCCCACTGCCCCGCTACCGTAGGGCCGTAGTTTGTAACGCTACGTAATTAATACGCTATAGTATAGTAATAACGCTATAGTAATTAGTAACGTATAATGGTGGGGACTGGGGACAGTAGAACCGGACAGTAGAACGCCTAATCCCATTGTCCAGTCTACTGTACTTTATGTCAAAGTGGGAGTGGCGTAACGGCAGGATATGCTAAGATGCTGAGCATCCCCACGAAAAATATTTATCAAAGAACCCTAAATAGTGTATTGATAATCTTAAAAGTGAGCGAAACACGTTTATATTAATTTTATAAGTGATTTCCTATGATTGAATTCGGCGCGTTGTTACAAGCTGGCCTCTGAATACTTGGAGTGGACGCTAAAATGCTTCTAGCATCTGCCGCGAGATTGCGTCGGGCAATGACACATGAGTAGACAGTGAGTTCCCCCCTCTCCTCCTGTCCCAGAGATTCCGACTGTCTTACACTTTATAGCATACGAATTATAGCTATGAAAAGAGGTTTATGAGCAAGTTGCTCGATTGTGCACGACACCGCAGCACACTTGAGGTCAGAGAAATATTTTTCTTCCTCACTCGTGATTCTCTGCTAGGACATGGCCACAAACAGGAGAAATAGTGTTTGTCTACTAGTTCTTAATTAATATCTAAGAAGTTCACAATTAATCTCATTGCTAATCGCGCATGAGAATTAAAGCTGATCCATTGCATAATTTGGTTTCAAGAAGTCTCTTGACGTAAATCTGTTGAAGTATTATAACATTTGTTTCGATAACATAGATTCTAGAGAACATTAAAGATCATGATGTCTTCAGTTCACGTTAATGATGAGCATTCCCAAACACGCGAGTCACGCTACGCCACTAGAAAGTGAGAGATTTTACTATTTTCCACTGTTTTGGGACAAACTGCGTTTCACTTCTGGCCACCGGCAAAATCTTTTTTGAAAAGGTACAATCGAACCTTCCTCCTTACATGTGTAGCAAGTTATAACTCAAACTTATCTGATCTGACCGAGTTAGTCACACATATTGTTAGTCTATTCACACAGCCATTCCAGCTATCGTGGTAAAATGCCAGGCAGGCCAGGCAGCCATCATGGTAAAATCCACTTCATTCTTTTCACGAACCATCTAGCGGATTTTACCCCTTGAAATGTTCACGATGTTTTGGACACATTCCAATTTTTTCTCTTAGTGGCGGTGATCTTCCCCCGCTGGATGGCAAGATCCGGCGTCGACCTACGTCGGTTGGCGGAAAATTTCCCCAACAAGGTATCTCCAACCACCTGGTATCTCCCGGAGAACCGCCCTAGCCAGAACATGCTTTTAGCCCCCGATTAATCTCGCGAAAAGTATGATAGTGTACTGAATGTTAGTATATGTATTAGTGTACTGAATGTTAGTGTATTACTGAGAATAGGACACTGATGAGGAAAGAAAAATGGCGCACGGTCCATGGCCCATTCGATTGGGTACTACTCTGGTATTTTCTTGGTGTTTATCACAGAAACCACGAAAAACTATCAATCAGAGCAGCCGCCCACTAGAATATTCCTCCAGGCAGCGGCTAAATTCGACCTAGCTATCCGGCTAGTGTCGAAAATCCTGCCACCGTCGGGACTCAAACACAGGACATCCCCATCAGAGGCACTGCAGTGACATCAGTTGATGTCACCTTTGTGGACGCCAGAGCCACCTTTGCAGGTGTGAAGGAGAAAACACACATTTTCACATTTACATAAACACACTTCATGCAGCAGCATTAAAGTTTATGAAGCACATGAGATGAATGAAGTTCCTAACATTGTCATTTTATCTCTTAGTGCCTCCAGAAAACAACCTTTTGGCGTATCTTGTCGCTCAGAGTTAACACCTCAATATATAGGACTGATCTGATAATTCTAAATAAAGAATGTGTGTTTAAAATAAGTAAATCCAAATGTTATCAGAGAAATATTATAAAATGTGGTACGGTAATTTGAATACCAAAAGTTCCTTTCAGTCATACGTCAAGTGCGCAAGACACGGGTTCTAGAAGGAATGCGAATATGATAATTTATTTATCTTACATGTCTCGGCTGGTGTGTGAATGTACAAAACGTGAACACTTCGAAAAACTCACACAGAGAACTACGCGAGGTGTTCGAGTGCATTGGTAGCTGACATTTGAGAGTTTCCTAGGAAAATACAATGCGGCAACAAAGTATAAACGAAACTTAAGAGCGCAAATGTGAACAGCGAGTATACAAAACGTAATCATCACGAGAAGCTCACGCGAAGAACTATGCAAGGCAATCTCGGTGACACCAAGGTTTACATGAAACTAGCAGTGAATGTTATAATGTGGCAGTAAGTTATCATAAGTAATTGGAAAGCACGAGTAGAATTTAATAGAACTATTTTACGAATGAAATTTCAATAATATAACTTCATATAATTTTAAGAAAACATACTTCGTATATAACTAACAGTTTTCAGACTGAACTGCAAAGAAATGTAAACAACATAAGACGAACAAGAAAGTAAACATAACCAAACAAATACAACGAAATTATTTAAAGACACAATTATTAAGTACACAGTTTTCAAAGTTTACATTTTAATTAAGTTTCGTTTGCTAATTTGCTGTTTAGTTTGCTAATTTTTTAATGTAGACAGTGAATTCGTAGTTTTTAAGATTTATTCTTGGTTTATCCAATTTCCTTATATTCATGCTCCAATCTTTTAAAATAATTTCTATCACTTGATTTACCGTAAATGCGGCTAACTTGTATTTTCATTCTTTACAAAACTTATAAAATTGTTTCCAAACATATTTTAAAGTGTGTTCATAAGAATAAAATTCACAATTATTGTTAATTGTGTTGCTTGGTTTACATTCTTAAATAATTTAGTCTATTTCACAATTAAAAGCCGAACGAAACCTTGACTGTAAGATTTGGCAACAATTGATGCACAAGAGGCCATGGAATATTAAAAAACAGCATTCTTTTATAAACTCTGTGTACAAAAAGGTGAAAAATTATCACTTGCTATCAGGTGGTAATAAAGAACTGATAATTGTGCATGAATGGATTATGCAAGGCCTCTAATCGATAGGTATGGTTCCTTTTTGCACCCTATTGGCTGAAATTTCATGAGTGGAACAGCCACGCCTCTCGTGCAAGTGTCCCGTACGTGCACGGCTCCATTCACCCTTCCCGCAGTCTTGACGTACGCTGCATTTCGAGGAAAGCCGTCCAAATTCGGCGCCGCGGGCGGAGCTCACGCATGTCCCCGGCCTCCTCGGTGCGGCGCCGGACCGGTTCCCACAGGAGGCAGCCCCACTTCTGCCCAATTATTAACATACTTCGAAGCCACCTTCAAATGTTCCTGCGCAAAATCGTGCACCTCCGACCACTTCTGAACAGCGGGAGAAACGCGTTGCTTAAGAAAACAAGCGATGGAACACCTCTCCCGTTTTCAATTTTCATGTCAAAATTTAATCTTCTCAACACTTGAAAATGATTATTTACCGTATTAGTATTCTACTAGGTACAACACAGGCTGTCTCAAAATAATGTTACACACTCAGAAGACATGTGGGAGGCCTAAGATGATAATTTTTGCCAATGAATACCTGGTGGGAAATTTCATGTCACGAAGTTACACAGGGGTTATTTTTCTCTGATTGGTAGGTTATCTTCGGTATTTGTCGGATATAAAAAAAAATTAATTCGAAGGCGTCAGAACGTAACCTGCCAAGAAACAACGCATGAATTGATTAATTAGTGAGTCCGGGCGCGTTAACTGCTAAGATCATAAGTGTAGCGCATGCTACTATTGCGGAACGTGTCGTAGATCTTCCCCCATTGGATGACGAGATCCGTCGCCAACCTACATCGGCTTGCGAGTATTTTCCCTAACCAGATATCTCCCAGCACCGTGGCCCCGCCCCAGCCGGGACCAGCTCTAAGCTCACCAATGGTCATCCAACAAGCGTAATTGTGTAGTGTGTGTGTGTGCGCGCAAGTAAGAGATGAGGATAGGACAAGGAAGAGGAAAGAAAGATCGCGCGCGTTTGTTAGGGTACTGCTCCTGTTTTAGATTGATTGATTCGTAATTCCGAGCGCGTCAACTGGTGTCATTAGTCCTGTAAGTGTAGTGCATATTTTAGCGCGGGAGGTGGTAGTGATCATCTCCCGCTCGATGGCGAGGTCCGCGCCGACCTACCGTTGTCTACGGGATTTACCCCCAAAACAGGTATCACCCACCAGTGAGGTACCGCCTCAGCCGGGACAAGCTCTAAGCTCCCGATCGGTCTCGCGGCAAGAGTGGTAATCTAGTGCATGTAAGTTTAAATGTGTGGAAGTAAGAGGTGAGAAAAGGACAAGGAAGGGGAAGGAAAGATGGCGCGCGGTCCGTGGCCCGTTTGTTAGGGTACTGTTCAGGCATTCGCCTGGTGGTGATCGGAGAAACCACGGAAAACTACCGATCAGAGCAGCCGGCCGCAAGAATTCTCCTCCAGACAACTGAACTCGACCCAGCTATCTAGCTAGTATCGAAAATCCTGCCGCCGTCAGGACTCGAACCTGGGACCTCCCGGTCAGAGTCACTGCAGTGGCATCAGTTGATGCCCTGAGCTTCCTAAGTCGGTTCAACGAATCAAGTGATATCAACCAATTAGAGGCAAATGTCACATACGTGAGATCGTTAAATGAAATTTTTCACCACATGTTCATTGGGGATTGATCTTCGACCACCTTGCGTGCCCTAGAACTTTGTAACGTTTACTCTTGGCTTCCTGTATAACATACGCATTATCAAAATTGCCGTAGGTGTAAGTCTGTAGGAGCTATGGTAAACTATCTCATTAACCGTTATTAAAATCTCATTTCCTTGGCATTTGGGAGGATCGCCTCCAGCTATAACGAACAGCACGAGGGACACTGAATGAAGTTATTCTTTGATGAAAATCGAACGATGATTGGGACAAAGAGCTCTACCGTGTTTGATTTTCCGGGTTCAATACTCTTTTGAGTTCCTTCAATGGGCTATTAACCTCGTGTTTTATCATTTTATTTTAATATCTCGATTTGGTGCGGTATTTATTTTCTAAAAAAATATTGTTGTATTCTTACTTGCGTTAAAATTTTAGTCAAGTTTCTCAAATACAATTTAGCAATATGAGGAAGTTACGCTCCATCTATATAACGGTCGAGAGGGAAATTCCAGGTATCTAGGAAGAAATAAGAAAGTACATACATTTGAAAGTCCCTAATTCCTAGTTCACCTTCGTTCCGCTTCTTTCAACATTGCGTACTAATTCTTGGGGGATGGTAATCTCCACATTTTCCCCAGTGCATCCAAAGTGAAGTGCTCTAAAATGAACGTAAATGTCATATGAGATCAAAACAAAGCCAGTTCCATGAGATGATATTGAAATTGGAGAAAAAGAAGAACGCAGCCCGTTGCAAAGATATTCAGCAGCATCAGGCCGGCATTGTTCGAAGGAATCGCCAACTGAGATACCGAATTTTCGTACGATGCAGTGCTCCAACTTGTAACGAAAGTTCACCTGCCCACAGAGATATTAAAGCCTTTATAGAAGTGCCGACGTCAAAGCCATTTGCTACACTACAGTCGGTGAAGTATTCTCTTGTTCGAGAATATTTTCCTGAAATGGTCAAAGTGTGCTGAACCCAATTATCTTATTTTGGTTTATTTTCAACAGTGCCTCAAATACAACATAAGCTTCAGTTTACAGTTGAACAATTGTGAGTCAAACACAAAGAATACTAAACGTCGCATCACGTCCCAGATAAAAAGATTTACAACTTAGAGCGAGGTAAAATATTTTAAATTATTTTCCCACTCCGATATTAGAAGGATATTTCTACAAACTTTTAACCGCAAGATTTCTTAGAATTGTCAAATTTGCATCAGTCTCGTAAATTGTGTTTGACTTCACAAAAAGGAAAAAGTATCATAAGTACTTACTAAACGTTTGAGTAATGTAAAGTAAAATCCCCTGTCGCTTGTCTTGAACTGTTTACTCTTAGCGCTGACTGTCCAGCTTTCGCGTTTATAGTGTTTGTCCGTTTCGTTTTTACAAGTTCTCGTGCTCAGTTGTTGAATCTTTATTGTTTGCGAATAATTTTAGACTCGGGCCAGTGCCCCCTCCGCCGCATAAGAAGCCAACACGAGGCGCAGCGATGGCCGGTCGGGGAAGTGGCGGTGACGGCAGCGGCCGACCGAGTCGACAGCTGCAGCTGAGGCGGGGTGGGTGGCTGGCGGGGTGAGCGCAGTGTCGGTGGTAGGGATGCGACACGACAACAAAATATCGATGCTTCGAAATATTGATGTTCAAATTTTAAAAATCGATATTCAAAATACATTGACTCAAAACGTTTTCAAATATCAATGTTTGTAATTCCATATTAGTTACCTCTCATCAGAATTCACATGCAGAGTGCGGCGTTTTCATGTCATGATGGG
Source organism: Teleogryllus occipitalis (assembly GCA_011170035.1). Taxonomy (NCBI): domain Eukaryota; kingdom Metazoa; phylum Arthropoda; class Insecta; order Orthoptera; family Gryllidae; genus Teleogryllus; species Teleogryllus occipitalis. The sequence goes on from BLKR01001241.1 coordinate 213,479, forward strand.
CGTGTTTATTAATTTATAATTGAGATTTAGCTGAAAAAACAAAGTCAAAAAATTCTCAGAACAATTAATAAAATGTTTATTATCGTGTCGGATAATACGAAAATAATACACTACATTTATCAACAAAAATTCGACTAATTTATTTTTCACTCTAGTGACTATAGCCTGAAGAATGGAATCTATGAAAATTAATATTGTTTTTTATTGTTATATTTTGCATGCAAAAATAAAATAAAATATAAAACATTCAATTAAAGATATCCAACTCAAAACATCGGTGTTAAGAAAACCTCGGCATCAATAAATCGATGTCAAAGAAATTGACATTTGTATGAAAAACCGATACTTCGATGTCGCGTCCCTAGTCGGTGGCTGCAGCTGAGGCGGCGCGGCTGTCTGGCGGGGGCGAGGGGGCAGAGTCGGTGGCTGCAGTGGCGTCGGGGGCGGGGGGCGAGGCGGGGGCAGCGGTCGCGTCATTGCCGTGGCGGCGCCTGCAGGCAGAGGTGAGCGACCCTCTTGCATAATTCACACCCAAGGACACGAGCCAAAGTCCTGGCTGCGGGGGCCGTCGGGCACCGAACCCATCCACCATCGATCACCCTCCCACACCCCTCGCTATTCCCCCGCCCCGCCACACCCATCCGATATTCATCAGGCGGCTCTTCAATGAAGGCCCTTCGTTTCATAGTCTTGCGATTGCGGATTTAGCTCTTATTCAAAACTAGACCCGAAGGTTCCAAACAGTGCTTTCGAGGATATTGTTTCGAGGCTTTAGCTAGTAACTAAGGAAATGTACGAAGTCTATTGTGACATTATTTAGCATTTCTTGCAAAACGCTCCATACTACAGCAAGCAAGAGCACAGGACGTGAAAGTCACGAAAATTTGAAGGAACCGGTCCACTGACATCGGGAATACCGTGCGGAATCCAAAGAAAAATATCTGCCAAGCGAGACTGTCTTTGATTAAGGCATTCTTATGCCAATTTAAGATGATTTGTAAGTGTGTGTCTTCTTAAATACCATTTGAAATACTTTCCTCGCAATCGACATCTCAGAAATACTGGAAACAGCGGCCTAAAATTAATACATTAGCAACGAGTAATACGAGAATGCATTGCTGTGATTTTTATATGATAGCGAGTCATTTGACATGAAGCACTGAATTTGAGCATAAATGGCTATTGGATCTTTGTCCGAAGTGAACCACTTCGAATGAAGTGGCTACTGTCCATTGAAGGATAACTCTTTCACATATATGACTGCTTGGCAGTCATTTCATATATGACTGCTTTCACATAGGATTCATACGAATGAGTGATCAAATTGGTGCGATAACACGCATACAGCGAAGTGCTTACAAACTCTATGTATGTACATGTAATTTCTAGAGAATGATGTTTTAGGATATTCCGTGTGCTGTAATAATACTCAGAAAGACATCATCACCATCATTGAAATACATCTTCTAAGTATGGTATGTTGACTACTTGTGTTGTCTTCTTTCCATTTTCAGCTCTAACTTACTTTTTAGCATTATTTTCCCTGTTGGTCTCTCTATAAATATTGTATAGTAAAAATTTCGATGCAAAATTGATTGCAAAATTGAAATCAAATAAGTGGGTATTAAATTGCAGTGCGTAAAGAATCTTAATGAGATTCCTTGTCTTGACTATTGAAGAAAACAAAATACTAAACTTTATTTCTTATACTGTGAAGAAGATTGAGGAGGGCATATTTTACACTTATATCTGGGATGCAAAACTAGGGACCATCCCGGCATACGCCTTAAGCGATTGAGTAAACCCAGAAAACCTCAATCAGGATGGCGACTGAAGGCCGAGGGCACATTCAGATTTAGTTGACAATAGAAAGAACTAGGTAAGTGGTCGAAGTTATATTTTACCAGGTATATGGTAGTTATATAACAACTAGGTATATGGGAGTTGATTATGCCGTATATGAAAGAAAGGTAATCGGGCAGCATTCAACAACAAATCCATGCTGTATTTAATAATGGAGATTGAAGGGGTTTTGGTTAATTCACTCGCTGTGAAGAAGTCTACTGCAAACAGACAAGTGAAGAAGAAAACAAACCAATAAGGAGAGTGAAAATTAGAGAACATCATGAATTAATGATTTCATACGTAGACGAAAAACTTAAGCTTACACAAAAAGTTCTTCGGAGAAAATTTCAAGTAAACAACGAACTCAGTATCCACGGAATGCTTTATTTAGCTGTTGCATTTTAGCTGGTACACTCAAAGATATTCGTACAGAGCCTGAAAAAGCTAATATAATGAAATTAAAATAATGCGTGGCAAATATGTATTTCATGCGCTAAATTTCCAAGCAAAAAACATACCAATCTTGAACATTGACGAAGCCAACTTCAAGTTATTTACTTCACGAAGAGAAGGGGAATCTAAGAAAGGAAAACGTCGCAGCTACATTGCTACAAGCTGTGAAAGGGCTAATGTACACATTATAGGATGCGTAGGAAACATCGTTTTCATTCATCACGAAATAAGAAGAGGTGCATTAAAAAAAGAACATGCAAATAAATTTGTATGCCAATGTCTCCGGACTGCCGAGAACAAGTACCAGTCACCTGTGGAACTTGTCGTGGACATTGCGCCCTGTCATCATGGCATAGAACGAACATTTATAGAAGATGAATTTAGCAATTGTTACTTCTTACGGTTAAGTCCATATTGTCCTAACTTGCCTAGTCATGCTTCAAATCTTTGGTGAAGAAATATTCATCGAAGAAGTTGCCACAACTTTTAACTGGCGAGGAAAAGAGAAAATTTAGGCTAATCTCAAACTGAATTTCAATAGGATTCAGAATTTAAATAGGATTCAATATTATCGATGATAATATTAATACAATATTAATTAGACTGTTGGTGATGTAGATACCTTCGACGTTCTGGAACTTCGTTTTCCGCCCAGCAGCTACAAGCTCTGACCATGATCGCTACGCAATCGAAAAGATCTTAAGCAGAAATAGAGATTTGATACCAGACAACCTCAGTTTATTTACTTTGAATTAATACAATAAATATTATCAATTGTGGAAAAGGTATTACTCATATTAAGAGATTTATTCCAGAAGATTTCAACTTGTTAAATATTGCTGTGCAAATAGGCTCGTTTATTACAAATAATTGGGTTCGTTTAATTTGTTGTTTTTTCTTTCATATATCTATGATTGAATAAAATATATTTGTAAATTACATTAATACGTATATTTGTATTATTAATCTTAATGCACTTGGCGTTAGCTTAAATGAGATAGTGTTTGGTTCATTTTGAATGTTTTAAGTCTCGATTTAAATGAATTTGATCTTGAATTAATCTGGAATTAAATATGTTAGTTTTAAATGTGATAGTGCTTATTTTCAAGTTAATTACGCATAAACCCAATATAAATTTGCTTGTTCCCAATTTCGAATTGTTCGGGTTCTTTTTGAAATGAAAAGGTATAAGTGAGATAGCGCTGACGTATCTACAGAACTAACCTCATCAATAAACCTCGTACTCAGTATCAAAGGTATTGTTTTTACTAAAAACAATGAGAAAAAATTAAATTTTATAGATTAGACGAGAACAAATGAAATATAGATGGAATCAATGCAATGATGTCTTAATTAATACTTGAGGATGCGTCAAACTTCCAAAACTACCCAAATTCATCCGTCGTCTTTACAACACCAATTCTTTACTGACATTAACAGAGAATTTGGACGTGCACGGAATACTCTATCTTATCCTGCATCACCATCTCTCTGGCTAGCGTCCGAACAGCCAGCGCTCAGCCAAATTGTGTGTCTCTGCGTCGAACCAGAGAGATTACTAAAGAGAGCGCCCAGCGAAAGGCAACAGCCTGAGTTGAGCTGCTCCGCGCTCTACTTCCGTTGTAGCGTAAAGCCTGTTGTGCTGTAAGAAAGGAAACATTACAGCGTCTTTGGAGGAGATACAGACAACCGTTGTAGCTTTTGCTTGAAGGTTGTCGTCAATTTACGAAAATTCTTACATCAGCAAGTCAACTACATGTTATTCAGACCTCCAAAAGCACATCGTTTGATAATAATTCCTAAACTGACCTCTAAATTTAATGTTCTTAAGCACGTTTTCAAGAGCACCTTTCCACGAGCATGTTTTCAAGCGTTTCACTGTGATACATTCTATGAATAATATTTGAATTAAATATTGGTCTTGGTAACATTTTCTAAGGCACCATTAGCACGCGAAGGTCGCTTAACCTAAGAGAGCTACACGGTATAGACTTAATTTTGTTCTGAAAATATATTCAGCGTAGATTATCATGATATCGACGTCGGCGAAGAAGAAGAAGAAGAAGAAGAAGAAGAAGAAGAAGAAAAAAAAAGAAAAAGAAGAAACGTGGCTATCAGCGATGATTGTGAAATATGCAAATCAATGTTTATACAAGTAGATCTAGGTAAAAGTAAAGGTATCCCTGGGCAATTGCACATAGGCTGACGTGGCCCACACGGGAGATGAAGGTAGAAGTCCACCTATTCGTCGCCATCGTCACAAGGAGGAGGTTGTGTGGCAACGGCCGCCTTAACCGCCAGGAAATATCCTGGGACTCACTGGCAAGGGGGGCTAAGTCGACCTCAGAGCCGCTCTGAATCCCAGCCTTCGCCGGGATTCGAACCTGGGCGGGACGTCAACGCCCTACCACCGAGCCACCGCGGCTTCTGTTTGTAGATCTAGAGTTTCTTAATGTGTACTTCATATTACTGGCGAATTTTGGGGACACCCAACATTGGACTATATAATAATCTTCGAGGACGGCTAATAATACGCCATTCGCATTTTCATTCAATGCGAATTCAATGCGAATCTATTCTACGCAGGTGTCGGAGTTGTTCTTCTGCAGCGGGCACAGGAAGGGAGTTTCTTCTTTCGCTACATTTCTGCAGAATCTCCCTCAGGCGCAACAAAGGCGTAAAACTAGCCTATAAAATGCTTTCTTCAATATCAACAATAAATGGCAGAAGAAGATAATCATCTCTCCTCAGTTCGACTCACCAAAACAAAAGAACTAAGAAGAAAGGCAAAAGTGATGATAATAAAAATAATTATATTACCGTCATTGACTTTCTTTTCATATGAATATTATTGCATATTGACGAAGAAAATTTGAAACAATAGCAAGTGAAATAATTTATAGTAGAAACACTATATATTCAGAGCTCCTTAAGTAAATTGGGATAAGAGTGATATATTTTACCACCTTGACCAAAAGACAAATATTGACGAGTGAACAGTATTCAAACACAGGAACTTTTAAGCAATCAATATTTCTCATGCACGAAGTTCATTAGACTCATTTCAATCAATCATTTTAATCAAGTAGATCGTTTTTATGCAACTTCACTGAATGCTCACATTTTCGACTGTCTTAACAATTGCCTTAACGTGAATTAAGATAGTTTTCAATACAATTTTATAATTCATAGAAGGTGGAAGTGTAAGTAAAGTAAACAATAATACGGAAACTATCTTGAACTTGATTCAAGGATGTGAATGAATTGATTTCTACATCTATAAATTCTATTTTTCAATTTATGTCTTGCAAATTTGCAAAACCTGCATCATCCCATTCGTTACTATACGAATGAATGTGGTGAGATTAAATGAATGTGAACATGCGCGTCCGAATTAGAATAACATTTATTTAAGTAAACAAGTCTACTTCGGTCACTTCTTATGTACTTTCCCATAAGACGGAGAGAATGTCAGATAACTGTACAGTCATTCTTCAAGAACAACCAATAATCAAACATTTTACAATAATGTGAAATCTGGTATGTCAATGTACTAATTCTATTATGTTTCTATTAAAAAAATCTTCATTATAAAACAACAGGATTATTTTTTTCCAAGACAAGAGGCACGCTAATGTGCTTATAATTATGCCACCACAAGAAGTTCCTTGCCGCCGCCGTAACACAATGGCCCCGCCGCCGTCGGCACTCGGGGCGCCGCCGAGTGCGTGGAGGTTCCGTCGTCGCTCCGCACACGAGTGCGGAGGAGAGGCGGGCGTTGGACGCGCGAGCGCCGGAGCCGGAGCGGCTCAAGCGTCAAAGAGCGGGGGCGGCACGTGGGGGGGGACGAGCAGGCAAAGAAAAAATACTGGATTTTTATTGATCGATTCGTGTTTCCGCGCGGTTCAACTTCTAAGGTCATTGCTCACGTAAGTGTAACGCATGCTTTATCGCGGAAGGTGGCGGTGATCTACCCCCGTTGGATGGCGAGATCTGGCGCCGACATACAAGTCGGCTTGCGGGGATTCTCTCCAACCAGTTATCTCTCACCAGCAGGGCTGCGCCCCAGCCGGGACCAGCTCTAAGCTCCTGACAGGTCTTCCCACAAGTGCGGTAGTGCAGTGCATGTAAGTGTAGGTGGGTGTAAGCAAGGCGTGAGGACAAGGAAGAGGAAGGAAATTTCGCGTGCGATCCATGGCCAGTTTGTTAGGTTACTGCTCCGACATTTGCCTGGTGTTGACCGGAAACACCTCGGAAAACTACAGATCACAGCAGCTGATCGTTAGAATTCTCCTCCAAACAGCTGCTGAAGCCGATCTAGCTATACGGCTATTGTCGAAAAAATCCTGCTACCACCGTCGCGAATCGATCACTAGGACCTCCCGGTCAGAGGCACTGCAGTGACTTCAGTTGATCCCCTAAGCCACCGGATCGGGTCGGGTTGGGACGCGTCGGGCACAGTATGGTCTAATAGGGGAGGGGAGGTCGCGAGGAGTCGGGTGAGGTGTGTCCTGCCGGGTGGGGCGCGTCGTGTCGGGTGGATCTCAAGTCTCAATGGAGTGGAACGGGGTGGGCGTGGCGTGGCGTGCCGGGCCGAGGCGTGACGGGGCGGAACATGATAAAAACGCGTGCTGGTCGTGCGAGGTGTCAGAATTGCGGGGCGGGGCGGGGCGGGGAAAGGGCGGGGAAAGGGCGGGGAGGGGCGGGGCGCGAACGGCGCAACTCGGAAGCGACCCCAGGAGCGGACGAGTGCCCTGGAACGCGGAGCGAGGGTGTGGCTGCGTTGGACGAAAAGGGCGTCGTGACACGCGTACGTTAATCCCAAGGAAGCCCAAAACGCAAAATTTGAACTGAACCTTATGGTAAAAAACAAGGTGAAAAAAGTTAGTGGAAGTCCGAAGCCTTCTGCGACCAAAGGTCCCTGCCCAGGACCGTGCAACGGAACCGTAAGGCAGCAGAAGAAAGGCGGCAACTGAGAATCAAGTTCGAGATAAAGGAAATCCCCTCGGCAAGCTAGTGACCGATAAGGTACTCAGCTCTTCATAATGAATAACTAATCTGAGCGCCCTTACATAGTAGTTTTATGCTAAAATGGGAGCAACGGCACTGGCAGGCAGCGGTCCGCCAAGCGTGGCGCATGTCACCGCCCCCCCCCCGCGCCGTCAGTCATGTCACACCGCTCATCTCCGCCTGCACCTTCGCTTTCGCGAGGGCGGGGCAGTGATGGACGCCCGCCGGGGAAAGCCGTAACAGCGCGCTTTTCACTTTTACAAAACTCAGCATCACTCAGCACTTCTCATGTGTTGAGAGGTTCAGTGACCGCGGAGGGGCTGTTGTTTCCATTCCGTCGATTCGGGAGTGTCGATTTCGGATGATATTCAGAATGATTTCGTGGATCATCAGTGGTACAGGCTGAGGTGGCTCAGGGCATGATGTCGCTGTCTACCTCTGACCGGGAGATCCTAGAGTTCGAATCCCAACGTTGACAGGATTTTTTGTACTAGCTATACAACTGGGTCGCGTTCAGTCGGTGTCTGGAGGGGAATCTTGCTGGTCGGCTACTCTAGTCGGAAGTTTTCCATTTTTTTTTCGATGAATACCGGAGCACTGCCTTAATTATAGGGATATGGAACGTTTGGAACATGCACTACACTCACGTGACTAATGACCTTAGCAGTTGACACGTGTAGAACTATTATGTAAGCTGTTTTATTGAACAACTTGCGAGAAGATCATGAACTGAGAACAATGACATCAGATCAAATAACAATGAAATTACAGTTAACTAGCTTTCAAATATGAAAAATATGCGTAAATCAATACAACTGCAAAGAAAAATGAGTTCCAACAGCGACTCGAACCAAATGTATCAAAGGTGAGGGTGTCAACCTTTGAACTACTCAGAATCGTTTCTTCCATGTGTACGTAACAAAACCATTTTTTTTTTCGAAATCAAGAGTCTTTTTATGAATGGCCTGAAAGTACGCAAATTTCAACGATACAGAAAGCGAAGCAATGACGGACCTTGTGCTGTTGCAAGACCTTGTGCTGTTGCGGCCACATCCCTAGCCTTCCCACCTTTCGTCGAGGACACACAATGATCGTTCACGGCTTTGGTCATTATTCCCGTAAATTTAGTGCAAGTTATATTTCGTGAGGGGAATATTCTTTACCCGCTAACATGTGAGATCCGGCCCTGTCCTAGACGTCGGCTGGCGAGGTTTTTCCTTTCCAAGTATCTCCGCCAACTGGGCACCACCAGCTTAAAACTTCCGACTGATCTCCCAACAAGGTGGCAGTGCAGTGAAAATGAGTATAAGTATGTAAGGAAGAAGTAAGGGAGAAGAGAGGTCAATAATGAGTAAGTAAATATCTCCCGCGGTCTACAGCCCGTTATTTTAATGTATTACTCTGGCATTCGCTTTGAACTGATCGGAGAAGCCAAGGAAACTACCAGGCATCCGCTAAAATTCTCCTCCACATCGTGGCCGAGTTCGACCTAGCTATCTATAATCCGAATTAAATATAATGTCAAGGTCAGAAGCTGGAAGGAGAGGGAGACACTGTCATCAAATTGGGACCCTCAATACCTAAATTTGAAGACGTAACGAGGCTCCCGAATGAATAACAGAAGCCTTCTATATTTCAGCTCCTGACCTCAAGGAGTCACTGTATTTTAAACCGCACAAAAGCTAGAGTGGAAGATCCAGACATCAGGACTCTAACCCTAAGACCTCCCGGTTAGAGACGCTTTTGCTGCCCTGAGCCAGCTCCTCCGGCACACGGCTGACGAACGCTGAGCTATTCCAAGCGCGACGGCCGTCATCGCGGGCGGACAGCAGGGGCGGGGCGGGTGGCGCTTCCGGACGCGGAAGAGAGCGGCGAAGCTCCGCCCGCCGCGAGGCGCAGCTCAAGGAGCGCCTTCCTCGCCGTCTTCCTAGCGCCGCGGGCGTCCACGCTTTCACCGCGCCATCGCCAGCGCCAGCGCCGCCTCGGAGCGACGCGCCGTGGCGACAACGCGAAAAATGTCTGCGATGGCAGTGGCGGAGAGTGGTGGTGGATGTGGTCGTGGTGGTGGAGTCACAGGAGGCTGAGCAGTTGCCTGAGGAAGACGCTGTGCGAACGGTTGTGGTGGCAGTTACAGAGGCTTAGGAGGCAGCCGCAGTAGAGGTTAATGAGACAGCGCTTGCAAGCAATGTTGGGGATGCTACATGGGGAATAAGCATGGGAATGCTGAAAGGGGAGACTGAATGGAGAGGCTGCGTGGGTTGGCTGAATGGGCAGGGTGACGGCATGGCGAGGTTGCACGGGGGGAGCACGGGGAGGGAGCATAGAGATGCTGAATGGGAAGGCTGCGTGGGTTGGCTGAATGGGGAGGGTGCAGCGGGCGACGGCATGGTGAGGCTGACGGGGAGGGAGCGTGGGGATGCTGAATGGGGATGTTGAATGTGGAGGCAGAGTGGGATGACTGAATGCGGAGGGTGTGTGGTGAGACTGCACGGAGGAGCATGGGGAGGAAGCATCGGGAGGAAGCACGGAGAGGAAGCACGAGGAAATTGAATGGGGAGGCAGCGTGAAGTGACTGGATGCAGAGGGTGCATGGTGAGGCTGCACGGGGTTGGAGCATGGGAGGGCGCATGGGGAGCGAGCATAGGAAGGAAGCATGGGGAAGAACCATGAGGTGGGAGCATGGGGGATGATGTTGCTTGGAGAAGTTACATGGGAAGGCTGTAGGGGAAGAGTGCGTGGGGTCTGTAGAGGTAGCTGTGATGTTGAAGTGGCGGTGCCAGCAGTGGTAGAAATGGAAACGGAGGTGGAGGCAGCGAAGGAGGGGATATGAAGGCAGCAGTGGTGTGGGGCGATGGCAGCGGGGAGGGCGGTGGGGGGAGATGGCGGCCGCGGCCAGCGCGTCCGCGCACGATTATTGCACGCTTATTGCCCGCTGCTTTCCCCCAGGCAGCCGTCGCGTCGCCGCCAGAGACGCGCTGACACGACTGGAGAAGAGGGCACTGCACTTCTGGAAAGATTGCCACATCCTCCGATTCTTTCGACACAAGTCAAATTACTGCTATTACGATCAGATTATCCTCAACGATCCCTGTACATCACCCAAGGGTACTTTCTCAGTGTCAATATTTGTATATTTTTAAAGGCAATAACAATGAATATGGAAGGAATCTTTATTATAAGAGATTTTTAAATTTCTACATTCTCGCAGACTCCCTTAGCGTTACTATTTAATTCAAATATATTTAAATGCATATTATCTCAGGACTTTTTTTAGAGAAAACTGAATTATGTGAAGTATTTTTATTCTGCTATAAAATAAAAAATAGGGTATTATCACAATAAAAGAATCTTTGGGTAAAGGTATAAATATCTAATTTGTGTTTCTTTCTATCTTTAATAACATATGGGGCACGTTAAGGATATATCAGGTTTACATTAGATGTAAAGTTAATGTAAAAAATGTAATAAGGAAACTATAAATGATTGTCCATGACAAAACATTTCTCCTTTTTTGAGAATTTGACTCCTTAAAGTAAAGTACTAATCCTAATAGCACAAACCTGGTGATACAATTTTTTATCTTTCTATTAAGTTAGATATAGCATCAGACTAATTTTACAGATGTTGCAGGGTACATTCAACTCGCGAGTTTCCAAGGTGACTGGGATAGAAACGTATTCAATAAAAATCGAACAATTTTGTACATTTCACCGTCGCGTTTTTCAATGGTTCGTTTATAATTTTTTTCTGATGACTGCTTCGATTAATCCGAAATGCTTTTAACGGAGACTCGGATGAACGCAATTGTACAGAATATGAAAACGTAAATTAGGATACCGTAAATAAAATTCTGTAAATTTTCTTCTGCAAATATTAGGGTCAGAGAAAACTGCCAAGTCGATCGTACTTTTGTTCTAAACATTTATTGAGCAACACTCGTTTCTACGCAATGCAGGTATCCTTCAGTCATTAAAACGGTACAGTTACATCATGCACTGAGGCTCCGCTCACTTCGGTGAATCGACAAGTTATGAAAATAAACGGAATTCGTGCAACTTTCACTAAAATTGTGTCTTGGTGTTTGTGACTGAATTTTTTTATTTAACGAACTTGAAGACTATGTATTTCAAAGTTTGATAAAATAGAAGTCTGTCTCAGTTGCTACCTCAGCCTGAAAACTATTGCAAATTTTTTGAAGTACTGCACTCCCTTTCAAGTGATAATGCTCTTATTTACGTTTTGAAGTATTTCCTTTACTTATCAGTTTCAGATCCAAAGCAGTTCAAATATCAGTTACTATCTTTCGTTTTTGGTGAATTCATGAACATTGCAACATTGACAAAACTTCTCCCAACTACAACGAGCTCTTGAATAAATAACAGAAGCATTGCAGCCTTCACGGCTGCAAAAAAGTGAACAATGAGATATAATTAAGTGGATGTCTATCCTTATACGGCCGCTCTTGTCTTCATCGTAACCCCGTTCTCCTTCTACTGCCGATACCGTTGTCTTTATCTTCAGCTAAGCATCATCACTTCCTCCTCCAGACAATAATCTTGCCCCTGTTCACACTGATATTTTCCCCTGGCATATCAATGCAAACGATTCCCGAAGAATCTAATGATGGATAGCCGAATTACGCCCCTCGCGTTGCCTCAAATTACGCATTCAACGCAAACTACGTTCCAAAATGTGCGCTTTAAGCTATTCACATCGAAACCAAATGCAAAATGTAACTGGTTGAACATTTGGACCACTTCTACGCATCTTGAAACTTTTTTCCGTTTACATTTTGAAAAACTTTCTTTAATTTATTTAAACTCCCTCATATTCTTCGAAAATCTAGTCACAGACATTTCAAATGTGGCAACTATGGAGATGGGGCAGTTCTCTTGTTATAAGCGTCCATAGAAGGAGAAAACGAATGTTTTACTAGGGGGCTATAACCTTTTTAGAATGTATCTCAAGGGCATCTCTCATACTTCAAGTTTGTTTTTTTAGATAATCAGACACGGTAATGAAGCACAACTTGAGACAACTGGCTTTAGTTTCCTTCTGAAGGGAGTTTTATATTAATTATTTTGTATTAATGTCATTTGCAATTGCTAGGGTGTTGGACCCCCCTTTCGATTGTGGATTTGTGTTCAAAACTATCCACAGAGCGAATGCTGAGGTGGTCTTTTGTTTCCTTGTGGATAGTAGTAGGTTAGGTTTACTCCTTCCCACACCTCATACGCAGTTTACATTGCTCTTTGACGTATAAGGTTGCGGCATGCATACGATTTGTTTATTCTTAAAAACCCATGGATTCGATAACGATCGAACTCACAAACTGATATAACAAACTTATGTACTATATTTAGCGTCAACGCTATTCAATAGAATGGTACCATCGAAGTCGCTCTAATAAAGTAACAAAAATGAACGCTGCAAGCGTGTCTTGCGATTCTAGTGAAATAAAAATTAGATGTTTCGTTCGCAGGAAATAGAAATGTCAGAGGGGGCAATGCGTCACTAGCAGCTTTAAAGGGCAACAGTTTCCATTGAGATGTCCAAGTTGAAGAATTCGACGCGAGACAAGCTTTCTCCTGTTCCTCAGCAGAGCAGTTGTTCATTTATTACTCGCAGTTCAGTGAAACCTGAGCCCCTACGCTGCGCCTTTCTGACCCACTAAGTTACTCTCGCACGCGCTCTACTGCTGGGCTCAATTTGTTCCAAATCGTTTTATGCAAATCAACTTCAAACGACTTTTTAATATCGGTGTAAGTTTCTGCGTGTTACATGAAGAAAAGCTGCGAAGTAGATTTTCTAATGTCTCTAGAAATAATAACACTTCTGACTTGTTTTGTTCATACTTTCATTTTAATTTCATGCCTTGTAATCAAATTGTTATCGCTCTTATCTGCAGGATTGGGACCCCGAAGTTCAATCATCTTTAGTAAAAAGTATCTCTCTTTCAAAATCTGCTAAATATTCATCTCGCTCGCTAGTAACATATTTAAAGAGTAAATCGTAAATACTGAAGAAGTCAGTTTTTGCTTGTTTTTGGAGTGCCAATACATGTTTACTAAAAAACGTTCCAAGTCAATCACGCTTCTTCTGCAAGCAATGCTAATAAACCTAACCTGTTCGTCAAAAGTCACAAGGAATGAAAACACGGAAATGACAAGAGAGTATGACGCACTCCTAGCGGTGAAATTAAGTATCATGACGCCTGCGGGGCAGCGCTGGCGTTATGCATTCATCCCAATAGGAACGTGCTCATACAACGAACCCTGCGAAGCACCGTGTCACAGGAAGAACATTTGCAAAAGGAAATATTGTCAGACAATTCAGATTTGGAAAAGAAACAGGAAGAGAGAAGAATGTGAATGGAAATGTCGAATCTTAAGAATGATGGGGAGGATGAAGGGCAGGGACAGAGATGGCAGAAATGAGGTATAAGCATTGGCGAACACCTTGACTGAGGAGTCCGCAACGTCAGCCAGAGATTGCTTAACGGGATCCGTTGCTCGGAGCAACAATCCAAATGGAAAAGAAAGAACGAGGTGCTTCATATACAACGAAATAACTGACAGGAACGAGATGCGAAGTAATACCATCAGTCCCTTTAGGTAGAGTAGATATCGCAACGGAGTATTTCCAGACGACACTTCCATTTCAAGATCTTAGATGTAATCTAAATCCGTTATTCTATCCAAAATAAATTCATGAGTAAAAATCGCAATTACTTTCGTCCGGACTATGGCGTCTCTGACCAACGGGAATGGGCAGCTTGGACCGCGTCGTAAAAAATGAAAAGGAATGCAAACACGGGGAGCACGTGGGCAGACGTACAGAAGACAGCGTGGGCGAACAGGCGCTTTAAACGGGCAGGCGGAAGGAGTCAAAAGAACACAATGACATCGGGAGAAAGAGCGAGGCCGACACAAAAAGGCGAGCCGCCGAACGCGCAGGCAGGTGGGCGGACGGACTGGCAGAGAGCAGGAAAACGCAGGACTAAAATACTCCAAGCAACGGGCGACGCGACTCCAGGAAGGCAGCCTTCCACATTGAACGTGTGCGGCGAAACTGCTGAAGAATAATTCTTGATTCAAAAGCTCAGAAAGGTCAGTCGCCTTATACCGTTTTATTTCTAGATCTGCAGCGTGATACCACCCATCACTGACATCACATCGGATTAGGGACAGCATTGAGTAAATAATCAATAAATTTTAGAACGTAAAAATGCAATATTTGGAAATGAGACAGTTTTTTATCGAGATATGAGGTAGTACGAGAATGGATAAGCTATAGTCCATTCACGTTAGCAGAAGATTTTTTTACGTGGTCTAAAACATTTGAGAAACAAGAGTAACTTCCCATTTTGTGCGCTCTCGTCTTTCTACGTACGTAGTAAAGATAAATTATTATAATGCTGCAATGGGTATAAGCGACGTTTTTAGAGAAAAAAAAACATACTTGTGAGCCCTGGAACTGGATAAATCTAGTTCCTATATAAAGTAAAATACTTCCTATAACACGTTGTGCAGTCAGAATCCACTTTTGTGGGTGTTGATGCCGAAAAATCGATTAACGGCAAAATGTTCGTTTGTTCGTGTCTATATGGTCAGCGCTAGTGCTAACCGTTCACACATTTTTCTCCAAAATTGATATTCCTGATCCACCTAACGAAATCGATGTCCTGCGGGTTGGAAACGGTTACTTTGATTGGAGTAATTTACAGGAAGCCTCAACAAAATGTTCAAACTGTTCTCAAAAATGGAACAAACTTTTTTTATTAAAATGTGTACTCAAATAGCACAAAAGACGCTCAAGAGATGACCCAGGTTTCATTTTCGTTGAACACTAAATTTTCAAACATTGCAAAAGTTAGAAATAATGCGAGAAAGCAAGTATTGTTGTAGCCTCCACTTATTTACCCTTACTTTAGGAGAGATTAGAAGTGTTCAATATTTATTTCTCTGATATTAGATAATTAACTCGCTGTAAAAATTCATTAAATTCCTTTTGGTATGTGCCCTACTGAAGAGAAACTGAAAGTCGAATTCCAGTTCTCAAAATTTTATTCAAAATATAAAATACGAAAATACGC
The DNA here is from genome assembly GCA_011170035.1 of Teleogryllus occipitalis. Taxonomy (NCBI): domain Eukaryota; kingdom Metazoa; phylum Arthropoda; class Insecta; order Orthoptera; family Gryllidae; genus Teleogryllus; species Teleogryllus occipitalis. The sequence continues at coordinate 228,882 of BLKR01001241.1, forward strand.
ATTTAATTCAAAATTGAAGAGTGCTTTTGATATAAAATGCAAATGGTAATTTGGGAGTGATTCGAAGGCAGATCTGTTTGGGTTTTCCGGTTTATTATTTATACAGAATATATAATGTATGCTTCATATTTAATGTAGGTATGTGTAAGTAAGGGATGAGGATAGGAAGAAGCAAGAAAGATCGCGTGCGGGGGTATTACTCCGGCATTCACCTGGTGATCAGAGAAGCAAAGGAAACCTACCGATGAGAGATGCCAGTCTTTTGAATACTCCTTCAGAGAGCGGCTGAATTCTACCTATGATGTCGAAAATCCTGCCACCGTCGGGAATCGATCCCTAGGGCCTCTCGGCTCGAGCCCTACGCTCTCTCAAACCCTAAGCACTGCAGTGATATCAATTAATGCCCTGAGCCACCTAAGCCGGTACGAAAGATTCAGTCTACCGTATAAGCTGCCAATGAAAGTCGAATATGAAGCTCTGATCATCTACAGCGTAAGAAGACCTATGAAACGCCAAGAAAGGGCCACGTACTCAGAAACCTCTCAGAAGATTATCTTCTAAGCAACATCACAACATCAACACCGTTCCCTAACACTAAACGCGATTCATTCTCAAATCGAACAAAAAGAATGCTGCGTTGTACACGAAACCCAATGAGTGGTAATCTACAAGAAACTAATTTTTCACTGTATTAATCTCATTCTATAGAAATGATGTCTTCACCTATAATGCGTGCAGCAATATCAGCGTAGTAACGAAACCCATATATGAAACAAATTCAGAAACATCTTGTATCCTCAAAGCTATCGCGAGACAGAAGGCTCTGCTGTGTGTCTACCCGCGAAGAGTTTAGTCGCACAGTGAACCGCACAACGCCCAAGAAACTCGGATTGCGTCCTCGGGAAGAGTGGGTGGAAAAGACAACATCAATGCGGTGACAAAATCAACAACTGGGAATTGAACGCGTTGAAACACCCTTTATTCTCACAGCATGCAGAAAGAAGGCCCTATAACACACGCACTCTGGAAGGATATAGTTAGGTAGGCAAAAAATTAATATTTCACCAAATTAGTGGCATCACATGCAGTTAATATTTCCGTCACCAACACTGCGCAAAATCACAGAAAACACCGAAAAGTCTATTGCATCTCTACCCAAGAAGCATTTAACCGCACAATCTACCCGCTCATGAAATTCCTCTGGTGGCTTCCTGCAGGAAGAATGGGTGCCCAGATAAACAAATATCATTGAGTAAACTCCCTAGAAAACCGGGGTTTAGACCTAAGCCCTTCATTATTAGCAGGATGAAGGCTCTGTCCTAGAAGAAGACCCATGAAGCCTTTAATCGCACAGACTACCCCCCCCCCAAACACTCTGAGAGGAAGCATTCGTGGACGAAAGAGGCTGAAGCAGTGAGAAAGGCGACTGGCGAGGACGACAAAGGGGATTCTTGTATAGTCCTTCGCACAAAATATACAGATAACGAAACGTCAAGGAAAGACTCGGTTCCCAAAATTCTGAAAAAATAATGTTCCAGAACTCTTAATGTAATGTAATGAATGACACATTACATCCGAATTGTATCAACGGAATGCCAAATCCAACATCTAACATGACCAAAACAACTTCATTCTCAAAGCACAAAGAAAGCGTGTAAAAGCGAAAATACATGAAACGCCTAGGGGTAGTTGCGTTCTCAAATTTTAAGAACAAAAAGTTTGAAAAGTGCTGCATCTAATGCAATGAATTGCACATTAGATCTTCCTGAGCACATCCCGTTGAGCGCAACATCTAAAATCTCAGAAACTCTTTTAATTCCCACGACTAAACAGCAGGTTCCGTCGTATACCGACTCGCAAAGCCTTTGGTCGCAGTCTCCCGCACACGCGGCCCTTGAATCTCTGATGGAGCTGGCTCGGGAGAGTGGGTGGAGAGGAAGACAAACGGAGCGGAGCGGCGCGGCGCGGCGTGGAGCCGGCATGCAGATACGCAAGCGGCCGAGGAGCAAGACAGGTGGGCAGGGGCCCGTAGGCGGCGCAAACACAGAGGAGGAGGCGAAGACAAACACAGCGCGGGCCGCGAACACGGCCCCTCGCACGCTGGCGGTGGCGGTTGCATTGACGAGGGCGGGGCGGGGAAGCTGGCGGTGGCGCTGGCGGTGGCGGTAGCAGTGGCGGTAACCGTGCCGGGGGTGGGGACGGTGGTGGGGACGGGGTGCTGGCAGTGGCCGGGAGGGGGGGGTGGGAAGGAAAGGGGGCCTCTAGAATTTTTTCTTTCACATATTTCCACTTGTTTGTAATTATTCGATAGTAATAAAACATGTAATAATTTCGAAAGCTTTTTAAAGTTATCAACATTGGATACGAATATGTGTTTCGTGTTTCTGAAAATTCAATCACACTTCAAATATTCGGAAGGAGGAATTGCTCTCTATAATTTTCTTGTACAAACCACGGCGAGGGGTGGGTGCGGGACGGTGCGGGACGGGGAGGGGCGAGGCGGGGCGGAGCGGTGAGGAGCGGTGCGTTGCGTGGCTAGTGATGGCAAATTTTACCAAAACAACGATAAATCAATGTTTCGATACTTCGCTAAAGGGCTTTCGATGTCAGTGAAAACATTGACGGGAAAACATGGATGTTTAAAATATCGATGTTTTAATTATAGACTAATAAACATGCTATTTCCCTATTCATTTTTAATTACAGTACGTAAAAGAGATAAATTTTATTATTTGGTTACCAGCATGTTAGTAGTAGGAATGTAAAATTTATTATCGAATGTAAAGATTAAAATTAACAATAAATAACATCGTATTTTGCTATATATTTCGTGTTTCACTGTTGATTCTGGCAATGACACGCCAGGTGATAACATACATTTATAAGACGAGAAGCTTCCAAACTACGTAAGATTGCACAGGCGAAATGTTCAGCGTTATAAAGAGGATGACGCAAAACAACGACTTTGCTGTGGACTGCTGCCACTCTACAACGTGGTTGAACGCATTTATTTAAAAACAAATATTTTAAAAAATTAAAAATTTAAAAAAATCTATGTTTTGGCAACAAACTATGTGAAGAAAACATCGGAAGCCAAATATCGATGTTAATATATCGATGTTTTTTTGCCGTCCGTAGGCGTGGCTGTGCGCGGGGCGAGTGTCGCGCGGCGCGTGGCCCCTCCACAGGTGGTCGATCACCTCCGGAATCCGGACGCGGCGCGCGGCGCAGGAGGAGCGCCGGCGGAGCGGCGTTGCGCGGCGCGGCGCGGGCAAGGCGTGGGCGCTGCCAAGGACACCGCGCGGGCGGGCGGGCGGATGTGTGTTTGGGCGGGTGCTCGGACGGGTGTGTGAGCGAGTTTGTGGATGTGGGTGTGAGTTTGTGGGTGGGTGGGTTGATGAGTGGGTGGGTGGGTGGGTGTTTTAGTGGGCACATTGGTGGGTATGGGGGTGAGTGTGAGGGTTGGTGGGTGTGCGGGTGGGTGGATGTTTGGGCAAAGCTCCTCTTTTGAGCCCGCCCGCCAACACCCGCCGCCAGGGAGGGACACGCGACTGCTCGAGCGCCTACACGAGCGGGAGGAACTTCACCTTGGCCTCGGAGCAGAGGGCGACTAACGATGGTGGACACGAAACCATAGTTTTACAGCATAGAAAATCACTTCGAAGGCCACTTGAGAAAAAAGAGACCTTAATCTTCTAATAATGGAGGATTCCATACGCGTTCGGTGTATTTTACCCCTTCGGTTTGCGTCTTTGGTGTTCAATCGTGTCCGGAAGGCCCCCAAAGTCGTTTGGGTTTTCAGCGTTGGGTTTTTCCGCGACGCGTGTTCCAACTCTTCATCCGGCTGACACCGCGTCTTCCCTAGCGCATATATTGCTGGCTTTAGCCTGCGCGAGAACACGACGCTTGATACCATGCTGGGGGGGACCTATTTGCATCAGGGTTAGGCACACACTTTTAGGATGCGGGTAATCACGAACGTCAGCACCAAAAGAGATCCGTTCCTGACAATTTTACTCCGGGAATTAAGATCACAGACCATCGGGATTGCCCGAACGAGTACAATGCAACGAACATAAACTGTTAGGTATTCCGGACGTCTTTACCCGAATGGTTACTCTACCTGGTAGAGGTCACTCGGCGACCCGCGTTTAATGTCAACCGGGTTTTCGATATCAGGAACCACAAAACGTGGATTCTGACTATACAACGTGTTAGAGGAAGAAAATTCCCACATATAAGAACAAGATTTATTCACGTTTCCGTTTTCAGGGCCCGACAAAAAGGAGTTTTTCTGCAGAAAAATTGCCGATTTCCGCCGCAGGATTACAATACTTTCTATTTGTTACGTACGTAATAAGACGAGAAATAAAAAACTATTTTTTAACATAATCTGGGATAAGATTTGTATTATTTACGTATTTGTTTTTTCATTAGTTTCCATCAACCTTTTTTTATGAATTAGGCTTTTTGAAGAGATTCGAAACTTACTTGATCACCCATACTTATCAATATTTCTAGATATATTGCATATTTTACATATCTTAGTAAAACTCACATATCTTCATATATTTCATAAGGTTTTTTGTTATATGCCTCACATTATTATCTCAAACTTTTTCTTGGAAGATTATTTTTATTTGATAATGCAATTTAAAATTGTGAATTGTGTTTAGAACTAGATCTGAATTTAACTCCACAATATATTCCAAGGTTCCAGATGTTACATTACTTCTATGCTGAGGTGTATTTCAGCCAGTACAAACCAGTATTAAGAGCTAAAATGGCCAGTTTAACATTTTAACATTTAAAACACAAAAGCGTCTGATTGTTGCCTTATGTTTATGAGTTGCCAATTAGCAGAAATGGATTAAGGAACTTACTTTCAGTAACACAATAGTGGTCAGTTCATTTTGGTACAAAAATTATTAAATTTTGATCTGGTGATAATCAGAAACCAATATTCTTTAAACATTCTATTAATGTATTTTTAATATATTAATATATATATATATATATAATCTTCATTACATTATTTTCATATTTTCATTGAAATTATTTGTCACCATTTTACTCCAAAATTTGAGCATTTTTAGTTTAAAGAAAGGTAAATATTCAGATTCACGTTATTCTTTATAAATACAAGTCCTGATATTAATAATACGTTCTGGGGATAATTCTGAACACGCAATAACTTATTGCCAACACATTGATTCTAATCCCAATACATTTACAAACTGTTGAAGCTCGTGTAATGAAGAGATCCGTAATGAAAAAACTTCTACAACTATTTTTTGACATAAAACATGTGGGGAAATTTGTGAGGCGATAATGATTTCAACGGACATTTTAAAGATTTTCCTTTTCTTTCCCAACTTCTAAAAAGGGGGTTTTCTGTGCGATAAACTCTGTACTATTTATTGTGCCGTCAAATTGGGCCGAAACATATTTATGACACAAAACATTGTTTATCATAGATTTATTTTACAAATTTTCTCCTAATTCAATGACCTTCTCCATTTAAAGGTACGAAGATAATCTTTTACTAATGACAGAGTGATTATAAGAAATATATTGTTATTATTATTATTATTATTATTATTATTATTATTATTATTATTATTATTAACGTCAAGGTGCTGACCAGCCCTTAAAACCTTACAGCTTTTGTTTACATATTTTTCGGAAGTAACACTCGGGAATTTTTCCACATTGCACTGCTGAGTATTTACGTTGTGTAAAATGCCTTCATTTATGCCGCTCCTCCCCATACTGGGGAAGCGTATGTGATAATAGGCCTATTCAGAGTCTTCCATAAAAAGTATTTTGAAGGGAGTTAAAACAGGGGAACCGTGCTGTGTAAGTGGCCGAAGAATTGCCATCGTGAGTTTGCTTAGCTAACCAAAAAACTAATGTAGAGGATGCAGGTCAGTCTAATTGAGCTCCGAGTTACTTGACTGTTTATTCGAAGGAAAAGTAAGGTAGAGTGTGGTTACTGAAGGAAAGTTGGGGATCTGGACATTAAAGTCCTACATTTTAGTCCAAAGTTCGATTTCACTAAGGCCATTTTGTACTCGGATACGAAGTATACAATAACAGTCATGTGATTGGAATAAGACTTCATCGTCAGGAAAAGAGCTAAAGGAAGCAGAAATATAAAGGGAAAAATCGGACACGTCACAAATTTGTTGCCACAGAATCTGAAACTACAATAAATTGAGAGTTCTTTCTTAAAATTTTAAAGGTGCTCTCCGTTCCTCCCATAGTGGTAGAGGTGGGCTAATATTAGCATTTGCAAATGACCCCCAATAAATAATTATTTTTTTGTTTTCTTCTCGTATGATAAGTTTTCGAGATATTTCGATGTCTCAAAATAGATTAATATTATTTACACATTACATGATACTTATATAAATAATTATAAAGTGTGGAATATAGGGCTTGTATGTATTTGGTATATGAAAAGTACATTTTTATTTTTTAACTTGCACTTCATTATTTTATTCATGGCCGTTTATTTGAAAACTCTTTCATCATTCCCGGAGAAAATTAGGAAGCCTTATTTTCATGACCACAACAATTCGCCTCTACTTAACTTTAATGAATGACAAAAATTAAGAGCGTACAGTGTATAAGGGAACATGAGGGTACTATTTACTTCTATATCGTATACACGCAACTGATACGAGGCAATGTCACAAATTTCACATTCAATTCGTTCGTATAATACTTTTGGAATGAAATTTAATAATTAAACTGCATGTGTACTACCTTTCAACGCACTTTTTTTTACTTTTGATATACCAATTACTTTTAATACATGCACTCTGAAATGCTGCGATTTTCAACCACCACTTCGTCTATTAACAGAAAATAAAATATTTGTGAAAAATAAAACTGACTAAGATTTCAAGAAGTGCCTAGAATTAGAGTGATATAACCTAAGGTCTTCCTACTTTATAAGTTTCAGTTGATAATTGAGGATTCCAATGACTGTTGTTAGAAACTTTATAAAGTAAGGCCAAATATTTGGCCTTAAATGCTTTCGGTGAACATGTAAGTAAAATATGAGGAGAAAAGGTATTAAAATTGATAACACATTTTTCATGAAAAGAAAGCATTTTTAAATCGTGCACTGTTTAGTAACTATGCAAATTTTGTACAACAAAACTGCATGCGCAAATATTGTAATAATTTTATAAATTAATTTAGGGAAATTAAAAATACGGTTTCAATATAATCTGGCGACGTAATTGTCAATCCCTCATGGAAAATTTATCATAAATTCCACGCCATACAAACGATCTGTGAATCCTTTGAAGCAAAAAAGTTTGCAATTACTAAGATACGTTCCAAATCTTCATCCGCGCCTTAAATAAGGAACAATTTTAAAATTACGGAAAGGCAATCAGCAGCAGATAACCATAATGTAATGCTAATGATGTAATCATAAATTACTTCCTAAAAGCCGTATTTTTGTGTGTCAAGTTTCAGCGATTCTGAACATGTCTTGGATTCTTATATTTCTTCGATTAGCGGTAAATTCAAGAAGGGAAATATGAAATTGAGTGGAATGCAGCTCAGCCACGATTAACTTGTTAATCTTTGAATCACACGTACATGTTATCTCAATTATATATAAAGCTTTTTAAAGAACTGCAATTTTTTCCGACCCAACTTCCTACGAAGAGAAACAGGCTCTCGCTGCTGCCATCGACTCCTTTCCTTTGACATAGCCTTTTTCTTCCTGGCGCACCCACGAACTCCTTGCGTCAGGTCCCTTTAAACCCGCGCACACGCCATTCCGCCGCGCCGGTTTCTGGTAAAACGCCTCGTCGGCATCGGTCGCCGACGTTCACCCGCCCGCCCGCCCGCTCGCTGGCGCTGCCGTCGGTCATCAACCTCCACAGCCTCAACAGCGGCTCCCAGCGCCGGTGGCGGCGGCGGCCGCGCCCGCGCCCGCGCCCGCCAGTGTTTCCACACGCAATAGCGAGCGCCGCGCTTCGCTCGCTCACCTTGATGGCGATCTCCAACTCCTCCTCCCTCATGACGTCGGCTGGGGCGGTGGTGGCGGTGGCGGAGACTGCGAAGACTAGGGCGGCGGCGAACGCGGAGGCGGCGGTGGCGGCGGCGGCGGCGGCGGAAGAGGCGACGGAGGCGGTGGCGGCGGAGCGGGGGCGTCCACGGATCAGTGCCTCCAGGCCACGACCAGCATTCTGAAATGGGCGAAACGCGCGCGTTACAGCTTCTGATACCTGATAGCCGCTGGCATTAACAAACCCGTCCGGCTAGCTCGCTGTCGGCTCGCCTAGCTGCCTTGTTGAAACTAGAGATGCCTTTTTTGTGGTCTGGCGTACCAGTGGGAGAAATTGGTTGGGGAGATACGGGACTACTTACAATTCCATGTGAAAGAAACCGAGAGTCTGTTCTTTTCTCGAGTCAATTTTATGTAAAATTTATTCATAAAGACCAATCTATGCTGATGCCTTGTTTCGTGGAGAATGTTCTCCTTTATTCCACAAAGAATTAAAATTGCACGTTTGTACCTGTGGAATGAACTAATGTAATGCGTTATAATTCAAAAGATGAAGAATGTTTCCGAAGCGTAATAAAAACAATTTGAATTTCTCTTGTAAACAATTTTTAGACAAAAGATAAAATATATGACATTTGAGACAAACTGTCACTCAGCACATCTACGAGATGGTCACGTAAAAACGCGGAGAGAAAAGTAAAAACTAACTCAAACAAATCATTAAAATTGAATTATCATCCTTTTCACGAGAACCAATTGTCCTTTCAAGTGTCATTTGATAGTTGACAAACGTTCATACGTTTGGCGAACGGCACATTTAAGAATTAAGGCGAAATACCGCACGCACGGCAGAAAGAAGTATAACTTGAAAATCTGACTCACCTGGCTCTCAACTTCCTCTCAGCTTATTCCATCGTAGCAATAACCGGACTTGTTTCCTACGACACTAATCTACCTGAACAGAAACGCACACATCAAACGGAAGAACGAAATACTTCACACACTTCGACGCCCACAACGAAACACGCGCTCGATTCCCGCCGCGCTCCTCTCGAAGATCAGCGTTCTCCGCTGAGGCACTCGACACAATGCCATTCCGCGCCGCGCCGCGCTGCCGCCCGCCAGGTGCCTGCGCCCGCGCCCCCTCCTCTCACGAGGCAACTTCCCGCCACGCGCACGAGAGCGCAGCACTTCACTCTGCCACCTCCCGAGGCAGACGCCATCTGACGGGAAAGAGGAGGAAGTGTAGGAGTTCCTTGAAACCTATTGGTAAACATCAGACCCGAATATTTTTTTCAACCATGTCTTTCAATGCAAGCAATTTGTGAGAAAAAAAGAAAAAAAATAAAAGAAAAAAAAATTTTAAGCGTTAATTTTACTTATCCAAGTAATTCATCTTTGTTTTCCTAACTGATAGATGAAGTCCTAGTCCCGATGTAGGAGTCCGTAAATTTAAATACCCTGTGAATATTGTGTAGAATTACCGGATATTAGCGACTTTTGAAAGACCATGTTGACCATTAAAAATAACTACTGTGTTGTTTAAAAACATGTTTGCTTTTTCCTTAATAGAGACATTTCTTCCCTCGAAGAATTGACATTGTATTTGATAATAACTTGTTATTTACAAAACAAATTCGATAATTGATGCACATTTGACAGGAATTCATATCTTATTTTAGCATAAATTGTTAACATCTAAGAGTCATCCAAAGCCTAATATCGCCAAATGATCTTTGTTCTACGACCGTACTGTCAACCAGTATGCTTTTCAGAATTAAGTTACAAAATATGCATTAAGTTAATGAGCACAAATTAATATACACAATTTATATTTGAAAATTGGCAAATATAAATGCTTAATATTCCGTTTAACTTTAATATGTTGACATCATAACGACCATAATGATACGACCAGAGGAATAGTAGTACGAGAATATAAAGTTGGTTTAATGTTTCTCTTAAAGTGACGAAATTTTTTTGAAATTTAATTTCTCCGACAAAAATCGATCTGAAGAAGTAGAAATCATATTTTTCTGAATTATATACATTCAGGCTGAAAGAAAAACTTTTTAAATTTCTTTTACAATTATTTTGAATTCCATGTTTCAATTGTTGTAAACTTTTAAGGGGCCGTGACTTAGTGATTCTCGAAATGAATCCTCACACATTGCCGTAGAAACGTGTTTCCTGGATTTTCGTTCATTAAAATTAAGAGGATGACATCAAAATTTACCACAGATCAAGAACTACGTTGTGGATGAAAAAAATGACCCTAGCACGTTATCGTGCAGGGTCATTTCTGTTATCGCTGAAAAGGTTATACATGCATGTATTCGTTTCCTAATTAGAAAACTACTCTTTTGAACTACTAAAACTAATATACTTTGTACTTTGCAGCCACTTCACTATTATATCATCATATTCAAAAGCGATAACATGCACCCCACCGGAGTCTTTCGAAGGATGCAAGTTCGATTCTTGCATGTTGGATCCACGAACACCGGAGCCAACTATTGTGATCATTGGTGCTGGAATTGCAGGACTGTCTGCCGCTCAAAGGCTGGTACAATGCGGTATAAAAAAGTTCAACATATTGGAAGCTACCGACCGGTAAGTATTTTGGATATTAACATAAAAAATTTAAACGGGATCTCGGAAGTTTTTTTTTCTTTAAAAGAAAGTACATATTTTTTTAAGTGAAAAATTTAGACACGAAAATCATGTTACCGAGCATGTTACAAGAAGGAACCTGTGTGGAGTGAGGATGACAAAGTTATCTCATATTTTTTATAGTTTATCTTGTTGTGTTTTCTTTGAGCAAATGAAATTAATTTTTAAAGCCTTAAAATATTCGTATAAAATTAACCTTTATTGTGTTGATTCCAATTTAATGGATGACTTTTGCTTTGATATGGCTTTCAATATTATATCAATTTTACATTAATGTTATGATAAATGAGTGAACGTATTAGTATTGTGAAGATAACAAGTCAGTCAATGCTTGCAGAGCTTTTTGGCAATCTGATCAGTGTTTTGTAGTATATTTTTGGCAGTTACTACAATGAATTCTCAAAATAGGATGAACTTTCGTTACAACTTAGTGAGAAATCCGCATTGCGCGATATTGAAACTGAATTGGATGAGCGAGTATTATCATTAAAAAAGATAATATTAATAATTAATTCTCATTATGATCAAATTTCCTAAATTCACGTAGCATTCAACAAAGAATAAAGATACTTCACAATTTTGAAAATCAAACTCATTTCAATATCAAGGATTCTTGTAGTTCTATGGGTTCAACTAAACTTTTCATTTTTCAAACTTCACCTTATGTATCCCTAAAAGTATCCCAAACATTCTGAACTGTAAACCACCGAGAGCTCTTATTTCGCGAAGTGTTCGAAAATAAAACAAGAAAAGAATGGATGACGAAGATGATGTGATGACAAAATAAATAAATATTAAAATGAGAAATGATAAAATTATATTTCGCTTACGATAAAAAGAACTCATAATGCGTCCTGATTTAAGAAGGGCATTTTCTAAAAAGCAAAATCAAAGATAAAGCGTTCGCCATGATAGAGTTCTAAACAAATTAATTATCTACACCAACGTGTCATTTGGTCATATTTTAAAATCAGAGCTCTGAGGAGAGATTCTATCTAAAATCGAGGTTTTTGATTCTATGGTGAACATGTGGATGCTCTTATACGAATAAGTCCTAAGTCTCTCCATAATTATTTTCTTTAATTCAGCACTTATCTGGATGAAATTGAGAAAACCAGGCGAGATACCCCCGCTACTCCTCTGTAGTACCGTGGGTGTTCGTGCATGATCAGAGTCTCAAAACTGGGTTAATTGCGAAAACGCAAAAGTGCTTCACGTTGTGGAAAAAAAACTCGGGTCTTATCCCTTATTCCAACGAGTCAAATCTGACAGCGAGATCGGCGAACGAAAACGAAGAACGAATGGCGCGAAGGACGGCATTCTGTATACGTAGTTCGAATGACAATGATATTCTATTTATGTAGTTAAAATGACAATGGTAAATTGAGCGTTTATTAGACTCAAGGGTATTTTAAATTAATCGCGTAGTCCGATGGCTGGAGTGTTGCCACCCAACTTCGACATGCGCAGCGTAGCGTCAAAATGTCAAGTTTAAAGAGTTTAGCAAAAATTACATTGACATAAAATGCGTTGGACAGACTCAAGGATGTTTCGTATTAATCGTGTAGGCCGAAGACTGCAACCAGACCGCTGTGTTGTTGAATAGGTTTACCAAAACATCACTGCGGTTTTAAAGTTTTAAGTTATATATAGGACGCCATTCCTAGCCCCTGAAATTCCGTGGACGAAAAGTTCAGGACACAGGATAAATTTAAAGGGACCGTGGCCGTCATTGTAGTGGATGATTTGCGTACAGGTTTCATTTTTGATTCTGCAATTGCACCTGTTTTCATCATTATCTTGGGTGAGTGTAACAAATAAAAAAATATAAAATGAAAAACCAAAACATTAGCTGTATATGGATAATGCTTAGATACACTTTTTCTATGCCAGCTGCCATTATTCTTTAAGAATACAAATATGAAGTTTTCACACGAAAGGTCTTCAACATTTACAATTAATTGCAGATTAAGGAACAACACAGATGTTCCCATCGTAATATTTCGTCCTGAAGAGTCAAACTGTGTGAACTTGTACATTGAATTTTAACTTGTAACAATGAATGTGTTCACTTAAATGCCGGTCAGATAACCCTATTATATCACGTTTATTTTCATAACGTAGAAAAATACATGCACCGAAAAGAACACATTGTTATTCTAAACAACTAACTTGCTCCTATCAAAGTCGCAACGACATCTATGCGATATGGAGGAGTTACTCTAAGAAGGGACCAGTTTGACGTGTCAGAGAACAAATGAATAACAAATTAATGACGTGAAGGAAAACAAATGAATACGATGATATGAATACGGTGGCATTGCAACAGATAGTGGTGAAGCTAAGTGAGCTAACGTAAAGGAGCCCATTGATGAATTGAGGGCACGGACATAACATGCATTTATGTGGCCAGCAATAAACGAGCAGTAGCTGTCGAAGCAGTTATCTGGATGAAATTGAGAAATATATATATATATATATATATATATATATATATATATATATATATATATATATGTGTGTGTGTGTGTGTGTGTGTGTGTGTGTGTGTGTGTGTGTGTGTGTGTATACACACACACACACACACACACACGTTTCCACTAAAATGGCGGCCTTCAAATTATTCCGCGATAGCAGCGTTCTCAGTGAGTCTAGTTTAATTATATGCCAACGTCTTTGCGCCATTCCGCTCTCGCCGGCATGACGCGGTGGTTGTGTTGTCGTTCACAATGTTCTCAGACCTCTTTCAAACTGCAAACTTAAACGTAAACATAACGTAGCCGCAAAACCTAGAAATGAGTTATTAAGTGAGACCATTCACAATGCCTTGACGTAACCGTAGACGGAAATCCATAAACTTAAGAGCTCACTAGCACTTCGCTTTTACGTTAAGTTTTTTTAAAATTTATTTTCTTCCTGCTCGGCAGTTTTGCCTTTCAGGAGTTTGTACATTATTTTTAATACATAACATTTGAATATACAACCTCTCACTCTTTTATCTTACTACAAGCTAACTGACAGGATTTCATACTTATATTTCTAATACATCTAAGCAATTTACATACAATACACAAATTTTACGATACATTATTCATTCTTAAATCTAGATATTCTTTATACATACATTCACTCAAATATTATCATTATATTGGGATGAAAATTTATAAATCTAACATACATTATTATAGTGAATATTTATTTTCTTAGGGGTTTTAAAATGTCTTTCGGATATCGTGAGCGTATTCTCTTGGGATTGTTTAATGTTTTCCCCACTGTGAATTTTATATTCCAAGGAGAAGAAGGAAGAAGTGTAAAAAAATTGTCGGCGTTTTATGTGCAATTAGGAGTTCTATTTGAAGTTCCCTTTGAATCTGCGTATTCGAGATTAACCTACGAGCCTTTGCCCATTTTTGTAAAAATTTGTTCTGTATTATCTGAAGTTTTTCAATGTTGATTTGAGCTGTTTTAGCTGTTTTTAGGTTATGTAGGTTTAAGCTTTTTCCAGACCGGAGAGGCATATGTGAGTGATGGCCCAACAATAGATTTAAATATTACAATAGCACATTCCAAAATTAAGGCTGAGCGGAAGTTAATTAATGGATATAATCTCTATTTTTTGGCATATGGCTTTGGTTATTATTTTAATGTGCGTTGAAGTTAACCTGCCATCAATGTGGACCCCAAGATTAGCGGAATCCAATGGGATGATAGGTTATTTAATACTAGTGTCTGTAATATTTACATTAAAGGCAATTTCTTCGCATTATTATATTTACGAATACATGTGCTTTAAATAATGTCAAATAAAGTTTCTCGAAAACTCAACAGTTTTCTGTAAAAATTAACTCAAAATTCCGCATTTTCAGAAACGCTCAAACGCCATTTTCTCAAAAATGGCACCAATTTTTTTCTTGAAATATTTCCATTAGATAGTGCTAATTGCACTGTTTAATATGGCGTAAAGTTAATTTTGGTGTATTCTTTTGTTTTTTCAAAAAAATTACAAATGTAATTTTTTTGAAATACCTATCACGCCGCTAATATGGACATTCCATCAATTTGTATGCATTATTACATTTGTGAGTGGATTTGCTTTAAATGACTTCAAATGAAGTTTTTCGAAAACTCAATGGATTCTTGTAAAAAAGAGCTTAAATTTCGCATTTATAGTAATGCTTAATTGCCATTTTCTTAAAAACGACTACGAATTATTCAATGAAAATTTCTATTTAGGGTGATTTTTTACCCTTCTTTAATATTGTTGAAGTAATAATTCGGTTGTACTACTAGGAATGCAAGAAGTTGAAAAAATGTCAAAAAAATGTACTTTGGCCAGAGAATGGAGCAAGACCTTAAAGTCAGACCACACCAAGAAAATTAGAAAACTTTACTACGAGAAAGTCTGTGCTAATCTGGAGCACATCTAGCTTTGAATTGAAATTGGCAACTGTAAGTTTTGAGACATTAGATCGCGAAATTTATTCCAGTTGAGGTTTTTGTTTATTGTTTTATTTGTGTTATCATTTATTGAAATTTTTCGTGGAAGGAGCAAATAACTGGATCCGAATCTACACCCGAAAAAAAGGTTTGATAAATTGGGAGGTTGATTCCTTGAGAAATTGAAGGTATCTGGGATGATTCTAGTGTTGTATGGGTAGTGAGTTGATTCAATGGATGCTTGGATATTTAAATTGTTGTTAGTTACTATTTGCAACAGCTTTCTACCATATGTTGAGGTTAAATTGTAACCCCAACCAGTATTTTTGCTATTTAGGTCCCATATTATAAGAACTTTGGAATGCTTCTGGAAAAAATTTGTATAAATAACTTGTGTGAAAATGTTGTTAAATGGTTTATACGCTGATACAATCACGATTTCCTCATTATTCACATAAGTTAAAACTGCTACCGAATCGAACTTTTTGTCTGATGAAATCTATATTTGGAAATGTTTTATACTTGTGTGAATTAAGATTTCCGCAACTCCCGAAGCACATGCCCTAACCTATTGCTTATCCATAAGTTAAAAATTTTTCACTTGGCAGTAAATGTGTTTCGGTTATGTCGGCAATTTTTTATTTTATTAACATTTAAAAAGTGAATTAATAAATTTGTTGGCGTTCATGCCATTGGTATTCCAATTTAATAACCTCATTTCATCATTATTATTTAATGCCATTAATAAGAGCAGGAACTAACGATTGAATCATTGTAGCTGAGGAACAATTTTTGATTTACTATGTGCTAATTAAATTGACATTGTTTGCGTTATTGGGGCTTTGGGATTTCCAATTTGAGTTAGGATTTTCGTAATTTTGAGAAGGTAAAAGCATGTTTACTTTAGGCAGCGGGAGAAAGTTTTGAATGTTATCAGAATGGTGGCGGCTACCTTGAAGGTTGCTTACTGCGAGTGATTATATTGGAAGTTTTAGCATTGTAAAGGTCTTGCCATTGATTTCGTGCGCTTTCTGCTTCTTTAAATTTTTTGTAGCCACTATAATTTGCAGTGTGGTTTCCCCCACAGTTAACGCAAATCGGTTGTTCTATTTTTTATCTTTCACATTAAGAATAATGCTGTCATCCATCACAACGAAGACACCTTGGATTTAATTTACAGGTAGCTTGGGTGCCTTTGAATCTCTGGCAACGCTTACATTGTATTACTTTGTTTGGAGCGCTTCGCATGCGCACTTTAATAACATAATAAAATACTTTATTTTCATTAAATATTGATTTGGCATTTTCAGATTCCGTTAAATCTACCGCCCAAAATAGAGGTTCTCTATTTTTTATATAGCCTTGTTACGCTTGTTACTGAGTACGTAAGTCCTGCTAATTCATCAAATATTTCTTTCTGAGAGTAAACTACAGGTATACCCTAAATTATGACTGAGAGCTTAGAATGATAGGGATCTCTGAAAGGATGATATTGAATATTATGTCCACCACAAAATTTTGTGTAACCTCTGTAGTCTTCAACAAAGTGCACTTGATAAAAATCTTTTTGTTGTTTAATAGTAAAATGGTTTTTGGCTACGTTTTTAATATCACTAACTAGAAGTAGATATTCGTAGTCGTTAACATTAGTAATGAGTATTAGTGAACCTTTTAGTTACACCACTTGCAAAATTACCACGATTGTCTAAATTTCTAAGCAATTCATAGCGTAAACTTTATGGTACGTTATAACTAATATCCTACTTTGTTCCATGGTCAGAACCAAATCTTTTCCTCTTTTTTGAATCGGAGCACACGGTGCCTTTTAAACTCATGTTCTGTGATGAGTTTTCCTCATATTCACCCACTGGTGGTGGCGGTGGCAGTGAAAAGGCGCCCACTGACGATAAAGATGATGGGAATCCCTGTCTGTAGAATTCACCGCCGTTTGGATTTTCATTGGTCACTTCCATTAACTGCACAATTAATCCTGAAGTTTCAAGTAGCCCTCCAGAGGGGGCACTATCCACACTCATTTTTCACAGATAAATCATTTGTTTGTTGCTGTTTTATTTATTGAACAATACAGAATATCACCAAATATCGCTGCTGAAAAACACTGTTTCAATCATATTACTGTCACCTCGATCACCAAAGTTGTAACTGAACCGATATTGCTGGGCGGAGCGCGATCTGCACCGTGCCGTGGTCAGCAGAAGAGTCCCCACATTAAGTTATGTCGGAATTCTACCGAAAATCAATCAGAGGGCAGCATGAAAGAAACAAATATGGTGGATTTAAGATTGTGATTAGGTAGTTTGTGGTTATGCCGTTTCATTACTGAACTAGTTGCGCACGGTTTTGATGCGAGTAGTGAATTCAAAGGAAGAATTTGGACCATTTTTCTTGTGACTTTAAATTAATGTGGCGAATAAATATTTTACATTCGACGAATTGCTCGTGAATTTGGTACAAGAGAATCCTTGCTTATAAAATAAAGGAAATGTGAGCACTAATACAACAGCCATTCTCATTCATATATAAAGACAAATAGATAGGAAAATCGAAGAAAAAGCTAGAAACCGTGCTAGAAACGAATCGACATTCGATCAAGCTCCAATACGTAGAAATCTGATTGGTTCATGCGAAACTGGCAGCTTACGTTCGTTATTGTGAACGTTTATTTTTACGTGTAAACCGTGAGCGATGGTTCAGTACATCAACTGATGTCACTGCAGTGCCTCTGACCAGGAGGTCCTAGGTCCTAGATTCGAGTCCCGACGGCGGCAGGATTTTCGACACTAACTTTTCAGCTAGGTCGAATTCAGTCGCTGTTCGGAGGAGAATTCTAGCGGCCGGCTGCTCTGATTGGTAGTTTTCCGTGGTTTCTCCGATCAACACCAGGCGAGTGCGGGAGCAGTACCCTAACAAACGGGTCACGGACTGCGCGCGATCTTTGCTTCTTCTTATCATCATCCTTTACACACGCCCTTATACTAGCATGCACTACACTACCACACATGCCGGGAGACCGGTCGGGGACTTAGAACTTGCCCCAGCTGGGGCGGTGCCCCGCTGATGGGAGATACCTGGTTGAGGAAAATCCCGCTAGGCAACGGTAGGTCGGCGCAGGATCTCGCCATCCTGTGGGGGAAGATCACTGCCGATGGAAAACATGCACTATACTTACGGGAATAATGACCTCAGTAGTTGACGCGCCTGGAATCACTGACAATCAATCATTTACGTGTAAATTTTAATGCTAAGTTTACGGTATTACGTTACGTTCAAGTTTGCATTGTGAATGTGGCCTCACGGAAGTGATCCGATTCTGTCTCGTTCGTTACGATAAGGGATAAGAGTGCTTAACTGTGTGGCAGGCCCGGCGGGCGCATCCACTCGTGCTGGCTGGGCGACGTGGTGGCGGAGATGGGCGCGCAGTGGATCGAGGGCGGGTGCGTGGCCAACCCGGTGTTCACGCTCGCCGCCCAGGAGGGGCTGCTTAAGCCGCCGCTCTTCCGCCCAGACCCCAGCCGCGGCCTCTTCTGCACCAGCGACGGCCGCGCCATCGACCTGCCCGTCAGCCTCACGGCCTTCCACACCTTCCGCCAGATCGAGCAGCAGGCCACGGCGCTGTTCGGCATGGGCTGCGGGCGCGCGCACGGCTCGCTGCTGCACTTCGTCGGCGCGCGCATCCAGCAGGAGCTGCACAACTTCCCCGAGGACCAGCGGTAGCCCCCACGCGAGGTGAGGGGGCGCGGGGGTGGTGCGAAGGTGACATACCGCTTTGACGGCAGGACAGTTTCTTCTTATGAATTCACGAATTCACGAATTCAGTTGGCCAATCATAACATTCATTTAGCTCGCCGTCGTTTCTGTACGTTATTCTCCTATCAGGATTGAAGCTAGCATGTAAAACATACAATTAATATATTGATAAACAAATTGTACATAAAATGTTAAAAACCTTAGAAGAAACAAGATTGAGATAGTTTTATAATAATTCTCTATTATTACTCCTCGACTACCACACGGGGTAACTTGTTATCCCAACTCACATTTTACACTTTTTTATTATTTTCATTTCATTATTTCCTTCCTTCAGTTTGTGAAGGCTTTCTAGGCGTTGTACAATTTAGAAAAAAGTATTTTCGTGTACATTTTGCTCATCCTAAATCTATGAAGGTCTGTTTCTCACCTTTTAGCAAAATTTTTAAAAAATACTGTATTTTTGCTTATAAAATTAATATTTAGTAACGGTTTTAAAAATTAAAATAAACTCAAATTAATTTGAAAAATAGCATATGAAATAAAATATATTTTTGAGGTGGCCCAAATTTATCTTTCTGACATTTTGATTTTATTTGACACGTGAGGTAAATAATTGGTCTGAGACGAAAAGAATCACAGCAGGAGATAGAAGGAAGTACGTAATAAAATTGTTCAGACGTTTTAGAAATATAATATGAAACATATCCCCTATACGAGTAATGGAGAATGAATGGTCTGCAATACATCTCAATTTTATTCTTCGAATGTTTTCAATAATTTATGTACTGTATTAATCAGTGAAGTAATGTTATATTGTATATGCTATCTTCAGTCTAATGGGAGAACAAATGTTCAGAAACGTCCCCAAGTTCAATGAATCCACGAGTATTTATTGAAAGAATTCAATTAAAATTATTCGTTTTTATTAACTACTTGAAACAACTCATCTTTATAATTGTAAGAACAGCAGCAACAAGAGTCCTAAATATTTGAAAAGTATCGTTGAAAGTTTGAAAAGTTTGAAAAATTTCGACCTTCAAAATACATCATGGTACTCCAAAGAAAAAAAGTACCAATATTGCAATATTCAGATTATTTCACTTGTGAATTCAATTAATTCGGTAATTTTCAGGGCACAGACTTCAGTACTGTGTCACTCTTGTTAATATTTTTGAGTTAATTCTTAATAATACTTTCAAGGCGGTAGCTCATTCTCACAACACCTAGTGGAGGGAGCCGACCTGTCAAATACCGAGGAAAAGCAAAGTCTCCGAAATTGCTCCCACCTGTATCTCGGAATATTACATTTATTCTGTACAAGTAAGTGAAGTGCAACATAATCCAAACGAATTGTACATAACTGAAACATGGTAGTTATCAATGCGCATGATTCTCAGTCAAATTATACTCATCGGCTGGGCTTGCTTTTAATATCTTGAGATTTGACAGTTCGTTGGCTGCCCACTTCTTAAAATATATTAAATTTGATCATAAAATAGCTTCCCAGATAATTCCACGAATGACGAGGTACTTGAGGACGTAGCGTGTTGACATTGCGAGCAATTGGCTTTGCTTTCGTACAGAAAGGCTCCTTCTACTCCCTAGCCCCTCTTACTTCAGTGAAGTTACAGATAGTTTTAGTTTGTAAGTCTTTTCTTCCTTTCCAATCCATTTGTATATTTGAGTAACTGCGAGTATCCGTTCGTCCGTGCGTCCCTCACTCCCGGTTAGACTATTTCCCGCCCTCCAATGGAGGTGTCATTCGTCGCGTCCCTGCCTCCTGGTGGAAAACTGATCATTTGTTTT
The DNA here is from genome assembly GCA_011170035.1 of Teleogryllus occipitalis. Lineage (NCBI taxonomy): Eukaryota > Metazoa > Arthropoda > Insecta > Orthoptera > Gryllidae > Teleogryllus > Teleogryllus occipitalis. Next base: position 249,604 of record BLKR01001241.1, read on the forward strand.
CGGTACCGGTCAGAAGATTCAAAGAAATTTCCAAAAACGTGTTTTTACGAGTTAAAGCGCTGCGGTCTTTGTGGGTAGAACGGGAATTAAACCAACGCCACCCAAATAGATCCATATAGGTGTCGTTGATTAAACCACTACCCAGAGGCAACTTTCGGTCCAGGACGCCACAATTTTCTTCCTCGAGGCTGGCAACACTGATGTTGCCATCTCTATGTGCAAGAAGTGAATCGCGCTTCAGAATTGTCAATTAGTGATGCTGCCTGAATTATTCATAAGAAGTGAAGTATTTCATCCGTATTTTTAATTATAAATTTGCAAGAACCTACGTATAGTATTACCTTGGAACTTATTTAATTTGAAGAATTTCAAGTTAATACGGAGAAAACCAGAACTATGAGTAATGCTATAGAATAAAATCACATCCATATTCAACTTTTCATATTTGAAGGGCTTAGTGCAAGAAGTTGTTAAATCAGAAAATGGCCCAAGGAGATATTTGAGATTTAGTAAACTTGCATGGAACTTTTTTATATTACTGGAAATTATTACTTTTTATACGATAACTATTGTTATTTTCATCAAAAGTAGCATAGCAACTAATAGAAAACTCATAGATAAGACGTTTTGGTAACAAAACTAAACACTGAGTAAACACCTTCGTGTACTAAGCCGTTTGTTCATGTTCTCAAGCGTGCGTATACTGATTTTTAAATTAATGTGACTAGAAAGTTATTCTTATTAAATTTAACTAACAGCTTATTGACAAAAACATACAAAACATTCGCCTTTTAATGTTTTTATAGATTCGCCTACAAAACGATTAATAGAGCAGTTGCGGAATATAAAGTGAACACAAATCAGACTGAGTTTGTAAAGTTTTTAAACTCTTCAAAAATTAGGGGACAAAAATATGGCATTGTTAAGCAAATCCAGGAAACAATCAAATGTAATTGAAGATTTTGTGACAAATTTCGGAAGTAACTGAGAATGATCTTATGATAGGATTAGAGAATAACGCGGGACAGCTAACAGGTAATCTTTTATGTGCATTTATGTGCACATTCGAAAAAAAAAGAGTAAAAAATTAGCTGCCCTTAATACTAAATGTTCGCATCATCCATACATACAAAGCATTTTTTCGGTGAATACAATTTTTAAATTGTAATATTACCAGTTCATATCTCGTATGGAGATAACAAGGAATGGGTGTTGGAAATTTTTGAACGGGTGTATAACATTATGGGTTTATAACGGTTGTGGTACTACGATTCATTGGTAAATCCAATGCCAGATACCGCAAGAAATTATTTGAATAAAGCTACGCGCGACATTTAGAAATTTTCATAATATGAAAATATTTTTAAAACAGTATCCAGCTAGTGTATGGTATATACGTGTCCGTATGTTCTTGAATGTTTTCTTCCTCATTTAGTTTCTCAATACTTATTAAATGTGATTAAACTTCTAAATCATTCGGAATATAGTTCTAACAATGTATAGTTTCGTAGAAAAAGAAAATACTTACAATCGTGCACTAGAGCAATGTAATACATTGTCTTGTTAAAGGAATATATTATTTCCCACATTCGACATATGCTTTCATAACATCTTTGAAACGTAAAGAAAGATAATACTAAATTGTGATTGGAATTTGGAATTCCTGAAAAATACATCACATAAAATAAATGTAGAAACTATTTAAAATGATTCCCAGTAGACTACATCTTTCATAGACTGTAATATTGACACAACTCGAATAATGAAATTTTGAGATAAACATGTCTAAAATTTTAGCTGGAAGTTGAAATGTAGATATCACTTGTTTAATAATTTGATTGATTAAGGAGTTAGCATTACTAAAAGGCTTCGGAGAAGGCATATCAGTAATAAACTTAATAAAACGTAATGAAATAACTTTCATAAATCAAAGTCTTTATTTATCAAGTTATGCCTGTATTGCAGGCCGTAAACAATTTACTATTTTACTAATGCTATTTCGTTCAGGAGTATGAAATTCATTTCAGTATGTGGTTGTTTTGCTACTTAAGTTTGGCTGTACAGTATGAATTCATAGTGATACGCATTTTACTTTATTATTTCACAAGTTTTACAAGAGAACCTTTTTAACAAAATATTAAGTTAATAAAAAATAATTATTTGTGTCAAAGAGGACAATCACACTTAAGAAGGTATCACGAAGAGATCGAGGTGAACATTTATATAAGCATTATTCGAACCACTTCGTTGATAGTTCATATAAACAATAGTTATATTTTTATTATAAATTTTACATGGATGCGTATCACTATGAATTCATACCGTACTGCCAGACTTAAGTAGAAAAACAACCACATGTTGAAATGAATTTCATTCTCCTGAACAAAATAGCATTAGTAAAATAGTAAATTGCTCACGACCTGCAATACTGGCATAACTTGAAAAATAAGACTTTGATTTATAAAAGTTATTTCATTACCTTTTATAAAATTTATTACTGGTATAACTTCTCTGAAACCTTTTAGTAATTCTTACTCCTTAATCAAATTACTAAACAAGTGATACCTACATTTCAGCTTCCATCAAAAATTCTAAACATGTTTATCTCAAAACTTCATTACAGATAACTATTCAGTTGAAACTTGGCCAACACGTGGGGATTATGATTTAGATGTGCCGTTCTAGGGAAAATCGAGATATTTTAATTTTGGAGTGTTCTTTACATAAAGCCCCAGTGACATTTTGAAATATTTCTTAAAAATGTCTGATTTTTTTCTTTAAACTTTTTGCTCGAATGGAGGAAAGTGAATTTATGAATAAAGTATGAGGTTGAGATTTTAATTAAAACCTCTGATATTTTGAAAACAGCAATAGTTGAAATATTTTTCGAACATATCGTATGATAATCCCAAGGATTTTTCAAAGCAATTTGTCTCTGAATTTTAGAAATTTAAATGATTTCAAGTACGAAATAAATACTAGTTGGGTAATGATGCTATGAGAAGGAAAACGTTTCGATATGTCCCACGTTTCCTGGATACTTTTATAATTTGAAAAGAATTTAGAGAGGTGGAGGATTTGAACCGAAATTGTCCTCTCCCCTAAAATATGTTTTGGATTCGCTGGCGAACGTCGAGAGAGAAATGGAAAGGCGTAGCGGCGCTCGAGGTAAAGCTCTAAGAGGTTGGGATTCGTCACCAAAAAAGGATGTTTCTAAACATTGATGTTCTAAATTAAAATATCGACGTTAATAAAACATTGACCTACAACCATCAATGTTATTAAACATTGATATTTTAGAAACTGGATAAGTAATCATTGAAGTACACGTAAGGAGGATTTAATTTGAATGTGGTCTCGTTTATTAATTTTCAATTGAGATATAAATGGCACAACAAAATCCAAAAAATCATAAGGATAATTAACAAAACTCTGATTTTCAGATTCGACCACACAAAATAATTTAGGCTTCTTTATTGACGAGAACTCGATTTTATTTATTTTTCGCCCTATGTAACTTCGGCCTGAAGACTATTAAATTTATGGATATCTGGAAATTATTTTAGAATTTAGTTATGATGGTACTTTTTTCTTGTGAAAAATACCTACCACATATAACATCGACCACATAACGTTCGATGTTCAGAAACATCGCCTTCAAAAACTCGTCGTTGATTGAATAAAAAACAGGGAAGTTTTGAAAGTGGCATCCCTAGTGAGAGGGGGCGTGGCGCGCGCGCAGGTACGACGCGGCGCGCGTCATGTACGGGCTGGTGAACGCGGTGCGGTGCCGCTGCGGGGACGACCTGTCGCTGGTGAGCGCCGACCAGTTCGGCTCGTACGTGGAGATCCCGGGTGGCAACGTGCGCGTGCCGCTGGGCTACGTGGGCGTGCTGGCGCCGCTGCTGCGCGACCTGCCCGACTGCTGCGTGCACTACTGCAAGCCCGTGCAGCTGGTGCGCTGGGGCGTGCCGGGCCCCGGCGGCTGCGGGCCCGCCGCCGTGGTGCGCTGCTGCGACGGGGAGGAGTTCCCGGCCGACTACGTGCTGGTGACGGTGTCGCTGGGCGTGCTCAAGGCGCAGGCCGACCGCCTCTTCTGCCCCGCGCTCCCGGCCGAGAAGGTGGAGGCCATCGACCGCCTGGGCTACGGGCTCGCCAACAAAGTCTTCCTCGAGTACAAGCGGCCCTTCTGGGTACGCGACGCGACGCGACGCGCGCACTAGCAAACGTTAACATTCTGACACTTTGTTGCCGCACCATAACGCACGCAACGTGTAACGCTTTAAATATCCAGCGCACGTTATTTAGGGCAAAGTTGTGAAACCATGATACGTAGTAAATGCAAAGTGCGACCGGTTTGCCGTTTCCCTAGCGTCATTGCTTTGATATTACTACCTAGCGGCGATCTGGCAGTCTCCTGCCGTATGCATAGGAAGTTTTATCACCACGAGACGCGTAATTTTTCTTTACGGAATACTCTTACGGTTTCGTAAGGACAGGATATCACACACACACATGGCATATTGTAACTGAGGGCTTTTAAGACAATTTTCAATCATCCTACATACTCTTTACGATGCCAGTGCCTCTGCTTATGGCGATATCTGTATTGAGTGAGTAATTTGATAGGTAGGTGATTATGAGGATATGGAAGTGTTATTTTAATAGTGGTATAAGTCCCCTTTTTGGAAAAATTGAGTTAACTCCATTTTCAGACCCAGGCAAGTGTTATACATTTAATAGTAGTACAATTTCAGTGGTACGGCTACGTGGTTTTCTACAAGTCTCGTGATTAGTGATTTTCGAGATATTTATAGCGTCTGCAGTAATATGATAAAGTAATATGGTAATAGGAACAACAAAAATAATATGATCATATCGCCTTTTTTTAATTTAAAACAGAAATTAAACTTAATGGTCCATGTGTTAAAAGACCTTCAAAAGTCAGTAACCAGAAAGAAGAAAATTAACAAAAGTGTGTCTGCAAGTGCTAAAAATGAGATGGATTAGATTTGTCAAACAGAAGTATTTTATAATTATGTACAAGTAAACTTTAAATCAAGACAGTTGTTTCTACACAGTAAACTTCACTACACACAAACCACCATTGGATGAGGAAGAACCAAAGTTATCAAACATTAAATATTCCGTTTTTACAACCACAGCAAAGGAAGGTTAATGATAAAAAATAGGATATGTTTGATTTGTTTCCATTCATTTCAAGCGTTAATCACGCTTACTTCTCTGACCTGCAGGTAGAAATCGGACGATTTCAAGAAGATGAAGAAAACTGAATGTGTCTCAACAGTAACATTAAATTATTTTTTAATGTTTTAATAAATCGATATTGTCAATTCCAACTTTTCTTAGAACAACATCTACCGATTTGGCCCACCAACTTCATTTTTATGGTGGTATAACTCCTTTACATCCCCAATATTCCTCGAAACATACAGTAAGCTTATTTATATCAATCTTCAGACGAACGAGTAAGTATCTTTTAGAAGAAAAACACACTATTTTTGTTCAACTTTATCCCCGATTTTTTTTATAATAATTTAACTTTAGAGCTCAATATCTGGAAATGAGTGTAAGTGGAGTTGTATCAATATTAAAACAACGCCTCCATATGGTATGAATCGTAACGGAGCAACTGTGGAATGGAGGGGAGGGGAACCCGCGTGTCGCCCGGCGTTTAGAGGGCGCGAGGCGTGCACCCTTGACGTTTGGCCGGGCAGGTGTGGCGCGAGGGCGGCATCCGCCTGGCGTGGTCGGCCGAGGAGCTGAGCGACCGCTCCGACTGGGTGAAGGGGCTGTGCACCGTGGAGGAGATGGCCGGCAGCCAGCACGTGATCTGCGCCTGGGTGGCCGGGCCCGAGGCGTCCGCCATGGAGCGCTGCACGGACGAGGAGGTACCAACAAATTACTTCCAACATCAATTGGAATATACAAACGAAGGTCATGCACTCATGCAAAGCTATCCTTTAAAAAATAACACCTAGGGTCAACAGTACGGTAATATTGCAATGTTGGATAACTCCTGAGGAGTCCCATCTAATCCCACACGCCCTTGATTTAAACCAATCTTTCGGTTTAGGCTGCTTATTTTATTTGCGCTCTTCATATCTTGCAGATCCCTGAAGAAATATACATATTTTTCTGAAATTTTGACAGCGCTTTGACTCACCAAAAAGAAATGAACGGTTAGCGGTTTCGTGTTCTGTATAACACTAAATGGAATTAAGAGTTTTGTGAAAATATTATAAATTGTTCACTACCTTGAGAAAATCGAGGGTTAAATTAAGTACATTCATTCATTCTTGAGAAAAAAAATTAGATGGCGATTCCGTGAGTTAAATACATTCTGTATCTCTAACTTTTCTGCTATTCCTCTCGAAATTGGAACCTTCAAAAATATTCCATAATATGACAATCCTTTCCGCGTTCAGCTTTGGAATAAAGAGGATTCCATTCTACCCCAGGATAACGCGGAACCAGTTGGTATTCGCTGAGGAGGACTTTCTGAGATGTAGTGGGATGGCACTCCTACACCAAGACGTATCGCATGTGAAGGTCATCCCATTCGTAATCATTCACTATCATTGTCATTCACCCCTTATCGCCCTCCATTCCTACATGCAGCGAATGGCTCATACCATGATCATCTGCACAGGAGAAAGGAGGACACACGCAGTGTAAGCCTTCTCCCTCCTCTGCGTTTGGGATTCGAGTTTGCGCTGATCATCATGTTCAATATTTCAATATTAATATGGATTCTCACAGTTCGGCCACGCTTAGGTTTACCTCTTAGCGCGATGCCTTAAGAGCACCAGCTGAATTAGCTCAAAGCTACAATAATTGCAGCGACTCTGAGCAGAAGGTTCTAGAGTTCGAGTCCCGACGACGGCGGGTTTTCGATATTAGTCAGAGCGCTAGGTCGAATTCTGCCACTCTCTGAACGAGAATCCTAGTGATCGGTTGGTCTGGTCGATAGTTTTCCGTGTTTTTTTTATCAACGCCAGGGTTATGTAGAAAAGGTACCCTAACAAACGAGCGATCTTTCTTTGCTCATCTTTGTTCCCTCCTCTCCTCTTTCACACATACACACTTCTTTCTTGCACTACACTACCACACATTCCAGAAGATCAGTCGGGAGCTTCGACTCTTATCCGGCTGGAACGGTGCTCAGCTTGGGGAAATGCCTGGAGAGGAAAATCCCCGCAAGTCGACGTTTAGGTCGGCACCAGATCTCAGTGGGGAAGGTATACTGCCACGACCTGGGATAAAACATTCACTGCACTAACGAGACGAATGACCGTAGCATTGACGTCAATGAATGCTCGCTAATGGTCCCAGAGGTTTGTGGCCGGCTTAGGTGGCTCAGGGCATCAATTGATGTCAGTGCAGTGTCTCTCAACGAGAAGTCCTGGAGTTCCAGTCCCGACGGTAGCAAGATTTTCGACACTAGCTACATAGCAAGGTTGGTTTTTCCGATTAATATAAGGCGAATGCTGGAGTAGTACCCTAACAAACGGGCTACGCACTTTCCTCCCTCTCCCCTGTCCTATCCTCACCCCTTCTTGCGAACACTTTCACTTACATGCACTGCACTACCACGCATGTCGGGAGACTAGTTGGGAGCTTAGAGCTTGATGCGGGGCGGTGCCACGCTGGTGGGAGATAGGTAGTTGGGGAAAATCCCGCTAGCCGACATGTAGGTCGGCGCAGGACCTCGCCATGTAGCAATCCCCACCACCTCCCGCGATAAATACGTGCTCTACACTGACAGAAGTAATGACCTTTGCAGTTGACGCGCCCGGCAGGTCTAATGAATCAATGAATGACGAGGCATGCGCAGCCCTGGTCACGTGGTGCTTGTCGCGCAGGTGGCGGACGCGGTGACGCGCGTGCTGCGCCAGTTCACGGGCGACCCGTCGCTGCCCTACCCGTGCAACGTGCTGCGCTCCAAGTGGTGCTCGGACCCGTTCTTCTGCGGCGCCTACAGCTACATGGCGCTGGACTCGACGGTGGGCCACCAGTGCGACCTGGGCGCGCCCGTGCCCAGCGTGTCGGAGCTGACGGCGCCCGTGCTGCTGTTCGCCGGCGAGGCCACGTGCCCCGGCCACTACTCCACGGTGCACGGCGCGCGCCTCAGCGGCATCCGCGAGGCCGAGCGCATCGTGCAGCTCACCAAGCAGTTCTCCGGGCCCCCGCGCGCCGCGCAGGCCGCCGACCGCCGCCGCAACTGAGCCCGGCTCTGTTCCATGGACCCAACAACGAACTGCATGCGGGGGGCAAGGCACTTGAGATGCTACGTCAGCATCAGCCCAGCGCCCTGCTATTCGGGTCCCTGATATTTTCAGAAAACCTTACTTTTTAGTACGTATTCAAAGTTTGCATGCGATCTGTCCACGTTGTAAAGCGATACGTAAGCGGTTTATATTTTTTGATAAAAATATTACGATTCTCGTGGTGAGTTTTATTTCATGTTGATTGATATTCGAAGAAAAATCTCGAATGACAAAGTTCCAAGAGAAACTTGAAAGGTTTGGTGAAAAATAATAAGTCCTCATTAACTGCGTGAGTGAGATGGGATAGCTGTGCGTTCTTTACAGTTGGCAGGTAAGAAAAATAAGTGAATTATGAAATTAAATTTTTTCTCTTATTTTCCTAGAAGCGTGTTACTGAATTTTTAATTTCTCGCCTTACTACTATATGTAGATCTGAATTGTTCATTATTATGACTCCTGTGAGAATCACAAGCTGTGTGGACCAATTCCTTCTGATAGGTTGAGTTAATGGCGCCTTGAACCGCACCTTATACCACTTTGTTGGAGAATCCACCGAGAGTTTAGCGATGGTAAAAGATAGAATGGCGTTAATCCGCTCCCCTTGGCCGTCGGTCCTTGCTTGAACCGCTCCTGTTCACAATAATCTTCGAATCCCTCGGAAGAAAACGAGCTTCCTCTATCCGGGATCACTCGGAATGGGTTCCCAGACTTCCGCAACTCCACCCTGCAGTTAGTCTCACTCGACTTCGTCCTTTTGACGGGGTATAGACAAGTATTCTTCGTGAAGCCGTCCACAATCAGTAGAATATAATTTTATCCTTTGTGGGTGGAAGGCAATGTACCAATGTATCCAAAAGTAGAATATGTAACGACTGAGTTTCCTTGAACAAAGAGTGTAGAAAATCTTCCGTGAATGATCAAACATTTCACGTAACTAGCAATGATTTTCTTCACTTTATTAATCCAGAGATGAAATATTGCGGCTTAATTTTTTTCTTCAGATTGCTTATTACCATAATGTCCCTTCTCAGGAACTGATTGTATAATTTTTTACTGCATAGATCGTAGACCCATCAACACTTCACGACCATCAAGAAATGTGTACAGCAATCCGTCTCACAATAGAAAATTTTCTGAAGGCTTCTCCTTCAAAATGTTCTTTATTGTACTAAGTTCTTCATCTCCATCTTGGGCATTATTTAACGTAGCAGTCACACTGTCAATAAATCCGAAGAATAGCGAGTTGCACCTACTGTTCTCATTGCATCTGCAGGTCTCATTTTCGTTCCTGCACGGTGCTTAATCGTGCACATATATTCCTCTAACGCTAATGCTCACCGAGCGGCCCTGGGTCACTTGACTAATTTTATTACTATTATTATTATTATTATTATTATTATTATTATTATTATTATTATTGGCTTCGTTTTCTAGAATGAAGCACAATCAGAATCTTGAACTCGATGCCCAGAAGGTATACCCTGGATTTCTCTAATTCTCGATTAACAGCTAAAATCTCCAGCTCGTAGTTGCTATATTTTTCTTCTAATTGTTTTGTCTCCTTACTCGTGTACGCCACTGGGGGAAGATGGCCATCAACAGGAAGTCTCTGCCTAAGAACAGTTCCATACCCATACCTGCGGGCGTCCGTGTGAAGCTGTCTCGTATTTTGGACTGTATATGATTGGTTGGGGGCCGGTTTCCATGACCTAAAACATCGCCAAAAATGATCAATAAAATGCTCTTAAATCGTTTAAAAATGCCCTAAATGCAAATAAAAATAACGTAAAAAGTTTTATCAAAACCAGTTCAGATAAACAACTCAAGCTGTTTATATTACTGATGTAATCGAGGATTCTTCCTTTTGTTCAAGTGAACTCAGCTTACAAACTTTGGGTTTGGACTGTTCTTTTCTAGGAAATGTGTCTTTAGTCATCGCGAAATCGGCTGACCCGACGATGGCGCTGATAGGCGTCTTAGGAACCTTAGATTACATACGCAAAACGACTGACATTACAACTTCCGAGCGAAGAAATCGAATTGACTACCCAGGAATTCGGTGGAGAACATTTGTTGCTTCTCATAGATATTATTTGAAGCAAGTACCATTAAAATGATATTAAAATCGATGAATTCAGCGAAAAATGTTTTAAAAATGAACGTATTAATCGAAATTGTAGTATTAAATGATCACGCCAAATGTAATCGAATACTGGTTTATTGCCAAAATGTATTACAAGATAAAAAGGGCGAGCGTTACAAACACACGTGACGCGACAAGCAGCAAACAGCAAAACACTGATGAACCAAACACACAGAAAAGACTCGCTGGCTCGCGGTGTGGTCTGTGCGCGGTGGCGCCCTCTGCTAGCGCCGATACAACATCTCCCTTTTTCAAGCTAACAATCGAGTCGTTGAGGAGGTTTGGAAATTCGACCAGCACGTGTTCTGTATCCTTCTGAAGATGTACTGGCAATCGGTTTGTTATCTTGAGGTGTTGAATTTTCCGCGGCTTGCTCAGCTGAATTCTCTTCTGGATTCTGGGGCGTATCCAAACACGTTGTCTCTTCTCCCTCTTTTTTTGTTGGAAATACAGTAAACCTATTGCGTCTGAGTTTGTTAGTATCTGTTTGGATGATATATGATCGTGGTTGATCGGCTTTCTGGACGACCATACCAAACTTCTTGGCATCTTTAATATACACTCGGGTTCCGGGGACTAGTTCTGGAAGATTTCTCGCCCCCTTGGATGCGTTGTAGTTTCTTTCAATCCTTTCCCTGCGGTGTGCTTCTTTTTCGCCGACCTTTTCCTTGTTCACTAACGTCGGCTGAAGATTTTCAGCTGTAGTTGGTAATATGTCTCTCAGTCTTCGACCCATGGAAAGTTGTGCGGGTGAATATCCGTTATCCAGTGGCGTATTTCGGTAAACAAGAAGACCTTTGTAGGGGTCCTTTTGTTTCAAGAAGATGTTCTTCACTATCTTAACTCCTGCTTCGGCAAGGCCATTAGACTGTGGATATCCCGGGCTTCTGGTAATCAGGCGAAATCCGTAAGATCCTTGAAAATTCTTGAAGGTTTTAGACTCGTGTAGTGGGTTGAACTGAGTTCCGTTGTCGGTGAATATTTCCTCCGGAATGCCATGTCTAGAAAATATTTCCGACATTTTCTCGATAACAGTTTCCATCTTCATATTCTCGATTTTCATGACTTCGGGGTACCGTGAGTATCTATCGATGATCAATAGATACCAGGCGTTGTTGACCTTGAACAAATCCATACCGACTTTCTGCCATGGACGGTTGGCCGCTTCAACGTGTATTAGCGGTTCGTGACGATTGATTCTATGTTGAGCGCAGATTTCACACTTTTCGACAGTTTCCTGGATTTGTGTCGACATCTCTGGCCACCAAATGACTTCTCTAGCACGGGCTCTGCATTTAGTGACACCCAGATGTCCTTCGTGAATTTTATCCAACATTTCCTGGTACATCGCTCGTGGGATTATGATCCTTCCTTCGTACATAAGTACATTGCGTTGACACGTAATTTCAGCTCGTTTCTCCCAGAACGTTTTCAGATTGTCGAATAAATTTTCTTTGGCAGGCCAGCCATTGCAAATGTAGACTCGTACAGCTGCTAATTCCGGATCCTTTTCTTGATTACTGATGATCTGCGAGAGCTTATCTGAAGCTACTGGAAGAGCTGCAATTGTGGCAATCACGTGGTTCTTAACTTCTTCCAGGAATTCCTCTGACTCTATCTGCGAAATTGGTTGCCTGGACAATGTGTCTGCCGTAACCAACTGTTTGCCTGGAACATGTAAAATAGTATAGTCAAAACGCATTAGGCGGATACGATACCTTTGCAGCCTTGGAGACAAGTCGTTTAGTGACTTGGTTGTGAATATAGGGATCAAAGGCTTGTGATCCGTTTCGATTTCGATTTCAATGCCTGTGATGTAGTCGGAGAATTTCTCGCAGACGAATGTAACCGCTAGGCCTTCTTTCTCGATTTGTGCGTACCGTCTTTCCGTTTCTGAGAGTAGCCGGGAATAGTAAGCCACAGGTTTGACAGTGCCATCCTGCTGCACCTGCAGTAATGCCCCTCCGATTCCGAAAGACGATGCATCTGCTGTGACTATGGTTTTCTTCTTCTGGTCGAACCTGGCAAGTATCGGGGCTGAAGTCAGCATTTCTTTAATTTTGGAAAAAGCTTTTTCTTGAGGTTCTTCCCAGATAAATGCTCGGTCTTCTTTCAACAATGACTGAAGGGGTTCTACAACAGTAGCCTTATTTGGTATGGCTTTTGCCAAAAAGTTGATCACACCAAATAGTCTCTTCAAGCCTTGTTTGTCTTTAGGGCGTTCCATGTCAGTTATTGCCTTGATTTTGTCCGGGTGAATTCTAATACCTTCTTCTTCAACCAGATGTCCCAAGAATTCGATAGAGCGAACATTGATAACCAGTTTCTTCTCGTTGAGCGTCAGTCCTGCGTCTTGTAGTTTAGTCAGAACTTTCATGAGTCGTCTATCGTGTTCCTCTTGATTGTTACCGTAGATCAAAATATCGTCCATCAGACACACGATGCCGTCGCAGTCCTGTAGAATTTCCTGAATCTTCTTCTGGAAGCGCTCTGGTGCGCACGTGATTCCGAATGGCAGCCGATTGAAGCAGAATCTCCCAAAAGGTGTGATGAACGTCGTGTATAAGCGAGAATCGTCGTCCAGCACGATTTGGTAGAACCCAGAAGCTGCGTCTAGTTTCGAGAAGTGTTTCGCGTCTTTTATGAAGTTTAGAATGTAGTGGACATCGGGAATAGGATGGTACTCTCGTTGAACGGCTCGGTTCAGTTCTCGGAGGTCGACGCAAATCCTCGGGGAGCTGTCTTTCTTGAATGTGACGACCATTGGTGAGCACCACTCCGTCGCTACGTTTACCGGTGAAATGATTCCCTGCTTCTCCATGTTTTCCAGGGTAACTTTCACCTTGTCCATCAACGGAATAGCGAATCTTCTTGGTGACGTCACGGCCACGGGTTTCACGTCTGGTTTAATGGTTAGTTTGGTTACTCCTGGAATTTTACCAATACCATTAAATAGATCCGGAAATTTCTGTTTCACGTCCTGCAGCGTCATGCCGGATCGGTTGAAGACTGCGTTGATTCTTTTTACGAGGCCTAGTTCGACTGCATCCACCTTCCCCAGGATTGGTTGATTCAGATTGTCGATGTAGTAGACGGTTTGCTGAGTTGTCTTACTTTTATAGGTTAGTTTGGCCTCCTTAGTCCCGTATATATTCAACACGGTAGTGTCTGGTCCGGTGAGTCGTTTTTTTTTTTTGTTTTGGTTAGTCCTTTTCCGGCGAACTGGGATGGAAGAGCAGTGACGTCGCTTCCTGTGTCGATTTTGAATCTGTAGTTTTTGCCATCTACGTTGATCATCGCCGTCCAATCGATGTCCTCGGATGTAGCCTCAGAGTCAACAGATCCTAGTTGAAGTGAATCCAGGTCCAGATTTTCTTCATTCACCGTGCAAATCTTCTTTTTCGATCTGCAAACTCTCGAAAAGTGCCCTTTATTATTGCACGTGTAACACGAAGAATTTTTAGCCGGACATGAAGTGCGATCGTGTTTCTCCCCACCGCACCATTGACACGTGTTCGACTGGTTCGTAGTTTGGTTAGGTCGCGTAGGATTTGTTTTGTTAATCGAACCTTTTCCCTTAACCGCGTTTTTCTTGTCAGGACGGTTACTTTGTTTTGAAACATAGTTGATGCTCGGTTGATTTAGTTGCCCTACCTGCTTCCTAACCTCTTCTGACTGAGTTATTATTTTTACAGCTTTATCGAGCGTCAATGTGTCGTCCAACTGCATTTTCTCGCTCAGATTTTTGTCCGCGACACCTACAACAATTCTATCTCGAATGAATTCGTCTTTCAATTGACCATAGTTACAATTCTTTGCGAGGTTATGTAGTGCCGTAATAAAATCGGTGGCCGTTTCGCCCGGATTTTGTACACGAGTGTGAAAGCGAGCTCTTTCATAAATTACATTGGTTTTTGGCGCGAAATAGTTGTCGAGTTTTTGCATCACTGTTGCATAGTTTTTTTCCTCGTCATTGTTGAGACCAAATGTTACCATAACCTCGTCAGCTTTTTCGCCCATAAGATAAATGAGAGTGTTTGCCTGTTCCTCTTCAGTTAAAGCATTTAGTTTAGAAGCAAGTTTAAACCTCTCGAAGCGTTTTTTCCACTTTGGCCAATCACCTGGTGAATTGAAGTCGAAAGCATCCGGCGCTGCGATGTTATATGACGACGCCGCTGCTGCTGTTGCCGGTTGCACGTTGTCGTTTGGCATTTTGACTTCCTTTTTGTAGTTGCGAACTAGTTGGAATTTACCGCTGCCACCATGTAGTATTAAATGATCACGCCAAATGTAATCGAATACTGGTTTATTGCCAAAATGTATTACAAGATAAAAAGGGCGAGCGTTACAAACACACGTGACGCGACAAGCAGCAAACAGCAAAACACTGATGAACCAAACACACAGAAAAGACTCGATGGCTCGCGGTGTGGTCTGTGCGCGGTGGCGCCCTCTGCTAGCGCCGATACAACAGAAATCAACGAAAAATGCCATATAAAAATGGAGCATTTTCTTTTGTCGTAACATAAAATTGTCTATACTAAAAGGCAATGTTCTAAAGTGAAAAGAAAAAATGGCATTTCATTAAATTCCGACCCATTATGTATTGGTCTCGTCGATAAACTGTACTTTTAATTTCTTAAAAGCTTCTCTTTTTTCGCTAAACTTGAATTCATGGCCGGTTCTGAGCAAGTCACTTGATGGCTTTGCAATTGAAGCACAGTCCTGAATGAATTTTCTGAAGTACCCAGTTAGTCCAAGGAAACTTTGTAAAGTAGAAACAGTATTCGGTTCAGGAAAATTTTGAACAGCTGAAGTTTTTTTTGACTGACGGTTGAATTGTTCCATCACAAATTCTGTAGCCTAGAAATTGAACCACTCGTTTCAAGTACTGACATTTATTAAAATTGATCTCTGATCCATAGTCCTTAGAAGGATCCAAAACTCTGATAAGCCTTCACAGAGCCTCCTCCTCGTCCTCCAATGGAATGATGATGTCATCCATATAGATGAAAAGCCAACCTTCCCTGCTAAGCGTCCAAAACACTGAATTATTAAATCTTTGGAAAACAGAGAGTGAGTTAGATAGCCCAAAAAGTACCTTCATTAATTGAAATTGCGGCAAATAATGAAATAAAATTTTAATACAAATTTAATGAATCAAAATTTACATCAGTAGAAGTAGAAAGTATGAAGTCATATTTCAACTGAAAATTATAAGTATAAATAAATTTTATTATTAAATGTCACTATAAATATTTTTTTTCTTTTAGGAATGTACATTTGCCCTGTATTTTTCAGGTAATGTGAAAATCTATTTCCAGAGAGATTTTCTGTCAAGAAAACTGTAACATGAAAACAGTAGTGTTCTTGATAAATTCAGGTGGTCTGCATGCTTTGTAAAACCAAGGCTTTATGAAATATATACAATCAATACCAAACTTGAATATTAAAGCATTTTAAAAAGCTTGCTGTAAGGCGTAATGCAAAAGCAATTTTTTTGGTCCTAACTGCCTTTCAAAAAGCTTCTATTCTTAATTGTTAATTTGAAGGCCTTGTGGCAACCGCAACTAGAAAAATAAAATGTTGCTGCTTGAAGTACTCTACGTTATTTGTTAAAAATTAAAATACCTACTTATGTTTTAAAATGTATATATTATTCACCATTTTGTAATTTCTTAAAAATTCAGTGAATACCTGAAGAGTGTAAAGTTTTCTACTCACTTTTGTAACAGAAAATTTTCTGTTATTAATGGGTGGCTGATATCTTAGCTCAGCCCACAATTATATGCTTCATTTTCAATTACTTGTCTTTGAAAAAAGGAAAAGATAATTGCAACGTTAATTGAATGTTTCGTAGATAAGTTAATATAGACAAACAGATACATTGATAATGTTTTGATTTAATTTGGTTTATTTGGTCAAAAAACAGTAAAAAATTTGTACATGATGTATGGGAGAGAAGATTATCCGTGCACGTTTTCTTGAGTACCAGAATCTCTTGCCATCATTTTAACTATAAATAGTTGGAAGATGAATGAAAGTTATAATAATAATAATAATAATAATAATAATAATAATAATAATAATAATAATAATAATAATAACAAAAGTTGTCTCCTTCTTGGAACACGTTATGTCGAAATGGCGAACAAAAATTATCTTAAGTACTCCTGTTGACAACATCCAAACTGATACAATCAATGTGCGAAGAGGTATTTTTCAGGGAGACTCACTAAGTCCCCTCTGGTTTGTCATCTGTATGAATCCGCTATCTAATCTCTTGAATTCCACTAAATGTGGATTTGGAATTAAATTGGGAGCAAGAATGATGTATCGCATAAATCACCTTTTATATATGGATGATTTGAAGATATATGCTTCGACAAAATCTCAACTTGAACAACTATTGAGTATTGTGGAATCATTTTCAAAAAGTATTAAAATGGAGTTTGGCCTGGAAAAATGTCGTACATTGAATATTGTAAAAGGAAAGCTCCAAGAGGGAGCCTTTGAACTTGAAAATAAACAATTGATACAAGCGATGTCTGCTGCGGAAACGTACAGATACCTGGGAGTGAGACAGGCAAGGCACATTGACCAATGTAAAATGAAAGATGAACTTGCAGAGGAATTCTTCCGAACCCGAAAGCTCCTGAAAACAAAGTTGAATGGAAGAAATATCATAAAAGCTATTAACACCTATGCTGTCCCAGTCTTAAACTACTCATTTGGCATTATTAAGTGGAGCAAAACTGACATTGAGAACTTACAACGGAAAATGAGAGTTTTAATGACGAAAGCACGCATGCACCATCCAAAATCTGCAGTCGAACGTATAATACTTCCGAGAAATATGGGTGGAAGAGGACTCATAGACATTGGAAACCAACTTTGTCGGCAAGTGAAGAGCACGAGAATGTATTTCCACTCTGCGGCAAATACATCAAAACTGCATAAAGCAATTTGTGAAGCAGATGTCTATACTCCGATAGAGCTGTCGAGACAGGATGTCGCGGACTTCTCATGCAATGACGGCCAAAAGAGAGATTTATGGATGGCCAAAGCTCTCCATGGAAGACATCCACATGAGATGAGCCAAGAACATGTCGATTTGAAAGCATCGAACTACTGGCTTATATCAGGACAGATCTTTCCAGAAACTGAAGGGTTTATGTTGGCTATTCAGGATCAAGTTATTCCAACGCGTAACTATTTGATGCGAATTGTTAGAGATAGCAATGTGCAGAATGAGTTGTCGTTATGGTTGTCCAATAGTGGAATCAATTCAACATGTTACCTCGGGTTGTACACATTTGGTAGGCACCGAATATAAACAGCGACATGATTCGGTGGCCAAAATTTTACATCAAGCGTTGGCTCAATAATGTCGTCTTCTGACTGAAGATAAGGTACCGTACTTTAAGTACCAACCTATGAGTGTACTGGAGAACGAAGAGTGGCGCTTGTATTGGGATAGAACTATCTTAACGGACCAGACAGTGATTCACAACAGACCGGATTTGGTTGTGATTAACAAGTGTGAGAAACATGGCATGCTTATTGATGTTTCTGTCCCAAATACTGGCAACATTCAAAGCAAATACACTGAAAAAATCAGTAAATATGCAAATCTTGTTGAACCCGTTGAGAAACAGTGGAATATGAAAAGAGTCAACATTATCCCGATAATTGTTTCCAGCACCGGAGTCATCCCTAGGAGTCTGATTGGGGGCCTTAAGCAACTGGGTTTGAATGAAGACCTGTACAAACCCATGCAGAAGGCTGTTGTTATTTCAACAACAAGGATAGTACGGAAATTCATGGGAAACAATGTATTATAAATTCTTTTTAAAAAATAGATGTATTGTGCTCTGATTATGTATATCTGTGCAATTCATTCAAATGTACCAATAAGATGAGAAAGTAAAAACAACAACAACAATAATAATAATAATAATAATAATAATAATAATAATAATAATAATAATAATAATAATAATAATAATAATAATAATAATAATAATAAAATTTAAAAAAGCACAAAATTAGTAACATTTGAAAAACTATTTTTGTTCCTGAGTTATAGACAAATTATTTGCAATGGTAAATGAACTGCAGATTTGATTTTTCTGCATTGCTAACAATATAGCAACTCACTCAGCTCTACTCCTACTAGTACCAGACATTTACTTCCATTACAAGACACTACCAAACATTTGTCTTCAAAAACTATTGAAACATGAACTGAACATCATTGATTTTAAATGTAAAGCAACACTACAAAGACAAAAGTGTAAACTCAAACTCCCAACAATAACAGGGAGAATATCAAGAGAATAGAATCAGTAAATCATGTGATTTTGCGTGCATCAATATATGAATTTTATTATTGCGATACTTGATATACTCTAATAATAGAAAAACATTTCATTAAGTACGACTGTAAGATAATGAATAGACATAGACATTGTATATTGAAGCAAATGTCTATTTTACTCCTTTAATGCTAATATGACATGCAGATTGTATTACAGCAGTAAATGAGTCAAAATGATACTGTAGGTACTTGTGATTAAAGCAATCTGAAAGTGAAATTCAACTAGAAGACAAAATGATTGGGAATTGCATATCATGATGCGGTCACTACAAGTATGTCAATTGTCAAAATCAACTAGCATTTATATTCTTGATGAGTCAAATAAAGGTTGAAATCCTCCCTGTTATAAAAGATGGCCTTGTTTATTTAATTGAAGGAATTTAATATTAAATTGGTAGATGTTGCACATAAGGGAATACTGCGAAGAAGGAACAGGCCATCAGGCCTAACACTTAAATGTTTACGATGATGATTGGTGAAGATATTGATTATCGGCATTTGTCTTTAAAAACTATTGAGACAAGAACTGACATTACTGATTTTTAATGTAAAGCAACACTACTAAGGCAGAAGTGTAACTCAACAAGAGGGAGAATATCAAGAGAATGAAATCAGTAAATCATGTGATTTTGTGTGCAACAATGTTTGAAGATATTATCCCATACAATAATAACTTTGAAATATTGTATATAAATTTAAGGAGAGAGTTGAAATACGAAGTGTAGTGTAATTAATAGGTAGAGAAGAAAGTATATTAATGAAAATAATAAGAAATACTCAAATTGTTCAGAAAGAAGGAGATTTTTCTTTACAGAATATGTTATTTAGTTTAATAAGTGTTATAAAAATAATGTTGTATTGTCCATTTAACATTAATAATTATATTTTTGAAAGGAAATCTTTTATCTAAGTAAGATTGTAAGACTCATGACAACTCACTAACCCTACAAATAAACAATTTTAGTCTTTCAATTTTTTTTTATAGTCTTCAAAACCTAAAAAATCTCTAAAATTTAATAGATTTCATATTAATAAAGGTAAGTAGTTTAATCTAAACACTTCAAATTAATTACTCACTTGATTTTATATTAAAAAGGAATCCCATTGTAGGTCCTAAAACTGCTTATTTTTTGGTTCAGGATAAAAAAAAAATTCGTTCTGTAAATTACTGTTTACTGCATTTGAAACTATGAACAATAAATTCAGTGGCAAATAAAATTTTCTGGCAAAAAAAATTAGACTGAGGCTTAAATATATAGGAAAAAATCCTATTATTGTTGCTCCTGCACTCTACGTCAAGAGAGAAAATGATAATTTATGCAATTTCTTATTCCAATATTAAATTGTGCCTTAAAAGTAGTAAAATTGTTGGAAATAGAGCATACAACTTACAGTATGAAGTTTTTATTAGCATTGATTTCACTATGTCGAACCCAAAATATTTGTTTTTACGTAAGCATTCACATAATATTACATAAGTATTGTTGTTCTGATACATTCTTTTGATGGTGCATTTTGTTGGTTTGCTTGTTTGTAATTTTTTGAGTTTCCATCCAAGAAGATTAATTCTGATATTTTTTGTCTATTCATTTGAAGTTATATTATTGAATTCCTAACTAAGCTAATTTTTATTACGTTTTTAGCTCTGAGGAGGATGATGAATTAAGTAGATGGAAACATTTGAACATACTTATTTTGTATACAATCTGCTGAAATTGATGACACAAATTTCAAATGAAATAGAAATTTGTTAAAATGTAACAGTCATTTACATTTCTGTTTCTTTTAATATTTCATACTGATAACATAATTCAAGGTGTTGTCATTGCCAACAATATTATTACCAATACTATTATTTATTTTATTATTTATTTATTATACGTCAAAAAACAGTTAAAACTGTGTGTGTACTGTTGACAATGACAATCCCTTGAATTATTTCATTTTAAATGCCAATGACAACTCACTGCTAAACCAATATTTCATACTGATGTTTTTAACAAACTAGTTTGAAGTAAAATAAAATTTGTTTGTAAATGTTATTTTCATATCAATTTACATGTCTATTAGTAGTTAATAGTTTAAGACATTATTCAGCCTATTTTCATCTTTTAGGAGAAATTAGGCTTGATAAACTTTTAGGAGTGTTTTACAGTGAAGAAGAGAAACATATAAAGACAATGACTCTGAAAATAAAATCACATTGAAAGGCACCCATTCTATTGAAAATGAATGGTGTACCATTGACTGATGTTAAGGCAACAAAATTTTTAGGTCTCTCAATTCAGTCAAACCTTAAATGGGACGTCCATTTAAATGAATTGAACACAAAGTTAAGTTCATTATGCTACGCGTTCAGAATTCTTGCAAATTCAGTCAGCCTTCATACTGCTCGTTGTGTATATTTCGCGAATGTTCATTCCCGCCTGAGATATGACATAATATTCTGGGGAAATACATCTTATAGCTCCCAGACTTTTAGATTACAAAAACGAATTGTACGAATAATAACCAAATCCCACCCACGTGATTCATGTAAGCCTCTCTTCATTAATCTAGGAATTTTACCATTACCGTGTCTGTTTATTTACGAATCAGTGTTTTTTGTCAAAAATGACTTGCTTAAGGGCGGGAATATATTTTCAGAAAATGCCGATGTCTATTACTATAACGCTCGACGTAGAAATCATATTCATCACGTGACAGTATCAACAGCTCATTACAAAAAATTCACATACAATACATGTACATTATTTTACAACACTTTGCCAGATGACATTAAACGATTAAATTTGATGGAAAAGTTTAAATCCCAAGTGAAATCGTTTCTGCTGCATAACTGTTTCTATACAATTAGAGACTATACTGAGCATCACAAGAAAAGTAACATTAATTTTAACAATGATACATAATGCATTTTTTACCATTTGGACTGTATAAATGTGTATAAACAACCTGTAACAAGTATTGTACTACAGCCTCCGGATCAATGACCCCCATCTCGATCAGGTTTTTTGTCCAGTTTCCCTGATCCATTGAGCAAATGCTGAGATGGCCCCTTGTTTTGCTTCTGGACATAAATGTAACTTCATTTTCTGTGCACGTCTTCTAGAATTCAGTGGGAAATTATCGTTATTATTATTCAAATTATCATTCAAATTATATTCAATTATTATTCAAATTATCGTTTCCATGTTGTTGCAGCAGGAAGTATTATTCTGAAGGACAACATGGATAAGAGCCAACATTTATTGCTTATTTATCCTTGCAAATAGATTTTATTACATGGGAGTTTTTCTCTCTCTCTCTTTTCTCTCTTTCACTTTTCCTCATAGCACGTCATACGCAGTTTTAACTGTTTTTTGAAGTAAAATAAATTAAAAAAAAAAAATATTAAACCTGTTACTTTATCAGAAGTAATAATTGAGGCGCACACTATAATAATGGCTGATTCCATCTGACCTCGCATTTTGAGTTAGAAGTATGATGGTAAACTCTACCATATACCTATCATATGCTGAAGTATCAAATGAATTGGGATAAAGCCAAATTCTCAAATTCCACCTTCAAGAGTTTATACATAGTTAAAAGTGAATGTGATCGAAAATAGAAAAAGTAATTTTTCTCAAAAGGAACTTTGGGTGGGATCTGCCATTATTATTCTGAGTGCCTCAATTACATTCTGTATCCCAATTTACATGCTTCTTTTTGATGGATTGTTTCAAAAAATTATAGAATGTGTGTAAGTAGAGAGTGGCTTTTGGGAGGATAGAGCCAATCTGCAAATGTGCATGCTACATAAAACTGAAATCATTCATAAAAATGAAAGGGGTAAAGCAGGTCTAAAGAAGAGAAGACCAAACTTTTCATTGTTGAAAACTATTTTGATTTGAAGTGCTATTTTGATTCTGAGATGTCACTATTTGAAAACAATAAAAAGCCAATCAATCTGCAATTAAAAATGTATTAAAAACAAACAGAAAATGCTCATATATGTTAGCATAAGGTTTAATATTCATTTGAAAACATTATTAGGGACCACTAAGTTAATGTCAGTTACTTACATTGAGAGTAAAGAAGAGATGGGACACACTATTTTCTCATCTGAAAACTGTTATAAATTAAGGTTTGGCATGTGATTATACAAAAATGATTTTACTTTCTATATGAAGTAACAAGTCATTAGAGTACACTGTTTGTTACATTTCTTAAAAAGTAAATACATGCAAAATCAAAGTCTCCAGAAACACAGGTTGTAATAAAGAACATCATCAAAAATTACAGAATCATTAAATAATTTCAGTTTGAAATATTGCAATTACATATTAAATAATGAAAAAAGAGAAGATATATTTCATTTTTTAAAACAAATGTTATGGAAAAAGTGCACATTTAAATAATGTTTCTAATTTTATAGAAATCTTTGTTTGAAACTAATCAGAATTATTAAATATAAAGAAAAATTTATGTTTATATATTTACTTATATAAATCACATATACACTATATATACTCTCATTTTCATATGCAGAAACGTCTATATAGGCCAGTTTATGGCGAATCTCCCACTTCACCCAAAGTTCTTTACTTTGAATCTTTGAACTTCTCATAACAAAACATTCCCTTTGTCTTATTCTTTTGAAGTTCTATCTCTAGCAGGGTCTGCCATATCCATTTCTTGTGAAGAAATGATTGCAGCAAGATCATTTGAATGCATTTGTGCACATACCCCATTATACTACCACTTTTGGCTTAACAGATACATACATCAAACACAGATACATACATTAAATTTTTTGTTCATGAATTTACTGAGTAGGAGCAACCTGCAGAAAATTAAAAACCTTTTACCCTATATTACTGAGTAGTATATTGCAATATATTTTATCTTGCCTGATTATTGATAAATTAAGCTCTAATTTTTGTGTTGCTAAATTTTTTAATCATTGCCAAAACAACTATCGCCATCTCCAAGTCCAACTCTCAATGAAATGCAAAGCTGACATGCTGAGGCAAAGCTAATATGATATTTGGGAAGGGGACACGTTTTCCAGGGTAGCTTATTTACAGGAGGTTTTAGAATCTTTGAAATTCACTCCTGAAATCATCTTCATTCCAATCACACTAACTACCACAAGATTGCAGCACATTTGGCAGGCCAAAGGAAGTATATATTGAATTCACATGCATTGAAAATTTTTATTGCAATAAATACTACAAAGTTACAGTATTAATAACTAGGGAGTGGATTTCTATGCAAATTTTTGTTCGTTGTTTCAGGGCATAGCTAAGTGAAATTTCTTGACATTTGGTTAGAATTGGATGATATGTAGATTAATATGTTAGTGTATATTTGTGAATACTTGCTCAATATTTCTTCTTGCTACATATTCGTGTAATAATAGATGCATGTTTTGCATATTTTGTTAATATAGAGATGTATCTCTAAAACGTTTCAACTTTTCTTAAAATCTATTTATTTGTAAGCATTGATCGATTACAAAGAGTTTGTCACAGTTTGCATTTTTTTCTATAGATGATAAAATACTTGTGTAGAAGTAGGAAATTTCTTGATATCTTTTTTTTTAACCCAGCAAAAGAAACGCAATAAAGCATAAAATGTATTTTACGAAGATGAATATTTACTTTAATTATTTCTCCCAAGAAGGAAAGTAGATTATTGTTTGCACAAAATTTGACTTTTAATTCCAAGCACGCTTTTTCTGAATTTTATGAAGAAAGGTTTAATGCAAGAAATGGTGTTTTTAATTTTAATTGCATTATAAGGTGCATATTTGAGAACTTTTATGTCATAAATGCATTTTTTTAAGCTTATTTCAGGATTTTTTAGGATATAAAAATCCTCTCCCTATTAATCACAATCAAGTTACCTACTTAATGAAAATAATTTAATGATAATGTCCAATATTGTTGCTTTTAAAATAAATGACATAATTTCTAAAAAATTCTATTCCATTCTAACAAATGGTGCAGTCCTGCCAAACACTATTAGAATGAGGAAATTCAATATAGTAGATTTTTTCCCCTTGTTAGATATCACATGTTTTCTTGAATTTGAGCGAATTTGGTGACAACTGGATCCCTTTTCAAATATGGGATTAAGTCTATGTCTAAAACATTTTGTATTCATTCAAGCCTAAATGAAAATCCCATTTCACAAAGATACATTTTTTTTAAAGACATATTTTCCACACCAGCTACTTCTACTACTAGTACTACTACTACTACTAACGGAAATGACCTAAAACTAAATGAATTTCGATTGCGATGACACCAACATCTCAAGACCACCAAACCACTCTTGCTCTCCCCACCTCCTCTGTCGCTCTCTCTCTCTCTCTCTCTCTCTCTCTCTCTCTCTCTCTCTCTCTCTCTCTCTCTCTCTCTCACTCACTCACTCACACTCACTCTCTCTCACTCACTCACTCACTCTCACTCTCACTCACTCATTCTCTCTTTCACTCACTCTCTCTCTCTCACTCTCTCTCTCACTCACTCTCTCTCTCACTCACTGACACACACACACACACACACACATGCCTGCACATATACACGTGCACTCACACATAAACATACACAACTATTACGCAACACATGGACACACACACAAACACCCCTTTTCAAAACACAGTTTGGAAAACCTAATCAAATATCTTGAAAAAGGTAGATTTAAGAAACAGTCACATGCATCATCTGCATTTATTACATTTCTTAGATTTCTTAGATTTATTTTTTATTTAATTTGCTTCCACTTGATGAATAAATTGATCTTTTTTTTATTACTTTCTGTTTGACAATATGTCCTTCACAGCATTGAAATTTACAATTTAAGGTAAGTTTTTACGGACACTAACAGTAACCTTTAAGAGGATTTATAAAGGAAAATTTTAAAATTAAAAAATTGTATTGTAGTAAAGATAAAGAGGATGGAAAAGAAGCAGGAGAAATTAAAACACTGAGGATGAAATTTATTAGGAAATTTGGAAATAATCTTATGAGGAAAAGGATAAATTTTACCAAGAATAAAAAATTGAGCACGATTTAATAAAGGAAGAGTGCTAAAAAAATTGAGACTATGATGTTTAATCAAATCATGAGTTAAAGAAGATAAAGTTTCTTATGAATTTGGGTATTGAGAATAAACCAAGGCACATGTAGAAATTATTTTTAAGAATTTGTTTTGAATAATTTGAAGTTTTTGTGTATTCAGTTTGGCTGCATTTGACCATATGGGACAAGTATAGATCTAATAATTGAAGTGTATATTAATTTAGCAGATTTAATGTGAAGAGTAGAATTTTTATTTATAAAAGAATTAAGTTTATGTATTCTAATTGTTTTTTGTTTAACATTTTTAATATTAATTTTCCAGTTCAGTTTTGTCTCTAAATGGAAACCTAAATATTTAATACAAGAAGGCTTGGCATTTATCCATATGGATTTTGATTCTTCAATTGTTGGCCCAAACTGTATAACAATTAAGATCTATTTTGTTTATTGTTAGCCAGAAGAATATTAACACGTGAATTAATAAGTGCTGTAAAATCTCCTAAATAAATTGATCTCAATTACTGATAAATATTTTGAATGAATTCAATTTTGCTCGCATACAAATTAAAGAAACATTAGCAATATTTTCGGGTGTTCATTCATTTTCCTCTCAGAACTTGCAATTCGTCTATCATAACATTTTTGTTTCTGGAAAATTTTTATTTTGGCACTTTTTAAATTTTCTTACCTTTATTTTTTAATTTTTGGTGAGTAAAATTTCAATCTGCTCGATGCAGTAGTTTTCATCACTTACGAAATATTTCGTCGTTAGGGACGTTTCAGTGTTAGTGCACTATCACAGGGGGTGAACATCAGTGTGTTATTTTGATTTACTACATACTCATTCTGCAATAAGGTATTATTATAAGGGTATATTCAACAATGATGCACCTGCTGACGTAGTTCAGGACATCAACTGATGTCACTACAGTGACTCTGGCCGGGAGGTACTAGGATTGAGGTCCCAACGGTGGTAAGATTTTCGACACTACATTGGTCGAATTCAGCCGCTGCCTCGAGGAAACTTCTAGCGGTCGGCTGCTCTGATAAGTAGTTTTCTTTCATTTCTCCAATCAACACTAGGTGAATGCCGGGTCAGTTCCCTAACAAAAGGGCCACGGACCGCGCCGGATCGTTTCTTTGTGCAGATTCGAAAGTTCTTTCACGTTTTCGTTTCAAATCTGTACGTTACACTGCAGATGTGTACATATTTTCTTTCTTTTTTTGAAAATTTAAGAATTTTTCTTATATTTTATTCCACATTTTTAATGTAATTTAATATAATTTCATAAAGTTTACAAAATGGCATGTTAAGTCGCATTCAATACACGTTCGGGGAAGGAGGAGTTAAAATTAACTTCGCGCTCTC
This sequence comes from Teleogryllus occipitalis, assembly GCA_011170035.1. Taxonomy (NCBI): domain Eukaryota; kingdom Metazoa; phylum Arthropoda; class Insecta; order Orthoptera; family Gryllidae; genus Teleogryllus; species Teleogryllus occipitalis. The sequence continues at coordinate 276,857 of BLKR01001241.1, forward strand.
AAATTATAAGTGTCGAAATTCAATTTCAATTAACACCATTAGTAAAAGTTAAATAATCGAAAAAATAAAGTGCATTCAAAATATGAATTTTATTACATTGGCATATATGTACATTATTTTTTGCAAAAAGTACGTCATAAATTTACGTAAAATAATGAGGACGGGCAAATCTCGGCTCATTCCCCTCTGAGCAAGCAAAAGGGCACGCATGTTCTGAAATAACTATCCCAAGAAAGCAATTTTGAAGACGAGAGAGGAGTTTTGATAAAGAGACAAGTAAGTTTAATCGGGGTCTGTATCACTGAAAATTATTCCTATTGTATCCTAGAAAATCGAATCGTGGATTCAGTCGCTGTCTGGAGGAGAATTCTAGCGGCCGGCTGCTCTGATCGGTAGTTTTCCGTGGTTTCTCCGATAAACACCAGGCGAATGCCGGAGCAGTACCCTATCGTTTGATAGGGCCACGGACCGCGCGCGATCTGTCCTTCCCATTCCTTGTCCTATCCTCTCCCCCTTACCCACACTTACACTAACATACACTACACTATCACATATCCCGGGAGACCGGTCGGGAGCTTAGAGATTGTCCTGGCTGGGGCGGTGCCCCGCTGGTGGGAGAGTCCTGGTTAGGGGGAAACCCCACTAGCCGACGGTAGGTCGGCGCTGGATCTCGCCATCCAGCGGGGGACGATCACCGCCATCTCCCGGGGAAAACAGGCACTACACTAACGGGAATAATGAGCAGAGTAGTTGACGCGCCCGGAAACATGAATCAATCAATCAATCTATCGAATCGTGGAAAATTAAAGTCACGATGTTAAAGCGGGAATCCATTGCGGTATCACTCTGGGGGGAAAAGTCCCTCGGAAAATGGAAAAGAAGACTAAAGAAGAAATTTCACAAGAATTCTTCAAGCAATCACTATCGACAGACTAAAATACAAGGATTATAAGATCAGTTTCTTGTATTTTGTAACTTCCGAATTATTTTCGCTTTGCAGAACAGTAAAATATAAATACGAATGTAAATTATAATAAATCATTTCAATAAATGATGTAAATTCACATTTTGTTATATAATGTGTTTTGTGGCAAAATCGAATTTTGGATTGTTTGTTTGCTTATTGTCGTCGTTAAGTTTCGTGGTTTTAAAATCAAAGAACTCACTGCAATTTCTCTTGAATTGAAATACGATAATTTGTAAATGAGTTGAGGCACATGTAGTAGCCTACTTGAACCCCAATCATGGGAATCGTTTACGGGAGAAAAAGATATACTATAACAGACATTGCCAACCTATAAGGCCGAGGTGGCTAAAAGCATGTACGAACTCAGCTGGGTACGAAGGGTCGTGCGTTCGAGTCCTTGCCTCTCATGTACGTGTTGTCGCGAAGCGCCTCGCATTCTGCTGAGCCCAAATTAAAGGAGCCCGCAAGTGTGTTGGTATCTACTGAATGGACGAATATGCGTCCCATCGGGTCGTAAAGGGTAGGCTGGATAAAAGCCGTAAAGGGTAGGCTGTCGGCTGGATAAAAGCCGTAGGAAAAAAAATAAACCGAATTTACAGTTTTTATACTTTACGCTTGTTAAAAAAAAATTCTGACATTTTTTAAAATTCAATTTCTTAATATTATTCAATCATTCGAATTTCTGCGTATCCAAGCGGATCTTATCTCCTTTTAGTTGGGATAATTGTCTTTTCGGGCTGTATATCCGTCAGAACCCTTGAGGATTTCGCTACGCGCCGGCGAGTAGCGAGTAGACCGGCGGAGGCCGCGAAGGTCAGTGGTGCTCCCTGCTGGAAAGCATCGCGACCACGGCGGGCGCCGTGCCGCGCCGGTTCGAAGGCCTCCGTGCAGATGGCGCCGCGGGCGCACTCGCGCGTCGGGGGTAATGTCACGTCAGTCGCTGCGAGGAAAGTTGAATGCCAGCCGCAGGCCTCCGCCGCTGCTTGCCTGCCTGCCAGCCAACCAGCCAGGTAGTTCGGCAAGGACGGGAGTGTCGGTTGTTCGGTCCGTCAGCGTCGGCCTCTGCGAAGGAAGGCCGACTTCGTGCGTCGCGGAGTGCGTGGGTGTTGCAAGTGTGAAAGATCGGGAGTGCTTCGCAAAGCGACCTGTGGTTCGCTCTCTCGCTCAGTTTCTGTCACCTTTTAAAACATGCGGACGCTTCTGGACAACAGGTGATCTTCCAGCAAACGTCATGGCTGTGTTTGGCGCCAAAGTGAAATGCTATCGCGATGTGTGGTGTTAACGTGGAATGTGTACATATAGTTTTTCTCAAGATAGGTTGAAGTGGCGGTGGTTTTGCAGAGTGGCACCATGTGGCATGAAGAATGAACCTGGATGTCGATAGTGGTCTGGTGAGTACATCTCGTATTTTACCCCTTTAAATATTTTTCTGTACAATCAATCAATTCCACATGTTCGACGTGTTTGACTAGACACAACATTTAATTGTCAGATTAACATTTTCCGTGCTAACATAAGGGACCTTTGGGCCACAGCCCAGTGGGGTCATAGGAGAGACAGAGGCCTCTATCAAATACCAGTGACTTTCTCTTGCAAGACTTCGATCTCCGTGGTCTCTGCTCGTGAGAATGCTTCCTGAGCACCATGCAAATGTATATTTGACTGTCGTTAGGTCTGATTGATTTATGCACATTAACATGCCTGAAAATCTATTTAAAATACTGTGTATTGTATATGCGTGACAGGAGCAGTTCACAGTATTTTCGCTGTAGAATTTTAGAAGATTCGTGTACAGATTTTGGAAAATCTTGTCAAATTTTATGATAGTACTTTTCTGTACCTTAATTACCATTCACTTAACAGGTAGCAGATGGTAGTATTTATTTCAGTAGTGAAAACTGTAGCCGTGCTCCTAAATCAAATATGGCCCATAAGGTATAAACGTATAGTGGAATACTTCCGATCATACCTGTGTTTTTTCAATCTAAACTCGTGTGGAGCGTTGTGGTGCCCGCCCTTGCGTCGCTTCAAGACGTCGATCATTGTTCTCCGGGTGGCGGCGACCCGTGCGCCGGGGGTCAGGATTGAGGTTACCGAGCAGGAACCCTCTCTCTCCTCTCTTCTAGCGGTACAACCAGAAAGCGGCGTGACGTCACGGCATTCTCACGCGTGTGCGTGCTGCGAGCGGGGGCCGTGGAGGCGTCGCACGGGCCGTGAAGGAAGTGCCGCAACGCGCGGGAGAGGACAGAGGAGGAAAGAGAAAGGAGTGGGATCGGCTGCCATCGGCCGAAATGGAGAGTGGGCCGCGAGCGGATCACCTGATCGCCACCCACTTCGTTGTGAGGAGAGCTAAATCTAGGCGCTCTCAGGGGAACAGTTAATCCATTATATTCCTTGTTCATAATTACCAACGTTGCAATGTTCAAACAATGTTCGAGGAAATCGGGTAAGAAAACTTTTCCGAGATTATTCTTAGGATTCATTCACAGTATTGCATAAGCGAAGATGATCTTCAGCTATTAATTATTCAGTGCGTTCCCTCTCAGAGATTTGAGTGTCCCTCTTTGGAGGATATTATCAATTCGCAGCTTGATCTTAAACTTTGGGAGGTGTCTTAACAATTAGGATTCGAAGATATTACTAGGTGACAAGATGGATCGTTGTTAGGTGGAGACTTTTGCAATGGATTTATAGGTGTTATTTGATTTTTGTATGTCTTAAGCATTTGGTTCCGAACGGATCACCTAATCGACGTCACTTCGTTGTTGTTGGTGGTGATGGTGGTATTGAGGGACCTTGATTAAGGATTGATGTCTTCAAAGTGTCTTTTATTAGTATTTGAAGAGATAACTTTGTATTTAAACCGTCGTAAGGTGATTTTGCAAAGGTATGATTTAAACAGCATTATTTGAATAATATTGCACCATTCATTTAAGCATTATATTTCGAACAGATCTGCTCACCAGTCACTTTCTTCTTCTCGCGTTATGTCCCTCAGGAGATAGCGATCTGATAGAGAGGACTGACACTTTTTGACGTTCTGGTTCAGTTATGAACTAATGGAAATTGGGTTTAGGTGGACACACAATGTACATGATGGTTTGACTTTGTCTACCAAGCCGCAAACCGAGATGGAAACGTATGCAAGAAGTGAGCTTAGAATTCTAGAGAAGCACTATTTGTCGCCACTGATATATACCCTATTTAGATCTGGGATGGTTCATGGGCAGCGTACTAGCTTCCCGTGCAGTGATCCCCGGTTGAGGCAAAAACATCGTTGTAGCTTTCCTTTAAAATCGTTCCAGTTTCTGTAGCTGTGACGAAGAAAAAGCTCAAGCAGGCGGATCTCGCTAGTTACGGTGAAGATAAAACGTCATGTTAGCCTCATGTCGCTCTTACCCCCAAGCATGGGAATTTAACTACGCCCAGGCAAGGGGGACACCGGTAGCTGGCCGGCGAAGTCGGACTACCGATCCAAAACGCCTAATACATAAAATAGATCGATTAGTTCGTTGGGTGGAAATTTTTGCAGAAATTCAATTATCGTCCATTGATTGTTGTTTCACAGTCTAGAACAATTTGTAACGAATGATTTAATAAAAGGGATCATAATGTCATAGTTACGAGATATTTAGAGTAGCGTAATAAGTTCCGAAATTATTATTGTACCAATCTCTCTTGCAACTGTTATACCGTTTTTTAAAAATAATTTACACTTGAGCTGATGGACTGAGTGTGAGACAAAGGGACTTATATATATATATATATATATATATATATATATATATATATATATAATTAGAAAAATAATAATTATTTATAACTACTTTTTCTTGTACTTCATAGCTTATTTTGTGAAAACTGCCCTGAAGCTGTTTCTGGCCCATAAAGTACTTAATTTGAAAAACATTGCATGAGATATTTTTAATTAATGTAGTGTTAATCAAATGTTTATCACATTTACTGGCAACTACTGTAGCTTATGACATACACGAATATTTCAAAGAGAAAACAATTAATTGACAGGATCGAAAATATCGAGAAATGAAGACCACACTTTTGTCGCATTTCTGCGTTTTATATCCTAATTCTGCAAGGATCTTAAAGTACCAGTCCAAGTGACCAGAATTGTTGTGTAATCTCAGCTTCTCTTAACATGGGGTCTGTCACGTGGAAGTATTACATTGAGATGTGTTCCGCTTGTTATGATAATTTGCACGGATCGCCAGTAGAATGCAAGTTGAGCCGAACGGAATTAGCAAGTACAATAATTAAATTGTTAGACTGGAACCTGGTACTTAATTGTTTTATTAGTTTATACGTATCCCTTGTCATTGAAAGCAATTTTTTTTAGCTTTAATGAAGTAAAGTTGATGCATTGTAAAGAATAGGTAGGTTCTGGAAAGTAATCTAGATATGCACTACTTTTTTTCTTTAAACACTGAAATTTGGTTGGGAAAACATAAATGTAGGAAAATAACGAATATTGTATGGCAATGTTAGGTTAGTCATTTATTCTTTATTTAAATAATTGGAATAAAGTGAGAATATAATCAAGGACATTTGTTTGACATAAAGTAATCTGTTACTCAATTAGTATGTAAGGAGGAAAGTGAAATATGAAGGGCTAAAATTATTATTTATTTTCCCTTGATGAATTTTTGTGAAGCCACATTTGAATCCCCAAAAGTTCTTGAAGTATTCAGAATCCTTAGAATTTTGATTCCCATTCATTTGAAATACTGAACGACATCAAGGCATATTGTAAGACAAAAAACATTGTAAGGAAACTAAGAATCTGTGCAAAGCTTCATGCAATTAAATAAGTTAATGCGTTTTTTATGTTATGAAATATAATAAGTTAATTAAAGTTTTTATGCTATGAATATTTTGCTAAAAACAATTTGAAGCTTAAAAGACAAAGGAGAAGAATAGAGATTAATAGAATTCGGAAAATTTCGAAGATTCTCCAGGATTCTAAAGATTCTCCAGGATTCTAAAGATTCTCCAGGATTCTAAAGATTCTCCAGGATTCTAAAGATTCTCCAGGATTCTAAAGATTCTCCAGGATTCTAAAGATTCTCCAGGATTCTAAAGATTCCCCAGGATTCTAAAGATTCCCCAGGATTCTAAAGATTCCCCAGGATTCTAAAGATTCTCCAGGATTCTAAAGATTCTCCAGGATTCTAAAGATTCTCCAGGATTCTAAAGATTCTCCAGGATTTTAAAGATTCTCCAGGATTCTAAAGATTCTCCAGGATTCTAAAGATTCTCCAGGATTCTAAAGATTCTCCAGGATTCTAAAGATTCTCCAGGATTCTAAAGATTCTGTCCATTTCGGAGTGACCCAACACTAACTTTCAGCCTTGGGCAAGGGCTTCCATGAAGTTCTAATCTTCTCCTGCCGGAGAGGTCACTCCAGCCCCAACAACTCGCTTGAAGCCGAAGCGACGCGACGCGACGCGACGCGCGCCGGCGAGGCGGAGGCCTCGCGCGCGTGGAGCCGGCCAACCGGAAAAGCGCGACGAAGTTTGCCGCTCACCGCGTCAACCGCTTCCGTCCGGGTGTTTGCGACGGCCGCTCGTTTCCTGGTGTGCATTTGAACACTTCGTGCTGTTTGTGTTTATAAAAAATACTGGCCAAATGCAGAGAGCCTGGTGAACTTTGCTTATTGCTCGTATATTCGCATAAGAATCCGAAATTTGCTTTAGAACTTAGATGGTCACTAGTTGGGATATTTAGAATAGAATGGTAATCATTCCAGAAAATGTGAGGTCCATTAAAACAAATTAATCCAATTAGCCAACAATTAATTTTTTACTAACATTGGATACATGAACTTTGTTAGAGATGTACTCTGTGCTTGAACCCAATATAAACGAATTATTTGTATATGTTGCATTATTTCATTGCACTTTCATATAATAGTCATATCCCCTTGTAAATTTCTCGTGAATGATGAACATAAGTGTCGTTTAATGTAACGATTCGCAACCTTTTAGGAAGTGCGAACCACTTATTGTATTAAAATTTTAAAAAACGATGTCCAGTAACTAAATATACAAGTAGACACATATATTGTTATATATAACAATATATATGAAGCAAAAACCTTTGGCATTTGTTAACTGTCAGGTTGTAGAAGAACTCGACCAGCGGTCAAGATAAAAATATCTGAATGGAATTTTTGATATTGTCCTCCACGAGAAAAATGAATTTGTGGATTAAAATTTGAGTCTCACCCAGTAATACGGTATCCGCGTCCCACAGTTTGGGAAATTCTGCCCTAGCGGTGTGCAGATGAAGTTCAAAATCTAGACGAGTTTTAATTTGGAACGTCATTACATAAAGACATAACGATTAATAGTAAGATACTTAGATTGTTTTTCGCCCATGGAAAATCACGGGGAGAAATGTACTTATACCCTGGAACTACACAGTAAATCGCATTCATGTTTTTGTCTCCTTTCTTACTTGCCCCCTTTTATGTGTTCCGTGTTTTTTCTGCCTTCCTCCCCCTTTCTTTCCCTGAAGAACTTTGAGACGTGTTTTCTGGAGGTTGACCCGGAGTCTGTCGAGGTCGATCCTATTTTGTCTTCGTGCGTTGCCCCTACCGCTCTCTGTAGTAACAGCATAACAGTCACTGTTATGGCGGATGTCTTGGTTGACAGGTCTCTAGTTTGTCGCAGTCTGTTATTGTCAACATCGAGTTCTGCAGTTCTTTGACTGCCAGTGAGTCGGCTGGTAGTGTACACTAGTAAGCATGGAGAGTTCGTCAGCAATGCATTGACTGAAATAGTGTCGTAGACCAAGCATCCACTAGTACAGATGGAAGGAAGATAAGTGAATAAAAATAGAAATAAACAAGTTGGGAAATTTAAGGATCATTATATTTAGAAGTTCAAAAGGTACGGATACTGGACACTAATGGTGCAAATACAACTTCAGATTCATAGGAGGCAGATAATAAAAACCATATTACCTTACAACCTTTTAGTAATTCTATACTGTTGTATTTACTTCACGCAACCCAACAGAAAAACCTTTGTTAACGGCTGACGTTCATTAAGGATTTTGAGTCTCTTGTTCGTTCAGAACAATGGAAACAAATGAGTTGTAGTGAAACCAGGCATATAAAAACGTCTACTGCAAGACTGATTAAATAATTAGTATTTCCTGGCGTGTCAACGACTAAGGTAATTAGTCCCATAAGTGTAGTGCGTGTTTTTAACGCGGCCGCGATGATCTTCCCCTGCTGGATGGCGAGATCCGGTACCGACTTACATGCCGAGCTTGAGGGGTGTTCGCCACGCAGGTATCTCCCACTAGCAAAGCACCGCCCCAACCGGGACAAGCTCTAACTTCCGTATTGACCTCCCAGCATGTATGGTACATGCGTAGTACATGTAAATGTAAATGCGTGTAAGTGAGGGGTGAGGATAGGTCAAGGCATTCGTCCGGTGTTGATCGCAGAAACCACATAAAACTACCAATGAGAACAGCCGGCCGCATGAACTCGACCTAGTTCAAATAGCGCATGAACTCGACCTAGCTATGTAGCTAGCGTCGTAAATCCTGCCACCATCGGGACTCGAAGCGTAGGATATCCCATTCAGAGGCACTGCAGTGACATCAACTAATGCCCTCGGCCACCTAAACCGGTGCATACTGTGAGAAAAGTCTTTTTTTTATTTAAATTACTTTCACCTTAAGAGGTAGTATTAATGAAAAGAATTGACCGCTATCACAATCAACTGCCTAACGACATTCATAAATTAACCCTGTGAATAATTTAATTCAATGAAAAATTTCAAAAAGTAGCTTCTTTGTGGTCATAGACCCACCGCGCGCAGTCGAGTTTGAACCGATGAACTTGCGTTCTCCAAGCGTATGATTCAAGACCGCTGCGGCCTTGGAATTTCGAGAGATTCAAAGGAAATGAGACTCTGTTAAATTTCAGTCAGGGATTTGCGAAAATGTATGATTCGTTCGGTGCAATGCTATGCCGTATTTGTACCGTGCGAAAATGTGTGGTTCACGTAACCTATTTGCGAAAATGAAATTCTGTATGTGTGTTTCGTAAGAACTTTTTGACTACTGGAGGGATTGCTCTCAAATTTTGCACGATCAATTGAAAGAAGTTGAAAAACATACGAGGTTTACAATCTTAAACATTGGTTCTTCCGAATTTAGTAGCCTCACAGAATGTTTCTAAAAGTGAGGCATCTTCCAATACTCTTGAAAGCAAATTAAATTATCTCTAAAAACAACATATTAAAAAAGCTGTAAAACGTAGTTGTAGAACGTATGTGTATAGAATGTACCAAGAAGTAAATACTTAAACTGAATTGCCTGGATATACAATAACTATGTTAAAACCTCTGGCTCATAAAAATTGCAGATAAGTGGGTTAGTTATGTTATTTCAACCCTTTCAATTAATTCCTTTCTCATCCAGGGGATAGTTGTTTTCAGTGGTGGATTAATATGCAAACAGACAAAGCACGTGCGTAGTCTCAGAGACGGGAGGAGGCGCCCCCACAACATTTAGTTTTATAAGTACTACTTGTATATTTGGTAATTATGTAGCTTTAAGTTACTAATTTATTCATGCAATTTTTTTATTTGTAATGCAAAAATATAATTCATAAATGCAATTGATTCACTTGAAAATCTTAAGTATTGTACTGAAATAAATTACCGAAACAAAATATGAATGAAAATTATTTTTTTGTAATCCATCATTATAAACATTTCCTGTTGCAAGAAATCGTTCATAAAAGGGCCTTTTACGGCACAAGTGATGACATGTTAGATTTCATGGCACCAATGATTGCATCATCACACATTCAGCCAAACGCAACGAGAGAAGCAGGGGAGGTAGCAATAAACGGAACAGCTGACCATAGTTTTCTTGCACAGATGTCAAATACCCTAGACGTCACAAGAAATTTGTTTCGTACGTAAGATTTTATTGAATTCGTACAATTTGAAAACTCGCTTCTGACATCGCTCGTTTTCAAAACACGTACTCATACAATAAAGCTTAACATTAAAAACTAATTACATAAACTAATATTAAATTACATATGTATTTTATCATTTTAATAATAATTTTTCATATCCCAAAAGTTGTAGTTTTATGTTTATGCACATTCTGATTACGGACGTTCAATGTATGATCTAAGGTACTTAGAAGTCCATTGGAGTGATCATGCTGAGGAATAACTTTAGATATTCATCCCGCCCAATTTGTTAAAACTAAATGCCGGGGGGTGTCGGGTTACTTCCGCCAGTATTAACAGTCGCATATCAATAGGGGGTCAGTGATGTACCCTAGTACCTTTTTCTTCCTCTATCTTTGTTTAAAAAAAGAGTATGGTTCATCATTTAGGGCTTTTATTACTAGAACTATCAACGCTTATTGATAGTTTAGCCTTTCAACACTTATCGAATATTCACAAAAGAAATGAGAACCGACGCCATGTGCAATCGTAGAATACCAGGGCTCCCTTACTGCCATACCGGCTATTTACCTCAGATCCAACATTGAAGCTGTCTACGTAGCGACTTAGTCCTGGAGGTGGTGGATTTTTGACATTAACTATAGAGCTATTTTAGTGTCGGGTGCGCCGGTCAGTGGCTTTTCGTGGTCTCTCCGATCAGAACACGACGCTACCACATATGTCGGGAGACGAGTCAGGAACTTAGAGCGTGTCTCAGCTTGGGCAGTGCCCCTTTGGAGGAAATCCCTGGAGAGTGAGATCCCCCTCAAGCCGACCGTGTCGGTCAGCGCTGGATCACAATATCTAGCAGGTGAGGAATCACTGCTATCTCCTCGGATAAAACTCACTACACTAACGGGGCTAATGACCTAACAGTTGACTTACCTGGAAATATCAATCTATCGCCCTGAATAATAATCAGTCTGAATTCTTATTTTAGTGTCTGTCGATATGTTGAGATTACTTATGCCGTCGAAGCAACTTAGTGTTCAACTAGTTCTTCAAAAATAAAACTGGGCCATCTTAGACCCTGCAGAAACTATTCTAAGTACAAAAGACGTTAAAAATATAATAAAACTAATGGATCCGGCGAAGCTTCACTATTAAAGTGTATTACACTTCACACTCTACTGGTCACGTGATTGTTAATAAAGTTTTACGCAACGTTCTGCAAAAATTTAACAGATAAAATACTTCCTCGTTAGTATGTGTTTGTTCTATGTCCTGTTTCGACATGAACGGTTTGTTCTATGTCCTGGTTTGGTCAAGAATCCTATTGTTAAAACGTTCTCCCAGACGTTTGGGCATGCATTCGGTACGACACAAATGTTCACATGCATTCGATACAAATTTGATTGTCAGAGATAACGGTCAAGTAATAATTCCGACCGATATTTCACAATCGCAGGGGCAGAATATTTGTATGCAGTGAAGACGCGCGTAATACTAGAGGATGCGGCGGGTTGCGTAGATCTTCTGTACAGGAGCGCTTGAGTCGGCATAAACGCATAAAATCATCATCAACACGCGTCTATGTGCGACAGACATACGCACATTCCCATTGCACTATGCCTGTAACCTTTGCGCAAGTGGAAGAAATATGTTGTCAAAGTTTTATCGCAATCGGATGAACGGTACGGCGGCGCACAAAATACCAACATTGATAATATATATTGCCACACCTCAAATCTGAAAATATTTTAATATAAAGCTGCTAATTACTAGTATCTTTTGTTCTTAAAATGACCACATTTTCTTTCGATGATATTGCATTTGTGCTGCGGTCATCACCCACCCACCTGCGGGAAGCGGAACGGCATTGATAGGCGGCTGTTCATCCTCAGCGGGAGTGTCGGCGGCGAAGGATCGTGGGCGTGCTCTGCGGGGAGCGGCACGTGCGGGAAGGACGAGGAAGGCGAGCGAGCGTCTCGGCGCCCAAGGCCTCCGGAGCTTTCTGCACATCGCGCCGCCGGAATCGGGCCCAAGGCCTCCTCGCCTCGCCTCTCCCCGCCCGCCGTTGCACCGCCGGACGGCGCGCCGCGAAGCGTCTTCCGAAGATGGCGCGGAACGACTCCACGCGCGCCCACAATAGTTTACTTGAGCATCGACGGCGTTTTAAGGGGGCTGGTGATCGAGGGTCTTTGGCTCGAGGCCTTTTTACTGCTCGAGATCATTGGAACCTCTATGCGGCCCGTGTTGCCTACAAGATTTTATTTTGTACCCAATTTTAATTATTTAGATTTACTCTTTTACCGATTAACTAGATTTCTTTTTGTTTTCATTCGTTTAATTAATTAATTTTGTTTTCGTAATTCCCTCCGTAAGAGAACATACATCATTCAATTGTTTTCATATTTCTCTCGTAACCTCGATCCTCTCGATCCAGATAAGTTATGGAGTGTACATCCAGCTCCTTCGAAGTCAGTAATAAGCAATAACGTATCAGTAACAAATAATAGATTTTTCATAATATTCTACTACTGTATGACTTCTCGTAACCAGAGGAATGAAAAGCCACGACTTACGATTGGCATTCATTAAGAAAAAATTAACAAATGGGCTGTAGGAAAATATGGCTTTCATCATCACATTCATATGGCACATATCTCAAGAAATTGTACTTTTATGTGACATTTTTTCCGGTAAGATGGTATTAGGACAAGTCTTAACCGACACGTGACCAGTCACAAATAACGGAATTGGTTTCACTTTTCGTACTATTATTATGTACTTATTAGAAAAAGATCTATTTTTCTCGTTAGAAAACAAAAAAAAAAACAACTTTTCTTCAAATGCAAATTTTCTACTACAAGCCTTTTGTTTTTAACTGACTCCGGACTGTTAATATTCTTATTGGTCGCCCTTTAAGAGTGGGTTTCGTTCCTCTGTTTGTTTCCGCTAAGACCGTATTACGGCATTACGAAATATGCCGTTTTTTCATTTCCAAACAAGCCTTGCTAGCCGCAACAATAAATAACGGAATGTATAGCATTGTGTAAGCGGGTGCCTGTTGTTTTGTAATACCCAAGTGAAGCTTCGTAGGTCTAACGGCTGTCAATGCGCGTTTTTTTGGCATCGGTTACGTAGGAATATGTAGCTCGGTGGGCGATGCCACTACCGCGACCGGCTGGAGCAGCTCAGGGGCAACATATCCGTTGCCTCTGCAGCGTGGCTAAATGAGAGATCCTAGGATTTGAGTCCCGGCGGTGGCACATTTTCGGCCTCAGCTGCTAGCTTGGTAGAGTTCAACTACTCTCTGGGGGAGAACAGGCGACTGCATTAATTGTTGATTTTCCCTTGTTTCTCCAGTTACACGGGCGAATACCACCGGAATCATCACAAACCCGCGGGGTGCGCGAGATCTTTCTTTCTTCCTTCTCCCCTCCTCTCTCTTACACACACACACACACACACACACACACACACACACACACTTTCATGCACTACGCTCAGAGCTTGTCACGCGGCTCTACACTGGGGGGTGGGGGGGATACTGCGAGGGGCTACTGTGATCGACCGTTGTGTGATGTCATCAGATCAGTTTCAAGCGGATGCCAGACCAGAACCATAAAACAAAATGCGAACAACCGCGCCCATTTTTTTTCTTTTTTCCCCATCCTATACTGCGGTTTTTACAGAACTGCGTTTGACATTTGACCAGTTATTACGGTGTCGTCCAATCTGGATCTTAACGTCACTACAGTGACATCATATGGCGTTCAGTCTTCCGATTGGGCGACACCGCAACAGCTGATTTACTTCAAACGCAGCTCTGTAAATATCGCAGTGTAGGGCCTGGCGATGGACTGTTCTCCACTCGCATGGGACTCCTCCCTCATGATCTTGAAAGCCTTCCGCAGGACTGCAACACTTGGTTTCTTTGAATTGGGCCGAAGTGCCATAAGAAGATATCCATAAAAAATTATCTGAAAGCCATGGAGAAATTCACTGTATATTTTCTGTTTTTTCAAAGCGAATGCATAAGCCGCGAACAGGTAGCGACACGCCCACGTCCGAAAAAACGTCAACAACGTCAATGGAGACTTCCCAAAATATTTAAGCATTTTAAAATACCGAAATAATTTTTTAAATTGAATTATATTTTCATGATTTACTAGTTATGATGATTGTCATTTGCACTTGGTCAATTTAAGTATTTTAATTTATAAGGGATTTGAAAATAAATCTATTAAGCAATTTTTGTTTTGACTTTCTTTCAAGTGTACTTTATTTCCAACTCGAAATAGTTTGAATTCAAAATTTCAACCAAAGTTGAAAGTATTAAATTTTAAAGGGTTGTTAATTGTCAATAGTAGTAACTAAAATTACAAGTAATAATATTGAAATATATTTGTAATAAACAAAATTAATTGCTTTTCAAGGCGGAAACATAGCCCCAACTCTGAAATCGCCTGGAGTGGGAGAGGGCAGAGGCAGACGGCCGCCGAGACCCACAAGGCACGAGGCGCGCGAACCCGGATGAGTTGGACGGTCTCTAATCTTGAATGGCCCTTCCGGCACTTGGGAGCACCTGAGTGAAGCTCGGCCCGGCGCCTCCCCCACGTTACACTCTCCAGCCCATCAGCCGCCGCGGGCCGCGCCCCACCCACGTGCATCGCCCCATGCGCCACATCCCACCCCGTGCCTGGCGCCCCCTCCCGCTCCCCGCTTCGCGCCCCCTCGCCCCACTTTCCCCCCGCCCCGCTCCCCGCCCCACTTCCCGCCTGCCTCCGCTCCCCGCCCGCCCACGCCCCACTCTCCCCGCCCGCCCCATGCTCCCCGCCCCATGCACCCCGCCCCACGCACCCCGCCCCACGCACCCCGCCCCACGCATCCCGCCCCACGCACCCCGCCCCACGCATCCGCCCGCATCCCGCCCGCACCGCCCACGCACCCGCCCACGCACCCCGCCCCACGCACGCACCCCGCCCCACACACCCCACCCCCGCCCGCCCCACGCACCGCCCCACGCACACCCACCCACGCACCCCACCCCACGCACCCCGCCCCACGCACCCCACACCCCCACGCACGCCCACGCACCCGCCCCACGCACCCGCCCACACCCCACCCAACGCACCCGCCCCACACACCCGCCCCACGCACCACGCCCCACGCACCCCCGCCCCACGCACCCCGCCCCACGCGCACCCCGCCCACGCACCCCGCCCCGCCCCCGCCCGCACCCCGCCCCACGCACCCCGCCCCACGCACCCCGCCCCACGCACCCCGCCCCACGCACCCCGCCCCACGCACCCCACCTCATTTCGCTGCGCGTCCCGCCGCTAGCGCCGTCGCCCTGTTCCACCTCGTTCCGCCGGCTGCCTCACGAGTGACGTTCCGCTCCAGGGCGAGGGGCCCGCACGTGCTGAACGCCGCGTCGCGTCGGGGTGGAAGGGAGGCGTTCGGCAGGAAGACGCTTTGGCCTGAGTTCGCGAATGGGCGGTACAGACGTGTGCGGGGCAACTGCTTTCCCCTGGTTTCTCAACAGGTCTTAAAAATGTATCAGAATACTAGAAAAGTTAATACATTCCTTTTGAGGAATCCCAATCTTTGTGTCCTTGTGTTCCCCACGACGCCGTTTCGGTGATTACCCCCAGGTTATGCCTCAGTAAGCGCCATTAACACGTTGGCCGCTACACACCAGAATTTGGTGTGACCTATTATTAAACCAATACGATTGCCGTCCCAACTTGGTAATAAAGCTATTATGATTTTGAGCTCAAACATTCACAATGTCTACTTTCTTAATGTCTCTACAGCTATGTTCCAGTGCTCGTGATGTTTTAGGTAGTCCGGAGATTTCGGATCTCAAGGAACGAAGAAATGCGGGAAACGGAATTTAAGTTCATCGTAAGATCAAGTTCCTTCGGACGTGCGACTAACGCAGTGGAGGCTTCCGACAGACTCCACTCTGAATTCTACCGTTGCAGAAGGCGCGCAGTTGATCAGTAAGTTGAGACAACCCAAATGAACTTCGACATTTTTATTGCCTTATTACAAGAAAGCTATGCCTGGAATATCGATCAGGGCCGGAAATACTTTCCTATTTACGTGCTTAATGAACATTTAAACGAAACGTATCCTAATGACCCACTTCCACTTCCTTGAGGGGTGTAAATGCTCGAAGGAAGACTTCTGACACCGGAGAGTCCTGGCAGTGGTCAATTTGACATCAAGGTTAAACCAACGCCTCTGACTGGATGAGAGTGCAAATGCCAGGTTCCCTTATCATTTCCGAGTATTATTTTAGACATTTCCAGGAGGATGTCTGAGCCACCGGTCGTCCGCCATCATTCCTTCCCCATCCTCTTCCTCCGGGCCATGGACTGCTCCCCCATCTACGAGAATCCACCCTCCGTGATATCAAAATACGCCTCTAATATTAATCGGAACAGAAAGTGGACGCCAATCGGTGGTTTGCGACGCCAAAAAAGGATTAATTTTAAATTATATTAAATCGCCAGAATTTTCCTGTGGTGAAACACCTCTTGCGCCTTACCGCAGAAAAACAAGAAATTTCGATGTACTTGACTTAGTCTCTGCCAACGGTGTCTACTGGGTAGTATGCAAGTGCAATCTAATCGCAACGTCACCACCCACACGTTCGCTGTCATTTACTCCGCACTTAAACTACTTACGTAACACCTCACGGAGGCAGTTAAACGCCCCCAGACTTTTCAAAAAACTCTTTTCCTGAAACAGAGCCGCGCGCAGCAACAGTTACGTGATAACGAGCGTTGTGTGTATGTGTGGGCGGGGGGGGCGGCGTCTCCAGAGCAACCAGAGCGCTGCAGCGCGACACGCGAAGAGCGCCCGTCCGCGCAGCCCGCTTCTGGCCCCGCCCACACCCCCACCCCCACCCCCACCCGCCCCCGCGGCGCACGCAGGGCTGCAAGAGGGCGCGGAACGTGCACTTCAGTTGGCGACTGTCACGATTTCCTTGTATTTATTTATTTATTTTTATTTGTTTTTCTATTTATTTGTTTTAATTGATTTACTTATCAGCTGGTCCGGAGCGAAAACACCGCACTTCGTAAATAATTGATTTATAACTTACTAAATTACTTCGTAGTACTGTCCAACATTGAACAGACAATTCTAGAGGCCTCTGAACTGTGAAAGAGTTACCATTCAAATTCCTAAACACAGAGATTAAATGGAAAAAAACAAGCAATTCGTTTAGTTAAATCCTAAAATGTTATTTCTGTCTTTTTCCTTCAATTTAATTTAATTTAATTTGCTGTGCTTTTCTGACAACCCATGTATAGAGCGCACCCAAAGTAACTCCTTCTCGAAATATGTACTAAAAGAAAGTTAGAAAATCTCTCATTTTATATTATAACTTAATTACCCTTTTTTCATCAATTAATATGTAAATAAAAACTGAAACAGGGGTGCGAGGAAAGTAGCTGCCGCCTTTTGTTTTAGGCTACTCACGCTTATGCTTATATTCTGCATCCTGCACTGCAACTTTTCGACCATTCAGGCTTTTTGATCAAATCTGGACCACTGTGTGCCACTACCGCTGCTTCGCCCGCCCGCCCGACTCTCTCTCCGAGAGGCTTGTGGAATGCGCGCAGCGAGATCGGATGTCATGCAAAAGTGTGGGCTATCAACGGAAATGCGATGCCGCAGGGAAATGGGAAGAATTGTTAGTCGTGTTGCGACTGGCGTAGAGAACGCGACAGAACGCCTCCTGGCGAATAATGGGAGCTGTTGAGTAATTTTGGAATTTTCTAAATGTTAACTCAATCAGGAGTACTGAGCAATATATACTTCTGCTAGGAACAGCAGTGGACCAACAGCGTACTTGATACCCGTACAATAAGTAATTTCAGACGAAAAGGTAGCACAGCATCATATTCCTCATAACATTATCAATTAATAATTCCTGTACCATTCTGGCTAATGTAGAGTTCCATAAAATGTAATTTTGTAATTTCTTCGCATGCTGTGTGTCATCGCCACTTGATGCAAATTTCTAAGAATCGAAGCACCATAGTAGACTCATTATGATATTGGCGTTGTTTTGAACAGTGGGTACACTGCAATTCTGTCGGCCGACTGGCGGGCTAATATTATGACAGTTTAATGTTGGGCGCGATACAGATCTGCCGTAAATCGCACGCCAATTCCGTCAATTCACATATTTGCGAATATTTTCGTTTCTATCCGTAAAACATTTTTTTCTTAGTCAGTTCTTAAAACTATTCTCGTAGCCTTAGTCACTATAAGCACAATCTTCTGGACGTTACAGAAGAAGATAAATCGTGGAGAAACTGCGTTCATAAACGCAAGGTTTCTCAGAAAAAGAAATGTTTATCTAATTGAGAAGTAGAAGATTGATGATTTTTTTTCTCAACTGAAGTGATTCTCTCTTACACGTTTGGAATTTTAAGTCTCCTAGCCCTGCTCCGCCTTCTCCACCCTTCCTCTCACCGTTTTGCCCTGCCTCGCTTGGCCCCGTCCCGGACATCATTTTAGATGGCGCAGTTTTACATGCTTTTCTCTGAATGACGGGAGACGTTGAAGAATATTTTTTAAATTATTACGGCATGCAAACGTTTCTATTCCATGTAATGAAACATCTCATCTCCTGATGGACAATTCTTTGACATTAATATTAAGATGTTTTTTCTCTGGCCTACCGTTAATGGGTAATAAACAGCTTATTACAGCATTAATATTTACATGCCGAACAGAATAATCTTTGAAGAAAAAAAAAGAACATGACTTGTAAATAGCGTGTACTCGTTTTTGGAATGAGTATTTTTAATTAAATGTTTTTGATTCCATAACAGAGATGGATTATTTTTAGAAGATCAGCCGATGAATTTTTAGAGACCATAATGTTTCATTAAATAAAACGCAAAATTACAGTTTATTTCGTGCCATATCCTCGTAAATAAATATCTTCCATTTTACATATGTATTTACGAATAATGTAAACTTAAGATAACTTACACTATATCATTCAAATGCAATTCGTGGAACAAATAATATAATTCGTACAGGGCATAAATTATAATTTATTTGCATTATTCTGAACATAAAGTGATCATATTTTGCACTTTAGTGCCACTGCTGCTCAATTTTTAATCGGTTTTGTAGTTTAGGTGTGATTATAAACTACGGAAAATAGCAGGCTGGTCACGGCGAAGGCGGTAGGCAAATCTGACGAATGGTGACCTCGAGGATGACGCCAGGCGGCGCTGACGCCACAGCGGCCACTCCCCCGCAGGGTCATCCTTTGGCAGCCGTCACGCCCCGGTCACTCGAGGCTTTCAGTTCCAGCTGAGCCAAGCGAAACCGCCCCGCGGACAGGGATCACGTAAAGAATATCACTGACCTGCCCAATGCGGATATTCTGTTACTATTTAAATGTTATTTAGATGCTTTGGTGTTGACCTGCCTTGTACGGATATTTTATTGCCATGTAAATGCTATTAGAGCATTCCGGTATACGTTTTATTTCAAGAAAGTCACGTTACTACTTGTCAAACTTCATACTGTACGGGTACCTCACATTACACATGCTTGTTACGGAACCAAAATTGTTCCTATCTATTTTCGTAAATATATTCAACATCTGATTTCCCTCTTTTATCCTGACAATTTGCGGAATTGTAAGACGATATTTGTGCATCCCTAGACATCTAGCAATTCTGTAAGTGGTTCATTATTTAATCAATTGCATTTATTAATTGCATCGTCAGAGTTAAAATTTCATACGACTTGTAATACATTTTATTTATTTACCTATAAAATATGTCAAATATAAATAAAAAGTCTAATGGAAAAGCGTGTCCAGAAACATAGTAACTTTCCTGTTATTTTATATTGCTGGCGCGTTTGGTTTTGAATAAATTTTATTGATCGCAGGCATGAAGTATACATGATCAATGATTAATTCATTGTTAGTAATTCCGGGCCCGTCAGCTACTATGGTCCCATACGTGTGGTGAGTGCTTTTTGCTCGGGAGGTGGCGGTGTTCGTCCCCCTCTGCATGGCGAGATCCGGCGCCGACTTACCGTCGACTAGCGGGGTTTCTCCAACGAGGAATCTCCCACCAACGGGGCACTGCCCGAGTCGGGACAAGCTCTAATCTCCCGACCGGTCTCCCGGTATGTGTGGTAGTGTAGTGCATGTTAGTGTGTGTAAGAGGAGAGGATAGGTCAAATAAGTGGTAGGAAAGATCGTGCGCCGTCTGTGGCCCATTTGTTTGGGTACTGCTCTGACATTCACCTGGTGTTGCTCGGAGAAATCACGGAAAACTGCCGATCAGAGCAGCCGGCTGGTAGAATTCTCTTCCAGACAGCGACTGAATTCGACCTAGCTGACAAGCTAGTGCTGGTCAGAGGGAACCGGTCAGAAGAACTGCAATGACATCCGTTGATGCGCTGATCCATCTCTCGCAGTTACACGATCAAAATAGCGTATATACATAGCATCTTATAAATTATATATCTATATATATAAAAGAAAGTCGTGTTAGTTACACTATTTATAACTCAAGGACGGCTGTACCGATTTGGCTGAAAATTGGTGAGCAGGAAGCTTAGAGCCAGGAGACGGACATAGGATACTGTTTATCCCGTTCGACAGCGTTCCTGTGTGAGAACGCACGTTTTTGCACGTTTTCGCACGTTTTAGCGTGATTTCGCATGTTGCCTGTTGTAACCCATTGTTGTAACGCCGCACTGATAACAGAAGGCGATAATGATTGCCGCCTTTCGTTCGCCGTTATATCTATATATAGTCGTGTTGGTTACACTATTTATAACTCAAGAACGGCTGTACCGATTTGGTGAGCAGGAAGCTTAGAGCTAGGAGACGGACATAGGATACTGTTTATCCCGTTCGACAGCGTTCCTGTGTGAGAACGCACGTTTTTGCACGTACGCAGTGCAACAAGGATAGTACAGTTTCTCACAGTGAGTGCGACGCGAGAAAAAGATGGGACCGGCTGTTAAGGCGGAACAGAGTTCGCCGGGTCAGCTAGTATATATGTGTATATATATATATATATATATATATATATATATATATATATATATAAACACACACACTCACACACATACAGCTACACGAATATCATCACTACTCAGTTTTGAAGTATTATTTTGTACAAGAAAATGCGAAGGAAGATGCCCGGGTCCCATCCCTCGCTAATTCGTATGAAATCTGTGGTGAACAAAAACGAGCTCCCTGCAGGTTTTTCGGGTTTCTTCTGTTTCCTCTACCTTTCATTCTATCGTTTCTTCATCACCATTCTTCTCATCATCATTATCATCAACCTGTTAAATAATCACCCAGGATCCTCAATGACCTGAGCAGTTGAAGGGCCACTAAACCATAATAAATAAATAAAATACAAAAAGTGAATTATATTCATCTATTTTTTCGAATATAAGGCCCCAGTTTATCAAAGATTGGCAACGAAAATGAAAGGCGGCCTAATACGCGAATATTTTTAAATGACGTTATAAGTGGATACAGATTTTTAATTCCCACATTCCGCGTGCAATTTTCGAAAAATCTGCTGACCGTGGAAATTGTAGGAACTTAGCAATTTTTCTTAACATGATTGAAACGAATAGCATACAAAGCATATACTGAAGTTTTCTCATTCACATAATGAAATGCATAAAACATGTACAAAAATATACAGAGGCCGGCGAGCAGTTACTGGCGATAGAGCCAACACGTGTCTGCAGCACCAATCATCCGCGCCGGTCATTCGATCCCGCGATGGCGGGGTGCGCCCCGCCCGCCTGCACGCCCCCGCCCGCCGTCCCTGCTCGCCTCGGCCCGTCCGCTGTGATGCCCCTCTGAGGGAGATACCTGGAGAGGGATATCATGCAAGCAATTGCGACTGTCGAAATGGGATCTCACCATCCAGCAGGGGAAGCTCATCGCCACTTCCCGGGATAAAAAAATAATTTACTACACTAACGGGACTAATGATTATTGCACTCGATATGCCCGGAATCATCACTTAATCAATGGATAATAATAATATTATTATTATTATTATTATTATTATTATTATTATTAAATGGTCTTCTTTGTGGCGAGGTTCAGGTCTTAAGGCATTCTCTTTGTTACAGAGGAAAATGCAATCTCATACTGTTATCTACGTGTAATGAGCCATATCTTTCACGTGAATTTTATTGCCATGTGTTGTCAATTCTTGAAATCTCTTGCATTACAGGGAGAGCCATGATGTAGCCGGAAGAAAGTTTCAATAGCTATTGAAAACCGTTTTCGTCTATCTGACCTACTTCTCGGTATGCAAGGCATTGTTATAAGCCCAAATTGCAAAATATTCTTCTGAATTTCCTGATGAAAACTTCTGAAACGTTTCTAAGCCAAGGTGAGGGAAGAGACTCAGGTCATGGACCGAGAGGATCGTGGTTACGTGAAAAATATGAAAACAGTTGAATGATGCTATTATCTTATGATGAGACTTATAAAATGGAATTATAAGAGATATATGAAAAGATAAACCGAGTCACATTCAAATATAGTTAATTAGTAAATAAGTAAATATGAATCATTAAAAGTAGGTAAAAATATAAAATCTAATATATACCACATGCATTAACTGGTTCTAATAACCTCTGTCAACAAACGCCCCGGGTCCAAAGACCCTCGGGATTTTTGCCGCCGCTGGATCACGAGAACCCTTATGTCGCCCTTGGTTCGCAAATTCGAACTTGCTCCTTCTCGCCACTCTTTCACGGTTATCCTTTTCTTCTTCTTTGAGCAGGTGTCTACTCCATTATCACCAGCCTTCTGTTCTCACTCACTTTACACGATGTTTGGAACTGAAGTTGCTACAGTCATTTTGTCTCTTTCACATTTGCTTTTTCGCATACTGCAGCGTGGGTATACAACGTCTTCCCCAGTTTCTAATAAAAAAATGTGAATATTTTTTTTCTCTACCGAAAATTGGAATTTGCATCAAGAGATCATCTAGACTCTGGAACATGGCTACCATCAAGATAGACCTTGAGATTATCACGGGCACATTCTGTGAGCTTCACTGTCATCTAAGCAGTCATCGGTCATGCTGCTGCCATCCTCGCCCCCATTGTCAGAGGTCTCGTTTGCAACCTTAACAGCTGTCGCCATCAGCACTAGCGCGTTAGTAGCGCTTTCGCAAACGTAGTGGCGCGTGCTATTATCGCCATTTCAATCTTCTCTAACTCAAGCTTTCGTATGGCATCTATCAATATCATCCCTTTCATCTCTTGTACGTCTTCACTTTCATATCTGCATCGTTAAATTTTTTTTTTTTTTTTTTATTTCCACAGACCAGCATAACTGCTTTACAGGGATTGTTTACATTTAAATCTCAAATCAAAACACTTACAAAAATAAATAAATAACAAATAGATTAACTTCATTCAGCACTGACACAAAAGGTAGCATTCATAAAATACATTCATTCTTTTATAAATAGAAATAAGGGAAGCCCAACAGGTTCCTCATTATTGTATGTTGTTCTAAGTAAAGTTGAATTTTATTTCTTGTATTGTTTATTTTAATTCATAGGATTTATGGGGCGTCAGCAAATTGGATTAGATATTTGTCATATGGAAATCTATTTCTGATTCGGGATGTTGTTGCTGATGACCCAAGGTTGTAATGGTCACTTGTAGGTATTTTATGTAGATTTGTGAAGAAGGAATGTGAACGTTTAAGCATTACTTGGTGGATAGTTTCTATTTTTAATTCTGAATGTAGTTGAGTGTTTCTAATAAACCAGGGAGCATTTACTGCTATCCGTAGGATTTTATTTTGGAAGGTTTGTATTTTCTTTATGTTAGTAGCAGAGGTGTTGTACCATATTGGGCATGCGTACATTATAATGGGAAGAACTATTGCTTTATAAAGCACTAGAGTACATTCTGTTTTGAGGGCGGATTTTCTGTTGATTAATGGATACAATTTATGTAGTCTTCTGTTTGCTTGTATAAGTTTTTCATTTATATGATTAGTCCATGTTAGTCTTGTATCTATTAATACTCCAAGATATTTAATTGGTTTGTTTTTTGGTAACCAGTCAAGTGTTTTATTAAATAGCTTTAGAGGTTTGGGAGTAGTGTTTATTGGGCATAGTGTGAATATCTTTGCTACACATTTGTTGGGGTTTAATTTTATCTTCCATTTGTCTGCCCATAGTGATACTTTGTTTAGTTCTTCTTGTAGATTTTCTGTAGCTGTATTTAAACATTTGTTAGAGGTTAGTATTGCACTATCGTCAGCAAATAACGCTATTGTAGTGTTTTGGGTTGTTGGGAAATCTGCTGTAAATATGTTGAACAAAGTTGCTGATAACGGGCTGCCTTGTGGTACACCTGCTGTGATTCCTTTTTGTGTGGAGTAGGTTGAGTTTATTCTTACTGAAAAGACTCTTTCTTTTAAGAAGCTTTGTATTATTTTTACTAGGTAAAGAGGTAGGCCTGATTCCTGTAATTTAAATATCAATCCTTCGTGCCAAACTCTGTCAAATGCTTGGCTTACGTCCAAGAATACTGCTAGAGAGTGCTGTTTTTCTTCAAAATTTTTATATATTAGTTCTGTTATTCTTAAAAGTTGGTGTGTTGTGGAGTGTTTTTCTTTGAAACCAAATTGGAAAAGTGGTATGTATGATATTTCATTTATGTATTTTAGGAGTCGTTTTAGTATTAGTTTCTCCATTACTTTGGCTATGATGGGGATCAGACTTATAGGTCTATAGTTTTCTGTGAGTGTTGGGTTTTTACCTGGTTTTGGTATTGGTATTACTATGGAGTGTTTCCATTTCGTGGGATAATATCCAATTCTTAACATTGAGTTGAATATTGCAGTTAAGTAGCTAATTGCTTTCCTATTTAGTTTTTGTAATAGAATAGTTGGTATTTGGTCTATTCCAGCTGATTTTTTCCTATTTAGGTTTTTAATTGTTTGATAGGTTTCATTTGGTGATATATATTTTACTGGATGTGGAACTGTTGTTAGTTCACAATTATTGATTTGATTTGTAGTGATATTATTTGAATTTGTGTTTAGGGCAAAAGTTTCTTGAAAGTGTTCAGCCAATATTTCACATTTTTCTTTTGTTGTTGCAGCTGTTTTATCTAATTTCTTTAGTTCTGGTATGACTGTTGGTTCTTTTAATATTTGTTTTGTAGCCTGCCATAAGTTGCTGTCTTTAGGATTTATCTTTTTAATGTAATTTTTATATTGTTGGATTCTGTGTTCGTCTAATGCTGTTTTTACTTGGTGAGTTAGTTTATTTAGAATTTTCTTTAATTCTGAGCTTCTCGATTGTTGCCATTGGCGTCGAATTTTGTGTTTTTTTTGAATTAATTTTTCAATGTAAGTAGGTATAGTTTGCTGTGATAATTTTGGTTTATGATTAGGGTTGGTATTTGCTTCTTTTGCTGCTTTTCGTATAATTTTAGTGATAGAGTCTACGGCAGAATCAATTTCTTCTCTATTTTTCATGAACCGGTCTGTGGGAAGAGTGTTCTCTATATTTGTTTGGAATTTTATCCAATCTATGTTTTTTGTGTCTATGCCATAAGGCAATTCTGTTTTAATATAGTTTATGTCCGATGTGATTATTACGGGACAGTGGTCAGAGTCCAATTCAGGTAATGAGTGAGCATAGAGGGTATGTGTTAAATTTTTAATGATGGCAATGTCAAGGATATCTGGTTGAGCATTACGGTTTTTGGGGTAGTGAGTAGGATTTGTTGGTGCTAAGATTTGAAAGTTTAAAGTTGTTGATGCTTTCAGTAATTTCCTCCCGTTAGGAGTATTCACTTTGCAGCCCCAATTGATATGTTTGCTATTCAGGTCTCCCATTATAATGGTAGGTTCTGTACTGTGTAATATTTGTTTTAAATCATTTATATTAATTTGATTTTTAGGTGGTTTATATGCTGTTATGATATTTAAGAATAAATTTTTTAATGTTATTTTTACTGCAATCAGTTCAAGATCATTCGATTTTGCAATAGAAATTAATGAGTGCTCCAGTTTCTTTTTGATTAGGATAGCTACTCCTCCTGCTGCATGTTGGCATATTCTATCTTCTCTATGGCAGATGTATCCAGGTATTTTAAGTGTTTGTCCAGGTACAAGGTGTGTCTCTGTTATGCATGCAATCGTTATTGCGTGATTTTTTAGGAAGTAGATGAGTGTGTTTCTTTTATTTAGTAATCCATTAGCATTCCAGTTTAAGAATGTTATTGATTTTAAGTTGGGCTTTTTATCCATTTCTTATTATATTTGATATTTGGTTTGATATCATGTTTTGTATTTGTGGCATTATTGTTGATATTGTTTGATTGATTATTGTTGGTAACATCTGCATTATAATGTGTGTAATGTTTGACTGTATGTTGTTTTGTGTAACTGTTTGTGCATATGTGGGTTTAGGTATGTTTTGTTTGTTATTAAATGCCATTTGTCTATATAATGGGTTGTGATTTATATTTGTTTGTTGTGAGTTTATTTGTGTGTGAGATTCATTTCCATATATGTTTTGTGTTTGTGAGGTTTGGTAAGAGTTATTGTGTTGGTTTGATTCTTGAATTCTCTTACTTTTTGGAAAATATTTACATTGTCTAGAAGTCGCCATATGATTTTCTTTACATAGAGTACAAATTGGGGGTGGAGGGTTTGTTGTCTGCAATAATTCACAGTCTTTAGTCCAATGTTGTTCCGCACAATATCCACATTTTGGGGTCATTGTGCAATAATTTTTTGTGTGGCCATAAATAAAACATTTTTTACATTGAGGCGGGCCTTGTGGTTTCCTTCTTAATTCTACTTTTACAATACAGTGCAGTAGTTTGTCCAATTTAAATATTTCTCTACCTTCAATTGAGTTAGTTAATTCTAGTGCAACTACTCTAAAGGGTAATTGTTCTCTGTTAGTCAATCTAGTTACTTTTTTTATAGGATAATTTAGACTTTCTAATTCATTATAAATCTCTTCCTCTGTGAATATTATGGGAACGTTTTTTATTACTACTGATAAGTTTTTTTCTGATTGTACACAGTATGTATAATAAGGGACATTTTTCTCTTCACAATATTTTCTGACTTTTCGATAGTCGGTAACATTTTTCAGTAATATTTTTACCGAATCCCCTGTTGTTTTAAGAGAAAACCCATTTCCTATTAATTGCGTTAGGTCTTTAGATAGGAGTGTTACGTTTCCTGCGTTTCTAATGCATATGGGAGGTATTTTTATGTTTTCTGGTTGTACTTCTATATTGTTTACATTTTCATCTGATTCTTCTACTGTTTCTAAAATTGAATATCTATTTAGTAAATTATAGTCTTTTACTACACTATTGTTTAGCATTCTACGCTTTGCGTCACTATAATCACTTACTTTTGTAGGTCCTCTTTTTTTTGTCATTTGTTGATGTGAACTTGTTTGATGATGGTCACTGGTGCTTTCTGCTGATCTATCTTCTGTGGGCTGATGGTTTCCAGGGGGCTGGTCAAGTTCCGGATGTGTTTGAGGAGCATGTTGTCCTGCTGCCTCCGTGCTGCTTGTTGGGTCGAACCGTGATTGTTGAAGCTGTTGTTGTAGTAATTGGTTTTGTTGCTCTAATTTTTGAAGATGTTCTTGTAGAAGGTGATTTTGATGTAAGATATGTTGGTATTGCTGTTGTAGATTTTCCATTTGATTTTCGTGTGTGAATTGTGAATTGATTAGAGTCGTGTAAGTGTCACTAGATCCTTCATTGTTCAGTAGTTCCATGGATCTGCTGATATGTCCCCCCAAGGGGGACATCTTCTGATAACATTTTTGATACTTTATAGCACTATTAATTGTCTTTCACTTTTGCACTTACTGGTTTCAACACTGTATTGGCACAATTGTAGTTAAATGCACTTGTCCATGTGGCGTTGCACCAATGTTGATATACAATTGTTCGTATTGTAGTTTTGCCGCAATGCGGCAAAACGGTCGTGAGCTACGCCTATGCAAAAGAATTTATCGATCGCACCGGCACTGTAAAATTTGGACTTTGGCACTGATAACGGCGCAAGCGATTCGGAGCCAAGGTACGTCCGTCCCGCTCGGCGGTTGAGAGCAAACTTCGTTAAATTATGATTTTACATAACTGATTCTATTTGTTTTCTACGTCAATAACTCCTCTTTAATCTTATCAAAAGTTCGCGATTCCATTTCATTGGCTCGTGTTCGTGTGTGGCGTATATTTCTATTTAATAATGACCAATGTTTTAAAGCGACAGTTAAAATTTAGTCGTTTTGTCCGTAATCGAATAGTTTCCTGTATACTGAGTTTCGATATCAAGTAATTGTAGCTAACTTTTTCCGGATATTATTATGTTTATTAAGCGAAACATTGAGAAATGGCGCATTGGAACGTCCTGAATTGTTAAACGCTAAGTTATTTATGTTTCTTCAAGTTGAATAACCAACAAGCAGAAACAATTCTTCTAGAGTCCTTAGTTCCTCCGTGTGGTAACTATGCACCTTCATCATCTGTATTTTCTTCTTTTTTTCTCATTTAATGCATCGTTTCCTCATCCTTTTTCAACACTCAATGTTGCTTCCTCTACTGCATAACCTTTTTCACCTTTCCCCTTCCTCATTTCCTCGTTTGCCTCGCCTCCGCCTCCCATTTCCTCTTTCCTCACTCGGACCTCCCGCCTCTCGCGCCCCTCCCGGCCGGCTCCCGTCCTCTCGTGCCCATCACTGTCTTCTTGTCGTCCTGACCTCCCTCCTCCTTGCTGTTTGGTCCCCTTCAATCTCGTCGCTCCTCAGTCCTTTTGTCCTTCGTCTCCATTTCATCCCTCTCCCGTCTGCATCCCTTGCCTCCTTTTCCCTTCTCGTCCTCTCGCTCCTGTCTGCCCGTCTCTTTCTTGTCCGCACCGGGAGAGGCGACTCAGTGGATCAGCTAATGTCACTGCAGTGCCTCTGACCGAGAGGTCCTAGGTTCGAGTCCCGACAGCGGCAGGACTTTCGACACTAGCTTTTCAAAGGTAGATCTGAAGGAGTATTCTAGCGGACGGCTGCTCTGATTGGTAGTTTTCCGTAGTTTCTCCGATCACCGATCCGAATGTAGGAGCAGTACCCTAACAGACTACGGACAGCGCGCGATCCTTCCTTCCTCTTCCTTGTTCTATCTTCACCCTTTACACACACTCACACTCACACTCACACTCACACACACACACACACACACACTTACACTAACATGCACTACACTATCACACAAGCCAGGAGATCGGTGGGAGACTGAGAACAGTGTCCCGCTGGTGGGAGATACCTGGTTGGGAAACCCTGCTAGTCGACGGTAGGTCGACGCCGGATCTCGCCATCCTGTGAGGGAAATCACCGCCACCTCCCGATGAAAAAGCATGCACTACACTTACGGGAAAATGACCTCCGTAGTTGACGAGCCCGGAATCACTAACGGAATCACTAACAATCAATTAGTCAATCTTTCTTGTCCGCACGTCTCCATCCAGTCCTCTCGTACCCGTCTCCCGTCCTCGTGACCCACCCCGTGTGGCTGCCCGCTCCTCCTCCGCGCAAAAAGCCCCGCGAGCGGCGGCGCGCGCCTCGCGGGCAGCGGCGCGAGGCGACGACGTCCCGCCCGCGCGCCCGTGACCCACATCGCCCTTATCGCCCATCGCCCCTCTCTTTCCCGCGCCGGCGCCCGCCCGGGAACCCGCTCCTCCGCCAGGGCGTGCATCTAATGGGCTGTTGACTGCGGTTAGCGGGAGGATCATGGCCGTGTAACGTGCCTTTCGTGGGTGGTACCGGCGGAGTTGGTTCAGGCCAACTACTGTTGCCGCTACAATTTCTCTAGACGGGAAACCAAGAGTTCTACTCCCCACGGTGATGGATTGTCGCTACCAGCTACAGCGCAAGGTCAAATGAAGTAGCTGTTAGAAGCTTAGAACTCATTCTGGCAGTGCCTCGCTGGAAAAGATATCTGGAAGAATTTCGTCCAAAAAAGAGAAAAACGCTGAGATCTTGCTGAAGTGAAAGAGATTATTCAGCTTTTAACTAATACGCTTGCAGTGAGGTTCACTGAGAGAAAAAATAAAAATAGCCTCCTATGGGGATTATATCAGTGATTAAGCTGAAAAGAATTAAGAACATATTCTGAACTTTGATGACATTTCTGGAGTAAATTGAATCATAACTTTATTCGTGTACTGCCATTACCTCCTTGATAGCGAAAAGGTTTTGGTACTGCTCATTTGGAAACGGTGTGTTTATGCTTAATCCAAACTACCTGGGTTACGTAGGAGGTTCTCGCTAGGTGGCGTTGGCTGAATCCTGCATGAATCGGATGTCGCATAACCATTTATCAATCTAAAATTTTAATCGGTAGTAATAATTAATCTTAGAAAAACTTCTGAATGAAACTTGATAGTGTGGGCTCGTTCTTGGTAATGTATAAACTCGTATGACGTTTACGATACCCGCTAGTTTGTCGCTCGTATCGTGTCTTAAAATACCACTTCAACTCTTGTATTAATACCCATGATTACATCATCGTTTCATAACATACAGTTAGTTGATTTTGTAGTTTCTTCAATTCTGTTCCTTGCCATTCTAATTATAATAATCTCTATAATGTTACTATTATACACAAGCGAGTGCGTGCGTTTTGCGAAGTGTGTCTTTAGAGTTCGAGAGTGCTCCACTGGCTCGGAGCGCAAGCGCCGCGCCGCGCCGCGCCGCGCCGCGCCGCGCCGATTGGCTAGTGAAACGAGCAGCCGTATCGCGGGCGGGCGATCGGCGGGGCCTCGCTTTCTCGTGTGGTCAGAGAAGCCGTCACGCAGACCGCCCTGCGCGGCGTGGCGCAGCCTCTGTCGCCCCGACGCGACGCTCGCTTGGGCGATTTCGCCTTCAGCCCCTCTGGCTATCGCGCGCTTAATCCATGAACAGGTTTAGCGATCTGACAATGTGAAGGATGTGTCCTGGGTACGAGTGGCAAATACTATTTTTTTGTTAGAATATAATTAGTTTTACAGAAGATAGATCCTTGATTAATTAGTGATTCCGGGCACGTCAACAGCTAAGGTCGTAATGCCCGTAGGTGTAGTGCATATTTGTACCGCGGAAGGTGGCGGTAATCTTCTCCCACTGGATGGGAAGACCCGACGTCAACCTACACGTCGCCTCGTGGGGTGTTCCCCACCCTGGTATCTCCCATCAGCGGGGTACCACCCCAGCCGAGACAAGTTCTAAGCTCCCGACTGGTCTCCAGCATATGTGGTTATGCAGTATATGGAAGTGTAAGTCTTTGAAAGTAAGGGGTAGAAGCGGGGCAAAGGAGAAGAAAGAAAGATCGCGCCCGGTCCGTGGCCGCCGATCGTGGTAGTAAATTTTGAATACTAGTGATATTAATATAAGGCGTTAAAACATGTTATAGATTGTCAAAATAAGTACTTTAGATAGAAAAGAAGACGTCAAGTTTTCTGCTCCCTCCGTATAATATAAACTTAAACTTAAAAAGTGCCATCTCCGAAGCCATATTGAACATCTGGTCTGAACGGAAGCATATTTATTTTTCTTAATTTGAAACAAAAAATAATTTCCAAAAAGTACTTTATTAATAAACTACATGTATTAAAACACCATATTATTCAAACACATTAAATTTTACATAATGTTAAAACAAGTTACTGTTACGATAGAATTGTTGAATAAAGACAACGTAAAATATTTCTGTGAAAATTAAAATACATTTTACAATGCACCCGCATTTAAATTCAGTTGATAGAATTTGGAAATTTCGTCGAGTAAAAAAACTATAAGCAAGTATTTGTGCTTTTCCGATACTAGCAGGAAAGAAGTTTTATTTCGTCGGAACTTTGATGACATTTTTTGATGTACTAATTATTTTTTTAAATTGCCTGACTGCAAGTTCGATGGGGCTAAAAGCGTAAACGGACTCAACGTTATGGTGTCAATGATCATATATTCGTCTCAAATCTGAATGTTTGTCGCTTGTTTTTCGTGTGCGTTTTGTCACGAAGGATCTCGCATTCTGCTGACACCAGATCGGAGAAAGGTGCAAGTGTGTTACTGTCTAATCACTGGTTAATTTATACATTTTTTTGGGATGTAGAGAAAAATCTATTTCATCTAAAAAAACCAACAGAAAACAAAAATTAAAAATTATAAAATATAATTGAAGTGTTTAGTTTCCTAAGTGTATGAGTAAGTTAAAGTAGTTTGTAGAAAACAAGGAAAAACATGAAATGCAAATTTAGACATTTGTTTTGCTTGATCTGTCCATCAAATGACACTTTATCTTCTGTGAAACAAAACGTTTCAATTGATTGATTAAAATTCTAGTTATTTGAAATTTCTACACATTATATTAAATTCTTGAGCATTGTTGAATTTCCTACGTATTAAACAGTTTAAAAGTATTTTTATAGTTATTAACCAGAAGTTTTTGAAAAATTAATTAGAAGGATTCGAAAAAGAACTAACCGACAAGCAGACCGAGGCGGTTGCCTCGAACGTTGAACGGGAAGCGGTCTGACCTTGAGTGATAGATGGACACACGCACTCTACAGGATTATTACATAAGGATTGTTACTTTTAGGGAAATTATTGAGGCCTCCTGAACAATACGATCTGGAAATTTTCGATCCTAAACCTTTGTTTAAGGTTCTTTCGGCTGTAACTTTGCACACCCGTCAGAAGTAAGGTGTTTTAATGCTGTTCCAAAGATGGTCACAATTGTTGCAAGTGGCGAGGAGAAACGTGTAATTTTGTTTTCGAAAATCAGGATGATTGTATGGAGGTCCGATGGAGAATGTGACAGGCATAACTATTTCAGATTAAAAGCTTTTGAACCTAATCTCGGTAAATGAGTCAGGAAATCTACTGTTTAGAGGATAACTAAGATATTTTAATTTTTGGGAGGGAGGGGATTCGCTACACGAAGTCGCAAGTGACATTTATAAATTTTCTGAAAAATTGCTACAATTTTTTTTAAAAGTTTTTTTTTCTCGAACAGAGGAAATTGCATTGACACATATTGTAAAGTTCCCATTTTCATTAAAACCACTAAAATGTTGAAAATAGGAAAAGTTCAATTATTTTTCGAACCTGCCCTGCACGTCCAGTATTAAAGTCAGAGAATTGTTCTGAGTGCGTTATGCCCCAATTTTAGATCTTTAAATGATGTCCAGTTTTCGCTTTTTTATATAAGTAGTAATCGAGGAATAACGTTAACAGGAGGACAAGTTTCCATTGATTGGCTGATTAGTATTTCCGTACGCATCATCTGCTAAGGTCTTTAGTCCCGTATGTGTAATGCTGCGTTTTGATACGGGAGGTGGCGGTGATCTTCCCCCGCTGGATGGCGAGATCCGACGTCGATCTATACGTCGGCTAGGGGGATTTTCCCCTATCAGGTATCTCCCACTAGCGGGGCACCACCTCATCCGGAACAAGCTCTGAGCTCCCCACTGGTCTCCCGACAAGTGTGGTAGGGTAGTGCATGTGAGTAGGGGGTGAGGGTAGGACAAGGAACGGCAAGGAAAGATGCGCGTGGTCTGTGGCCCGTTGGTTACAGTACTGCACCGGCATGTGGCCCGATGTTAATCGGAGAAACCATGGAAAGGTACCAATCAAAGCAGCCAGTTGCTAGAATTCTCCTCTTAACAGCAGCGACTGAACTCTATTTAGCTATGAAGCTAGTGTCGAAAATCCTGCCACCGTCGGGGCTCGAATCGTAAAACGTCCTGGTTAGAGGCACTGCAGTGATATCAGTTGATGCCTCTGAGCCACCTAAGCCGGTGAAAAGTTTCGATATACCGTGCATTCTCGCTAGGTTTTTAATTTAACATTGTTTTTGTGTCATCCGCACGGCGATGCCACGCACCACCGCGGCGTCTCAGGCCCGGAGTAGCGTCAAACGTCGCTACGAACTCCAGGGCCGCGCCGCCTACCGCCCTCGAGGGCTAGTCAGCGAGCCTCTGGTCTCGGCTGCCGAAAGTAGCCAACAGCACGGCAACCCCTCCTTCACCTGGGAGGGGACAGCAGCGCCCGCCCCTCCACCGCTTCGCTACATAAGCGGGGCGCGGCGCACTAAGAGTTAGTCGAGAATTGGAATCGAGTTGGAGCTATGTGCAGTACGCCATTAGAAGAGAACTACGTTACTATGCGACACTACCGGACTGGACAATGATCCTGGATATACCCCGCTTACGCCGACTTGCATTGATTACATTTTCTGGAGGACGAGACCTGGCCTTGTATTTTGGAAATTTGCAATTTCTTTATTTAGTACACCACAGTTTTAATATTGTTAATTCTATTTTTTATTGTGTATCTGGCGTATGCGTTGCGGGGCAGTTCGCGCCAGCGTGTGCCGCGCCGGCAGCTTCGGCGCGCCACCAGCTTCCTGGCAATGCGGGTCAGCGCGCTCCTCCGCCGCGCCGCGCCCTCCGCCAGCACGCGAGGAATACGATCGGGATCACCAGACAGCAGGCGCGCTCCGAAGAGATCCTGCGCTCGCGGACATTCTCCCGAGGACGGCAGGCACGCGGATCGCGGCCGGATACAACCCCCAGTGAACAGGGCGAATGTCGTTCAGGAAGGGTCCGCGTACCGTGGGGGTGAACGCGGCAGCCGCGAGCTGCGAGTTCGAATCCCGCCTTGGGTATATTGTGAGCTTTAGAGTGAGGGTACTTGCTTGCCGGCGTGCCGGGGGAATAAGCTCCGAAATGGATCTATGGTTCGGTTTGTGAGCGCCACCTGGTGCTAGCAAACTTCCTTCTCTGTAATGGGGTTCGAGCGCCGCCCTGGGCGCGGGCCACTAGCGACCGAAGACAGCTCTCGGCGGCAATAGACTTACAAACCTTGTTTTCAAACATCTTTTCTACAGCGTTAACATGACTCTAAGAACTCGCTTACTATTCAAATGCACAGAATAAAATGCAGGAATAAATAAATTGATTAATTGATTGTTCAGTGTTTCCGGGCGCGTCAACCGTTAAGGTCATTAGTATCGTAAGTGTAGGGCATGTTCTATTCCGGGAGGTGGCTGCGATCTTTTTTCGCTTGATCTTGCCCCAACCTACATGTCGGCTAGAGAAGTTTTCCCCATCTTCTACCAGCGGGGAACATGCGTGTTAGGGTAGTGCATGTAAATGTAAGGGGTGTAAGTTAGGGGTTTGAATATGACAAGAAAAGTGCAGGAAATTTCGAACGCGGTTCATTGGCCGTTTGTTAGGGTACTGCTCCGGCATTCACCTGGTGTTTATCAGAGAAATTACCGGAAACTACCGATATGAGCAACCAGCCACTAGAAGTCTCCTCCAGACAGCGGCAGATGTAGACCTACGTATCTAGCAAGTGCGGAAATACTGACATTGTCGGGACTCGAACCGTAGGACCTCCCGTGCACATTCAGAGGCACTACAGTGACGGTCAGTTGATGCCCTGAGCCATCTAAACCGGTGGGAATAAATGAAATCGATGAAGAATTTATATTACATTAATGGCGTATAATCCCCCTACGACCTGCTACTCCACACCACATGTTCTTCACCACTCGGGGGTTCACACCCCCTAGAATGGGCACCTGAGCAGTGTCACTTACCGTCACCCCCAGCTGGTGTACAATTGTAAGGTAGCGGGTTACCGTTATCAGTTGTTTCCATATAGCAATAGCCTAGACCGTAGACTATAGAAGACACTAAATAATCAAGTAGAATGCTTTTCGAGGTCGTGGAGACAAGTTCGAAAGATACTCAAATCTCACTCAAATGCATGCACTAGCAAATGGTTTATTTATTTATTTATTTATATTTATTTATATTACGTCAAAACAGTTAAAAACTGTGCATGACGTGCTATGGGGAGAAGTGAATTCTGTGCACGTTTTCAAAATTCTGGGATTCCTACACTAAGCCATGTACTACTTGAATTTTTAATTAAAAAACGTTTATTCTAGTGTATGCATGCTTATGCTAGGAATATTAGTAGTGATAACTTCTAAGTGGTTAAGAAGTTGTAACTTGTAAACTGTAAGGCAGAAATCATGACAGACAAAGCTATCGACCAGAAGTCTGACGCTCTGACGTCTGAGACGTAACATGTTTTGTCTGCCATCCGGACGCGCCGGAGCGCCAGGCGCACGTCTATCC
Organism: Teleogryllus occipitalis; assembly: GCA_011170035.1. Lineage (NCBI taxonomy): Eukaryota > Metazoa > Arthropoda > Insecta > Orthoptera > Gryllidae > Teleogryllus > Teleogryllus occipitalis. The sequence continues at coordinate 313,013 of BLKR01001241.1, forward strand.
TTTACCGCCTTACCGGTTCGACGCGTACCAGCTTTCCTGTAGCAACCAGAGTTGGAAACGTCATTTACTGCGTCGGTCCCTCCCCGATAGTGAGAATCGGACGAAGCCAAGAGTCCAACTGAGGCCGCCCATGCTGCTTCACCGCGGGTCACGGAAGCTCCAACGCTGCGGTCTCGTTTGCTAACGACCTGAGTGCCACGGAGAATCTGTGCATCATTTCCAATTTCCCGCCAGGACTTCTCAGTGTGGGACGGCAACACGAGACCGCGGCCCCAATCCCGGGGAGTAGGTGGTGGCATGCTTTTGTTTTCCGCGATATTCCCCAAAGCTCCGTGCCTAGCGGAAAGATTGAAATGTGTGCATAGATTTGAATGCAGACGTTTTTGCTGTTTTGGGTCTACCCTATTTTTATATAATTTGTGTAATGGGTTTAAATTGTCAGAGATCCATAGCATCTACACATCTCGAAGTCTGATTCTTATAACGTTAAGATATCAGGGAAAAGTACTCCAAGAAACTCTATGAAAGTTTTACTTTCTGGTCGGCAAACTTAATATCTCACTATATCACGCTCTTCAGCATGTGGTTTGCTTCACTGCCGCTTGCACACACAACGTTGTATATCTTGTGCTCTTATTGCAGAGCATAAATACTTCGTAAAATTTATTTATTGAAACTGGATTGTTTCTCACTGAAATGTGGACTTGCCTAGAAAGAAAAAATATTATAAATAGCAGTTTATTAATATCTGATATAAAATGAAAATACAAATTGTGTTATGTATGATACTTACTGCACTGTGTATTTCAATATTACTTTTCAATATGACACAATTATGACATATTTGAACGAATCTATATATGTGTTAGCAATTTCACTGTTATTCATTGATGTTTCGCATCCGGATAGAACGCTCGTATATGTCATAAACCGTATAACCGTATTACTAAGAACGCTTTGATTCTAATTGCACAACAAAATTCAATGTTATGTCTCAATCTAACAAATTTTCGTATGAAAAATTAAGTGTAAAATTAGTGCGAAATACTCCGACTCAATTGTGAGAACGCGGGTATGACGCAAAAGGCCGATCCGAGCTGTGGAAGCGTTCAAGAAAATATTTATAAGAGTGGCAAAAGTGGAATTTTATTTTGCGGGTAGGAAATGTTATGACGCGAGGCTAGTAGGCCGAGGGGCGCAATCCTCTGAACAAAATAAAATCACTTTTATCACTTGTGCCATACACAATGTTTTTAGACAGCCTTACTGACTTTCATTTTATTTTAACTCAGCTAAACAAATCACTAAATTATGTGCCATGTTTTACTAAGTACAATAGTAACTGATGCGGTCAGCCAAAATTATTTCGTTTTTTTTGTTGGCTTCTCAGTTGTTTCTTACAGTACTTAACTTTACAATTAAGAAACTTGTGTTAATCCTCTGTTGCCCACCAGCAGACTGAGAGCCTGCTCTTGATTATTTTCCTCCCCCTTTGTCAGTTATCAAAGAATTTTGAGTTTTGGCTTGTGCATCTTCCGTATCCTTTGCGACGTATCATACGGCGTTCATAATTCATTTCGCGATCGTTGCTCCCCGCATGTGTGCCCGCGTCGCAAATCCAAGAAGTGTACCGGAAGGTTAAAATGTGTAATATAACAATAAGCACCAAAGACAACTGTGTGTGCTCCGGTTCTTAGATGAACTCACTATTTATACAAATGCGTCATTTTAAATATTCTCAAGTTATGCAGAGAAATAATAAAAAAAATACTTAATATACTAGATAAAAGTCTAAATATGCAGTATTAAGTTAAAAAACGTGCAAACATGCATAATGCAAGTATTTCTCCGAAAAACTACCGAAAAGTGCAAACATGCACGCAAAAATTATGCATTTTTTAAACGAGTTTTTTCATGAAACATATATTTAGGAAGTTTGAAATCTTAACGAAGCTTAAGATTAAGTGCATTTGCATGGAAATCCTATTTCTAATAATCACATTTAGGGTATAAATTTAATTGAAAATTTTGTGAAATATCAGACTACTGTACCGTGACTTATAAAATTACGATAATGATTTTCTCGAGTTCTGCTTCCTTTTTCAATTTTTTCCCATCAGTTCGATTATAGGGTCTCTTGACTCGGCAGGGCCCCGGGCGATCGCCCGGTCCGCCCATGCCTACCGCCGGCTCTGCGTGGTGGTCCTAACGGACATTTCCCCCGTGGTGATCTCTGACCCTTCGGAAAAAGCTCCGGAAACGGACAACGCGACGCGCCGGCCTCGACCGGAGCCTTCCGGGCTCGAAGCGCCGCCGAGTGAAACTGCGCAGAGAAATGCGCGGCGTGTGAAACAGAAACCGGAGCGCCGCCCGGAGGAGGAAGCGGAAGGAGGTCAAGTGCACACGCGCGCGCCGGCTATATTGTAGCGGCAACGAAAGCAGTGGCTACCAGGTGATGGCGAGGGCCGACCGCAGGCCCGCGTGGTTTCTCCGCGAGCGACGATCGCACACCGGCTCCCAACGGCGTCTCAGGAACCGGCAGCTGCGACCCGGACGTTCGGTGCAGGGAGGTTTCATTCCAAAAACCGGATGAAATTGAAGCGAATTATAAAAGAAATCGGGGTTCGCGACGTTTTGGGCGTTTCAAACGTGAAACGAAATCTTGGGGTGTTCGGGGCGTCTTCGACATGGTTGCCAACGTTCTAGACTGGTTGCAAAAGCCTTCAATCTCAAAGGAGGTCTGAAACATTGGCAACTATGCTTAGGACTCGACACCTGCCTGACAGCCAAGATTCCGTTGACTCAATGCGGGAAAGCCTGCGTCTTCAGCATACTTACGATGCTTCATGCGCCAGTTGTTGTTTTTTCATGTACGTGTTTGTGAAGGGAGGAAATACGTACAGCATTTTAACGTTTTCAAATTATGATAATTACTGACAAGATATGATTTTCCGGAGTATTGCTTTCAGAATGTATAAAATGAACCCAAGGGGAAACAATTGAGCATGTGCAGGAATGAACAATCGAAACAAAATATGCATAAAACATTGCTCAGTAGAGGTTAACTGGAATGTTAAATTGTATTCATATTCATGTCCACCACCTTGTGAATTAGTTGGTTACTGCTAATGCGTTTGCTATTTCAAAGATGATGGTGTCATCTTCCTCCAGATCATCATTCTATATGTTGACTTATTGTTAATCATAAGAACTGAAGGTCTTAGGTTATAGTAGCATGACACTTTGACAAAAATTGACATACGGCCGCCTGCCTTCCATTTTTGTGTCTTTGAGTAGTATTTTGATTTAAAAACAAATGGTAAATTTGATAGTAACGACTTACTTTCATTTACAAAACCTCAGGGACCGGCTGAGAAGGCCCCGTGACAGCATTCTTTGCCGTTGCAGCGTCCCTGACATGGACAAACTTGGGTTCGAGCGGATTTTCAACACTAGGTATATAGTTACGTCGAATTCATTGGCTTTTTGAGTAGAACTCTAGCGGTCGACTGCGCTGAATCTCCCATTCCTCATTCTTGTCCCCTTCCAACCCCTGAACTCAGGCACCCACACACAACACACTTGGAGATACCTGCAGAACTTGGAGACTCCTGGGGCGGGGGAACCTTTCGCAAGCCGTCATGTTTTTCGGCGACAGACCTCACCATCCAGCAACATCAATCAATCACCCAGTCGGGAGCGAAGAGATTTATGCCGGTTGGATCGATGACGTGCTGGGGGAATACCTGCAGGAGTCAGAGACCGACGGCAGGCAGGTGCCGTAACTCATGTTCTAACGGGGGAGAGGCTCCGCGACTTCCCAGGATATGACATGCACTCCTCTCACAGGACTAATTCGTAGGGACTAATAACAGATGATGTGACCGGATACAGGAAATACTCCGTGCCCCCAACCCCCCGGTCACTTTCCTTGCGTCCACGTCTCGTTGGCTCCGCCCCCTTGCCAGGAGGGCAGCCTGGCTCCGGGCCCCGGACGGCCAGCGTCGTGCCAGCGTCGTGCCAGCGCGGTGCCAGTCACGGAAAAAGTCCTCGCCGGCCGACGCGTCGGCGGCGGCGATGGCCGGCGCCGCCCGCGCAAAAGTGAAATTGGCGGAGCGACCTTCCCGCGCATTCGCAGGCCTTTGTCGCCACTCTCTCCGCAGGCATGGCGCGCCCCGTTCCCCCCCTCTCTCTCTCTCTCCTCGGCGCTCTTCTGGGTTCGTTTTATGATTTTTGTCTTTTATACTCTGCGTTGTCTTCTTTACCGGAATATATTGTTCTAAGATGGTACTTAGTTGTGTTTTTTTAGTTTCTATATAGTGTTGCACCCAAGGTGGAATTCATGGAGCTTCAGCACCCCCCTCCAGAAGCCGATGACGTATTCAGAAATGTAGTTTTTAATAATTTTCTGTGGTAACAAAGGTCATTATCTCGGTTGAATGCGTTACAAATAATAATAATAATAATAATAATAATAATAATAATAATAATAATAATAAATTATCAAATAAAAATAATTTTTTATTCAGCTTAAAAAAGTTCTCTACAGCTTAAATGAAAACAAGAAGTCGGTTGATTGCTAAACCAAAAGCTCTCAAGAGAAAATCTCTTTGGGTCACTTCTACTTTATTTTAACTTTTTATGATTGCCATCTTCAAATGTTAATTTTCTTAGTCATCTTTTAATAATTCGTTGATCTTACTTTTCATTTCTAATGATTCAGTCGTTCACCTACTATGACTCGAAATGTTTTTATTCGTACTGCTATTAGCTTGCTACAGAAGGACACGAATTAGAAATTTTCTCCAAGGGGTAGACTTAAAAATAAAAAAAATGTGACGAGGCAAAACTAGCATTTACTGTCTTTTATTATCTGTGGAAGTGAGGAATAATACACACGCATGTGTACACTGGCATATGACATGCAAAGCCAATACCCAATGCAAGCGGCTCCGTAAACATTCGTTCACAAATGTATCTATTCCAGTTTCAATTTACAGCTTCTTAGATTTGAACATTTCGAAGTGTGAAAATTGTGAGGAAATTAATTAATTGTGTCATTGCCAGGAACACATTTAATACTCTACTTACATGCAAAGACATCTAAATCTTTCGGGATGGTACAGATCGATTTCCGCCAACGCCCGCGTCAGTTCGCAACACTCTGAAATGCTTAGAGAAAAAGAACAAGGAGAAAATCAAGAGGCGAAGAAGAAGAAAGGAAGAAGAGGAAGATGTAATAGGAATAAAAGGAGCGGAGGATGAGGAAGTAGTATGAGTAGAAGGAGAAGAGGAAGAAGTAATAGGAATAAAAGGAGCGGAGGATGAGGAAGTAGTATGAGTAGAAGGAGAAGAGGAAGAAGTAACAGGAATAAAAGGAGCGGAGGATGAGGAAGTAGTATGAGTAGAAGGAGAAGAGGAAGAAGTAATAGGAATAAAAGGAGCGGAGGATGAGGAAGTAGTATGAGTAGAAGGAGAAGAGGAAGAAGTAATAGGAATAAAAGGAGCGGAGGATGAGGAAGTAGTATGAGTAGAAGGTGAAGAGGAAGAAGTAATAGGAATAAAAGGAGCGGAGAATGAGGAAGTAGTAGGAGTAGAAGGAGAAGAGGAAGAAGTAATAGGAATAAAAGGAGCGGAGGATGAGGAAGTAGTATGAGTAGAAGGAGAAGAGGAAGAAGTAAGAGGAATAAAAGGAGCGGAGGATGAGGAAGTAGTATGAGTAGAAGGAGAAGAGGAAGAAGTAATAGGAATAAAAGGAGCGGAGGA